>VWZY01003469.1:332-120422 GCA_013399075.1 Chloroceryle aenea
GGCATCCTGGGGTGAATTAGGAGGAGTGTGTCTAGCAGATCGAGAGAGGTTCTGCTCCCCACCTACTCTGCCTTAGTAAGACCTCACCTGGAATATTGAATCCAGTTCTGGGCTCCCCAGCTCAAGAAGAACAGGGATCTACTCATGAGAGTCTAGGAGGTCTACAAGGATGATTAAGGGACTGGAGCACCTGCATTATGAGGAAAGGGTGAGAGACCTGGGGCATTTTCTCCTGGAAAAGACCGAGAGGAGATCTAATTAATGTGTATAAATATATGAGAGCTGGATGTCAAGAAGAAAGGCGCAACCTCTTTTCACTTGTGCCCTGCAACAGGACAAGGGGCAATGGATTCAAGCTCGAGCACAGGAAGTTCCACCTTAACATAAGGAAGAACTCCTTTACTGTATGGGTTACAGAACACTGCAACAGTCTCCCCAGAGAGGTGTGGAATCTCCTCTGGAGACTTTCAGGACCCATCTGGATGCATTCCTGTGTAACATGCCCTAGATTCTTTGGATTCAAGGGGGGTTGGACTCGATGATCTCCAGAGGTCCCTTCCAAACCCTAACATTCTATAATTCTATGAATTTTATTACTGCACAGGGATGCAGTGAGCACCATGGCTTTATTCCCTTACTTTCTTGGCTTACCATGACAGATGGCATCACAGAGATAGTGTCTAAGCTCCAGAATACAAAAATAGATTTTTTTTTAAAATGAAATTAAACAAAATAAAGCTAGGAAGAAAATAAGATCATGGATTACAAATATTAGGTCGAAGACTGAAGAGCTATTTTTTTCAAGTGGATTTCCTTATTAATGTCATTCCTTCATATCCATAGGAATAGCCTTTTTTTCATAAACTAGGGAGTGACTGATTAATCACTTTCACTAATTCAATCTTAGAACAGGAAGCACATCATTATATCTTGGCAAACAATCACTGCCATGAAAGAAATGCTGCACAGGTGAGGTAAAATGTGTGTGAGCAGACAATTGGCTGAAATATATTTTAATAATTCATATAAAACTTGGGAATTATAAATACCTCTGCGGAAACCAGGACTGTGAAATAATTCGCAAATGAACAAAAGCTAGGAACACATTTGTGACCAATTAAGCTATGTGATTGGTTCTAATATATGTTATCATTTTCCCAGGTAGCTTTAAAAGTATGAAAAGATGAACAAAATGACCATTTCATAATAGCATACTTCCGCAGCATGACAGATAACATTTATTATTTATTTCATCAAATACTTCATTAATTCAATGAATGCTTCCAAGTTCCAAAAATAACATTTCCCAGGGTTAAAGTATTTTAGACAAAGGATCTGAGAACAAAAGTGAGAGCAAGTACAATGAAACTAGGAGAGAAAAATCAAAGGAGAGGGGTGGTGAATACAAGCTATAAGACAGGATGCTGTCCCACAGCAGGTCCTGCTGATTCTATGAGGTGTTGCTGTCACCCTAAAGCTTTTCCTGCCAGACAGTCCCTGCAGGAATTTCTGGGTGCAGAAATGCCTAGAAGTGTGTTCCTCTTAAAATTTTTTTAGTCCTAGAATGTATTTTTTGCTTTAGCTAGAAGACTGCATTTCCAGGAAACCCAGTTAACGTTTGTCATTTCTTTTCATTTCTGAGGACTTTTGGAAATAATGAAGATTTCATAGATGGCTTATATAGGCATATTTAAAAATATGTCAATTTTTTTTTTCAGAATTATAAAGCATCCCTTGGAGCAACAGAAAACAAAATTATATGTAAACAGAAGTTATAGCATTTATTTTCAGTGAAACTTGGAAAACTTTCTTATATACTTTCAAAATCTTAAAAAAGATATTTTCCCTAAATGTCAAATGAGTTCT
The DNA here is from genome assembly GCA_013399075.1 of Chloroceryle aenea. Lineage (NCBI taxonomy): Eukaryota > Metazoa > Chordata > Aves > Coraciiformes > Cerylidae > Chloroceryle > Chloroceryle aenea. The sequence goes on from VWZY01003469.1 coordinate 2,199, forward strand.
TCTTATTTTAACCAGATGTATTTTCTGCAGCACTTTCTATATTTAATTTCACTTTGGTATCTGTTTGAACTGTGATGAGCATCAGTCTAAGTAGAATTTGGTCTCATAAACAATGGTGTTTCATTCATAAACAGTCCTGATCGTGAAGAGGATGATACAGATAAATAAAATGCTGTATTCAAAACCTGAGCAATTTGAAATCTTCCTTCCAGATTGACCAACAAAAACAAAGTTCTGCTCTGAGACCCTTAAAGGGAAAATAGTCACTTGTCAAATTAGAGTCATGTGTATTTCTTATTTTCCAGTCTTTATTGAACATATTTAAGATACTCATGAGCTGTTTTGGCAGACACTTATTGATGCATTTTAAGTCTTTTGTTAGCTATAGTCTTTAGTCATTTTAGTACATCGAGAACTAATCTCCAAGTCTGTCAGTCCCATTTTGCATTACAAATCATTTGTAGTTTTATAACTGTCATTTCCAAGGACATCTGGAAAAGATGGATTTATGAAAGGTTATCGTGCATTCTAAGGAGGCTGGGTATTAGCATGACTTTGTAAAGGTTCTTGTAAATTGAGCAGCAGCCATCACTGGCAATAAGCTGTTTTCTGCTCTAGTCAAGTATCTTTATTTAAATATTAAGGAAGAGGTGTGACCTTTGGCCTCAAAGATCACTATGATACAGCAATAGCACAATCTATTAGCTGTCAATGAAGTATTATGGCCCTGGCTCTCTCAAGACACCTATTTGTGGACAGTGTTATAATAACCCTTCCATTAGGCATCCCCAAGGCAAATAACCTTGGCTTTAACAGAGTCAGTTTAAAATTCCTTGGAGTAACATTAAGAGAATATCTGGTTTGTGTCAGTTTAGGATCAACTACCAGCGTTAGTCCCATTCTGTAAATGGTAAGTAGCTGTCGATTTATTAGAATTTTTTTATACATGCCCACAGGTAAATATTAAATACAAAGGATGTGAAAACTCGTATTGTGTTTTACTTCCTACATGGAATATATAGAGATTAATGGACACCTGACAGGTCTGAGCATTTTAAAACAGGATCCATTTTCTACTGTATACATGTAATTTCTTTTGTTGATGGAAATTACACAGTGTCACTAGAATTAAATCGCTCAAAAAGAAAAGAAAAAAAAAAAGGAAAGAAATAAAACGATAAACGTGGTAAAAAGTAGTCTAGAGAACATTCCTATGAGTTGGTATGTTGTCCTATATAAATAGCTGCAGTAAGTTTAGGGAACTATCTAAAAAGCCAAGAAATTTTCACATGCTGTGTCTTGTTTGTGTCCACTGCATTTCCTGCTTTTCAGTTGTTAGTATATAATACTCAAATTTAAATCCAAGACCAAGTACTTATAAACTTGTGACATGTTCAGAACAAGTCTTCATGTCTTCTCTGTTGTTGAGTCAAAACAAATCTGATTATGTTTCCCTGATATCAGCTGAACTGCTTTGAAAACTACAAGCATTTCCCTACATACATAAGACCAGCTAAGGTTTTTATTTGCACCTTCTGCAAGAGTACAGCACTAAACCCACCTTTCATCAGAGGTAACAATCAGGGTCAAACTCCATTTAAATACTTTGAAGAATCAGAGGTACCTGCAAGTATTAAAAGTAACCTACTAACAATCCTATTAATATTTCAAATATTTTGGCCAACATACTGGTTATAGTGTTTCTTTTGACTTCAGCTTTAATGTCTAGTACAAATGGCTTTTGTTGCTGAAACACAGCAAAAAGTTGAATGTGCTTGCTGTTGTGAAACAAAAGTTTGGCTTGTTCTGCAAATACAGCTTCTATATAACTTTATTTTCTGTTGATTTTTAGCAGTAGTAGATCATTCCTTAGGCGGGAATAAAAGTATTCATGTGATGAGAAACTATATGATCTGTCCCCCAGCAAGGTTCAGTGCCTCTGCATTGCTTCCCTGTCCCCAGAAGGGCTTTGAAGAAGCCAAGGCAGTGATGGATCCCCTCCAGCCACTGCCCCCAGGACTCCCATGCTCAAGGAACGTACACACGTTGCAGCAGAAGAAAGCACCTGAATTAAAATACCTCAGTGTTAAATTGGCCAGTTCTCTTTGCTTAGTTTTGAAGAGTCCTCTTTCCACTCCTTCACCACATGAAGTTCTTCACCTCCTTAGAGGGTTTTATAGGAGAAAGAAGAATAAAGGGAAAAAAGCTGTGGAGACAATAGTCTACCATGCTGTGATCCACCTCCTTATGGATGCACTGGGATTTATGCCCTTGGCTAATAAAGGCAGAAGAGACAACTTCTACCTGAGTCGTCCAGAAATATTTTGAACTGCCAGTGCAGATTTATGTTATAGCCAAGAGTATTTGGCTTCTGTACAATTGCCATAATTACCCTAAGAAACATGGGCTTCAGGATCAATCTTTTTAGCCAGAGACCTCTTCCCTCCCACAGGAGGTTCTGGCATGGCAGCCAGTCCCTGGTAAGAGAGAGAACCTTCTGAGTCAGACTGGACAACATTAATAGCAGCAGCTATTTTGTCCCTAACATTCTCAGAGTTAGAAGCTGTGTGTCCAAAAGTACAGCACAGTGAAAGACAGGCTCACCTTTCTTGTGACCCCAACAAGCTTATTTCACATCAGTACTAGGAAACTCCACATAGTTTCAAAGCAAACAATTAAGCTGAGGATTACAGTAGTTGTTTCCAAGTGTTCAGTTCTCACATATTGCACGCTGTCAAGGCAATATTCACTCTCAATAAAGGGCACTTGACTTTTGGTTCATTCTGCCTTTAGCACTCCTCACATAGCAATATTGGATACAAAGCCATTTTCTTTCATAGGGCGATACATGGCAGAATCTAGGATGTAATTTAAAGGGCTCTATTGATATCATAAATTACAAGAAGTCTGCTGAAGGAGTTTATGAATGGCAGTAAAAACCTGAAACTGAATTACATCATTAGAATCGTGCACCACATATATGTATTATTATTTATAATACAGACCTAAGTATCCCTGTATTTTATAGACCAGGAAGATACTGTAGGATCTTGTGCTAAATAGGAATAGGACTTCCACAGCCTTTTGCTAGCAGATGTGCTCCCATAATGGAATAGACAAGTGATTTTTGTGAAGTTACTTCATAAAGGAGGAAAGAAACTCAGGTCTCTAAGCCTAGGAAAGTGCAATATGGGCCATGTGCCATGCTCTGAGTAACATCTTAGCTCCACTTACCATCAGATTGAATTTGAGGAGGACACTGAGGATATCATTATTTCAGTACACAGAATCTGTGTCCATATTTTGGAGTACATATAAAAATCTGATTTGGGAAATAGCTTTCATTCAGATCACTGTCTCTGTGCTTTAAAATTCCCTGGCTGGTACCAGAATCTAACACGAGCACTTTAACAATATGGTTAAACAAAGGCAGAAAGTATAATAGGAAAACTATATTCTCGCAGAAATGGTCTGTGTACAGTCCACAATTACTTACTCTGTTTGCTTTAGAATTTAGTTCCCCAAAACAGAGTAATGCATAGTCTGTATTCAGACTCCAGACATGTACTTAAGGAAATAGGCTTTGAATGGGGGAGACAAAGTAGGCAGTTTTGCAAATATTTTTGTGTGAAATGTACTTAATTCTCTGCCTTGCTACAATGGCAAAATAAGACATGAGGCTGGGAACTTCAGTAATAACCATATTTTTATTGGCCTATCAAAAAGATAATTTTGTAAGCCCAAGCATAAAATGCCTTATTTAGAAGAATGACCCCATTAAAGCAACAAGCCCTTGATGTAAAGTCTGCTCCCACCAGCAAGGTTATTGAGAGCATAGCTGTGCACCTCCTAGTAACACTGAAAGTGCCTGGAGCCAGCAACCACTCAGACTGGGATTTTGGGGACCTAAGGGAACAAGACATATTTCTGACTGGATTTCAATACACTGAACATCAAAACTAAGTTCTTTCCCCTGAAATGGCAAAGTTTAAAAGCCAAATAAGTTTATTTTACTCCCACGGCTGGTAACATTGAGGATCAAGATACGTAGAAAAAACTTTTCTGGACTATAAAATAATCACATCATTACTTGTCACAGCTACCAACCTGTTAAACTACTGACTGATCTGCCAGGTTCAGCTGAGGCTGCAGCTTATTTCTGACATGCAGGAGTAGCTGGTGCTCCTCACACTTGCACCAGCCTCTGGAGGACGAAGAACAAAAAGGAAGGGAGGAAACAACATTTGTATTTTATCATCCAGAATTTGGCACAATTTGAAAAGGGAGATAATTAAAAAAGAGAGATGGGTGAAGAGAGGTACTCATAAGTTACTGCACTGGAAGCTGCAAATACCCTGAAATGAAGTCCTTTATTTTCCAGCAAGAAGGGACATGCTATAACAGAGCCCAACCCAGTACTCCTCTGCCTGCTTTTCAGGATGACATTTACAATTGAGCAGAGATACTTTTTTTTGGTGCACCAGATCACATTTGTGAAATTTTTGGATCAAGAATATACCTTCTTTTGTTTTCCATGATCCCTAGCCTGGGTTGTCCCAGGCTCTGCTTTCACTTGCCCAAAAGAAGCTTTACCCACTGCAAAAGAGCAAGTCAAATTCAGTGTAATTTGGAGTGTAAATTCCCTAGTGGAGACAATACCCCTTGAGTGTTTATTGCAGAAGTTAGTTCTCTGGTCCATACTTTATAGTTGACTACACTTACTTTGCTTTGCAGAAGGACTAAATTGCTTTCTGACAGTTTGTTTTTATAGCAAGGTGGCTGTGTATATTAGCTGTTCTGTAGCAGAAATGGTTTACCAGTTGAAGCAATGGAATGGCATTTCTGAAATGATTTTAGTTTCCAAATGGCTCTATAGCAATACAGGATTTTGTCCTGGTGAAGTTCCTCCCTGCATCGATGAGGAAAGGTGCCTATGCCACAGATCAACTCATCAATAAAAAGACATATTAAATCTCATTTAAACTATATATGAATTATATATGTATCAATTACCTCTAAGGTTTGACTCTTAGTCCAAGCTTGAGGTCACTTCCAACCCAGTATTCTATGATTCTACAAAATTAATGTTCTCCCAGGGTTTGTACTAGGAAGAGCTCTTGGCCTGTGGTGAGCTTTGGCTACTCCCTGAGGATCAGTGGGACAAAGTCTGCAAGGTCTGCAGAGGAGCTCAAGCGCATTGCCAAAAACTTGTTTGCTCTCATGGGCAACCAGACTGTATAACCTTAGTTTTGCATTTATGGATTTTGAACCTGTTAGGTGTTAGCCAGGTTGCAAGGTGACCCTGCTCTGGATATGAGGCAGGATGATCTGGAGACCTGTGCCAGCTCCAAGGAAGAAATCCAGGTGGAAAGTGGGACTGGGGATAGGTGTCCCTCCTTGGAGAGACGGGAGGACAGAGCACGTAAGAGGCTTTGTTCACTTGCCTCTGCCAGAGATGGGACTGATGCAGAAAAAGAGAGCTGTCACTTGCTACCTGCATTGCACAGACAATGTCTGGGGACATCCCTGGAGTATCATCAGGGTGTGACTCAGGCACATAAATGTTAACATGCTTGAGCTCCAGAGGCTTAAAAGATAAAATAAATTTCGAATCCATGAGTAAGTTTTTAAAATGCAAGAAAACTTTTGGGAAGCCATTAGTTTTTGAATAGTTTCTCTTTTGCAGATACAGTGCCCATATAGGAATGTTTATGATTTGATCCCAGAAAATTAATAGATACACTAACACGTAAATCATAGTACTTCACAGAATACATTGTTTATTGCCTCTTTTCACAGAGGGAAGTTTCCAGCATGAATACATCTGCTAATCGCTGCAGTCTGTGCTGTGGCTTTCTGGATAACCTAGCACAAAAAAAAAATATTTTGCAGTGAGTGAAAATCAACATCTTAAGTCCCACCTAGAAATCAAAGCAAAAAAATCTTAAATCTAGGGTCTAGATGCTGATGCAAGGACTGCTAGGTTTTCCAAGGAAGTAAAATGACTAGGATAACTGTCCATCTGAAACTTTTGAGGTAAGGGTGGTTCTAAGGTAAGGAAGCCAACATCCTAAAGTGCACAAATGAAATGAATATATTAGTCACGATCTTCACTCTTTAGTACTTATACTTAGGTACAACGATTTCATCTGGGGGAAAAATGTAGTTTGGACAGTAATCAACATGACATTTGAATATGACATATCTGTATCAATTTGCAATGACATTTGAAAACAGAAATATCTGCTTATTTCTTATGATTTGGGGCATTTCCCCTTCTTATAGAAAGTGTTGTCTATCAAACTCATAAGCATACAAATCTCTTCGACTACACTATTGTTCAATCTGCCTGTTCATAACTCAGCCTCTTATTCCATTATAATGCTTGAATGATTCACATGCAATGTTTCCAATCCACTTTTCCTATCTTGTGAAACTTTTTAACGAAATGTTAGCATTTGCAGGCACCAGATGTTTTGACATAAGGAGAAGCAATATGTAAATTTTAATCCACGCTAGGAACAATAGCCTGGAGGCACTTCTTTCTTATTACATGAATCATATACTTAACCACAATGTGGTAGATTATATCAGAATCATCACCATCCTGAATATAGAACATTTGTCTTTTGGTTGCCAATTAATGAAACTGATATATGTTTATCTTCATTGGTAGCAGTGATTTAACCAATAAGCCTTGGCATACTTCACTGCTGCAGCATCCTTTATAATTAGACTTTTGGTCTGTTTATTATCACAACTTCTTACATTTTCCTCAAATTTCTCATTGGTTGTCAGTACAAATGATGCTGACGTCGTCTGTCAATTGCAAATATCACTACTTTTAATCAAGCACTGTATCACATAGTGCTTTTCTAATCTCTGAAATAACTTTTGATTTTATTTTCTGATTCTGTTTATTTAATCCTCAAGTGTCTGAGTCTGCAACAGGCAGAACATCACGTTTCTTCAAAGTGAACTGAGAGCTCCCAGTCCCCCACAAAGGAGCTGAGTACCTTTTATGATCAAATCCTAGGTTCATAATAAATATGTTAAAAAAGAAAAGCTTCTTTCCATGGCTAATCACTGAACTTTAGATGATATTTTTAATAATATTCTGTTTTAATACTAATAAGGGTATCTTAATAATGTGATGAAATAAAGAACCTGGAGAACATCTTTATTACAAATGGAATGTTTATCTGATGTACACAAACAAGGAGCACTTTTTTACATGAAACAATGAACTATTACAAAACTATAGCTGAAATACATATTACTACTCATCAACTTTTTAATCTTTTCATGCACAAAAAGCACCAAATATCTTAAAGAAAGCAGCACTTTTGATACTAAGAACTCAAAATGCAATCTGAATCCTTACTTTATTCATTAAGTAAGGGTATCTTTTAGTGTCAAATGCTACCTAATTATGAGCTTTAAAAAAAATGTTTTACATCCTGAAACACAATATTCTGTTTATCCTAGATTGTCTGGGGAACATCTAGTACATTAAAAGGTTTTTGTAGCTCTTCTTAGTGATTTAACTGATATTATCATGCCTGCTAGCAATTTTGCAACATTCTGAAAACACTTTCCATATATCAAAGCCTTAGCAGCAGGAATAAGCAGATGGCAGGAGACCATATTAAGGAATGTATCAATTATTTTTATTAATGGGAGGCTACTGGATCATGATGTATCATAATGGACTAAATGTTTAGCAGTTGTGAAGTGTTTTGTCTGTTAGGTATCTCAGATGTTCTTAGCGGATGTTATTATATTGTCTTGTGATGGTATTCTTGGAGGGACCAGCTAGTGAAGTTTCACAAGGGACATATAAAGAGATGTTTTAATTTCAATCCTTTAATTGTATTCATATAATAAACATAAAATACCAGCATGTATAAAATGTAATTTTAAAAAGATTGCATATACAGTGCGTATTAAAGTACATTCTGTCTGCATACTTTGACTCAGAAAACAAGATACTATACGGTTAACAATGAAAAATAGCAATTATTATAAAAATATTCTACAGTCTCGTAATAGTAATGTAAAAGCCTTTACTTATCTAAGAGATTTAACATAATTTTAAATTACAATAATTTTACATCCTCCATTCATATATACAGCCCTATTAAAGTCAAAATGTATTATAGCAACAATGTTCTTATTAAGATTAAATGTCTGAATTATATTTAGGTTTTTTACTATATAAAGGAACTGTGTTCCCGTTTATTAAAATTGTTTGCACTTACTGCAGTTTTTCACACTATCCATGCTATGCACAACAAAATAATTTAGGTTTCTGTTCTTAGTATCTATATCCATTTCATGAATTAAACAGGATGTTAATATTTCAACTCCCTTTCCTTTTGTGTAATTATTGGTCTACTCTTTTGTGTATTCTGTAGGAATATGTCCACCAGCTTTGAACAGCTGCTACTGAAAACAAGCAAGAATTCCTCATTTAATACATCTTGACAAAAAATAGCCAGTTTCCCTCACCCTCTGCCCTGTTTGAGGTCAAACTCTGCAAGTCTTTAAATTTTTTTCTAGGCCTAGAGACACAGACATATTATGTATCTCTTTCATGAGAATTCATTAAACAGATCACTGTAGGAAATAGCTAAGAAGTGTATGTCACTTGCACCACATTTTAGTTCAATAAAACTTGCATGGACAGCAAAGAAATTCTGCCTGAGGAAGGATGTCAGGATTTGTCCCTGTAGTCAAGAAATCCCTTTCCTTGGTGCGAGCCGGTCGGACTGTGCTCTGCCTTGCTCTGATAGTCTTCTCAGCTTCGCAGAAGCCTCACCAAACCCCAGGTGGGAGAGGGAGTGCATACTCCAGAAAGTTACTAGCACACATATCTCCTTAAATACCTTCAGTGTCACCTATTCATACCCAGAATGTCCTAGATTGATGTTTCTTGCAACCTCTACCACCATTTAATTTCAAGGCTGATGCTGCAATACAAGTTACAGTTATTACCTAAAATGCTAATTAATGTGACCTCCTACTAGAAAAAAATGTCATGGTAGTGAAACAACACTGACATAATATATACCTACGTGTGTGGATACATTTAGTGTTTTGGGCAAGGGGGTGGAGGATTTTGTGAGAATGAAGACAGCTTGAATATGGTTAATGATATAAGGAGCATTCACTATCTTCTGTTAAGTTTCTTATTCAGGAAGAGGAAAAAAAAACTGATCCTTCAGACTAAGGCAATTGTCAGAAGAAAGAAAATCAACTTTAAAAAATTTAATGGATGAACTATAATGTTTTTTTTAGAACAGTGCTTATAAAAGTGATGAAATTCAGCATGTTATTTAAAGTCAATATAGTTCAGAAGGATGGTCTAGCTCTCATGTAAAAGTTCAATGGGAAAATCATGTAATACATTCATATTTAATTTCTTTTTCCCCATTATGAGCAATCCACACTGGTGTATTTAAAACTAATGTAGTAGAAACTGAAGTACAAGGACAAATGCCATTTGTTATCAACCAAATATCCCTTCCTTTTATCAGCTGAAATGGACAATACACATTCTACACAAGACATAATGTGGGCATAAATGTAACTTTTAATTCATCATATTTTGTATTTGAATGTCAATATTGCCAAGTCTTTAGCAAAACTATGACAAAATGTTCCTCTTTTAACGAGGCTAATTTATAGAAGCACTCTGATTAAAATGCTGATCAGTCTTATGTTCAATTACCTTTGGTTAATATGCATTTGTCTTTCCATTCCTTTTCTTCATGCTACAAATAAAAACAACAAAAAAAAACCAAACCAAAAACCACAACCCTGCTTGTTGTTGTTGTTACTATTTATTTAACCATGCTGTGGAAGCCTATCACAGCCTCTGCTGAGGGTTAGGTTTGTGCTGGGCTGCCTGGTCACTCACACATATATAACAAGAAAATCAGTTCTGCTCTGTGTTCAGCTTACATCCAAGTAGCTTGCATAGGATCATAAAAATCCTTGGGTTTCTAAAAAACATAAATAGTCCTGTGAAATTGGATACTCCATCATCTTTCATAGCCATCTGGATGTAATTTATTATCCCACTGTTAACTTTCCAATTAAGAAACTATCGTGGTGCTATCTGAGTTGGTCACGAATGGTCTATGGCCCTGAAGAAACACAAATCTCGCAAACACTGTGAAGAGGATGCAGGCACCAATAAGAGAAGAGATTGGAAGAAACAATTGCTCTGTTCTTGGATAATATTCTTAAATACATTTAAAATGTTCTCACATAAAATCCACTTCAATCTCTTCTTAATATTTCCAATCCTGTGACACTGCTGGGTCATGAGCCAGGCTCAGTGACAGCAAAATTAATGCACACTTTTGAAACCTCTTTTGAGAGAACTCCCTAATATGATCTTTTGGCTTTGGTTAAGGAAGACCTATGAAGAACCTGTGCCAGCTTATTTTCCCATTTATTAATATTACAGCTAGAATGATTGCACTTAATGTCCTCCAGAAACATACATCACTTTCCAAAATTTCAGTATGGATAGAAGTGATATGCCTTCTACCTTCCCCCTAACTGCCCAGCCTTTACTGAGTCATGAAAACATGCTTTCTGAACGACCCCTCCTTACAAGCTAGTTATAAGAAACAGTGCATCATATCAACACTTCTGAATATTCCCTTCCTTTTCATCTTCCCTGTACTGAATCCAAAGCCAAGTTTGAAATTAATTTATCTTTGTTTCAAGTGTGTGCAATGGGAATCTTTTCATTTACCTCTGTTTCCAAAAGGATCAAAGGCATATGTATGGATAAAGTAGAGTCCCTTTGGAAAAATCTTACTGTGCAGCTACAGGACACTGAAAGCATTGTCCAGAAGCACACTGTCATGTCTCTGAATTATGATCTTTTCCACATAAACAAGGACACAGTCTGAATATTCTTGGAGTAAGCAGTTGACATAGCTCTGCTACTGGTAGTGCTTATCTTAAATTGTGCTAAATGTAACAGATAGTATCTTTGTTGAGTCTTGTACATCCATACAGTCCTTCTGATGAAATGTCATATCTTTTTCTTTCTGAATGCATTTGAGTCTCTGTCATTATGTTTTCATTTCTCTTCTGTATCATTAAAATATATATTAAAAGTCTGTTCTTTTTTTACAAAGGAAATTTAAAAAAAATGGAATTACATGAAAAGTTTAATGGATTTTCTCCTTTTAAAGAGAAGCCTATGCAGTTTAATTTTCATGCTTACTTCACTTGGGCAAAAGCATTACTGTCCATTTTTTTTTCAGATTTTAAAAGATGTAACATCTCAAAAGTTCCCAGCTTAAATAGTTTCCTGTTGCTTCATGTTTGGTAGAATTTTTAGCATATATAGAAAAAAAAAAAAAAANAAAAAAAAAAAAAAAAAAAAAAAAGGAAATGAATGTGTTACTAAAACTCATGTTTATAGCAGAGAAAAATGAAGGCAGATTGAAGAGAAAGTTTGAATACACTTTTGTAACACCGGTATTCCTTTTGTGGTAACCATTTTCATGGTGCCGTAAAAAGTCATGGAATGGTAGTAAAAATGTTCCCAGAGAAGAAAGATTTGTGCAAATGTCAGCTGTGAACAGATGGTGTGAATTTGGGGCAAAACGATATGAGTTCATGTCCATCTCATCTTCCTGTGAAGTAAGGGCTGATTTAAACCCTTGTCATGTAGTAACGTATCTTTACAGTGGCTCTCCTTATTCCTATTTAAAATGAGCACAAACACCACGCTTACATTCAACTCAGTCTTTTAGCAAATGGTTTAGAGAAGTATGAGGCCCTTTCTGCTTTTATAAATCATCTCCATCATCTGTGCTAAAGCTGCTTCTCCTGCTGCTCTCTTTTGATGCAGCTGGGGATGTGGAGGACAAGAGTGGGTCTGTTCCAAATGGTGACACTGTGTCATCCAGTAAAATTTCTTCTAGTCTTTGCTCTTCTTTTAAAGCTGCACTGAAGGACAAATCTGTAAAGTGTGAAAGTGGATCAGAAAAGGCTGTAGATCCATCACAAACATCAGAATTTGGTCCATGTGCCAGAGGCATTTTTTGAGAGTAGTCTGCAGAGTTCTCATCTGGATAAGATTGTTGCTTGATGACCTGTGCAGCTAAATTGACAGCACTGAGTGAAGACATGACTGGAAGGCCGTGTGCACGTGCCTGGATCTCCAGTTCCTAACATTTCAAACAAAAACATTTAGATGTCTTCAGAACTATTGCAATAAGTTCTAACATGCAAATTAATTGTGCCTTTTGATTAGTTGTGAGACTTCATTTAAAAATATGAGATTGTTAAATTCTGGGGTTTTTTTATTTCCGCTCCTGTCATTAAGCAACTGTCCTAAGGGAACATAAGAGGTGGGACAGACTCTCTAAAACTATTGCATTCTGAACACAGTAAAGGTGATAAAAATAGTTCATTATCCACTGCTGTCCAGAGAAACAGCGAATACTTCAATTGCTGATACTTATGATATGCAATAAATAGCCATAGATAAGATGATTGATTTTATATCTATCTGTCTATCTCTCTCATCTTCATATGAGTCTATATTGTCTATATTCATCTTACATTTCCAGCCATGCAGGGCTATATTCTGCTGCTGCGTGTCACAAGCAAATATAACATGACACACTATACCCAAGGAAGTGTAATGTGTGAAATAGAAAGGGAAAATGAAACAGTGAAGGGAATTTTGTGTCCAATATTGATTTTTGGCTGCAGGGATATTTTTTCTTTTTTTCTTCCTTTTCTGTCTTTGTCTGACTCTAATACATACATAAAGAAATTATTTGCATAAATGCTTTATTAACTTTCCATATACTCCTTTATATAAGGTCTAATTATCAAAGAAATTCCCTAGAAATCTTAAAAATATCCCCTCCTAAATATACACAGAAATAAATAGGGAAAGACAATTCATTTTTAATAAATGCCATTTGGGGAAAAATCATATAGTTTAATAGAATTTGATGAGGGATAAGTACTGAGAAAGCTTTGTAGTTCATGGTGACATTCTTCTACAAACCTGAATTCGGAGTAGAAGTCTTCTGTTAGCATGCTCTAATTTCTTCTGCCTGTGTTCTAATTCTCTGGCTCTCTGTTGTTCTTTTTGTAGCCACTTGATGTACTCCACTGATGCTTTTAAAATAGTTCCTTTGTTCCAGCGCATATCACTGCAGAATGTAGAGATAACCTTTTCACAATTGTGCATGTCAGCAGAATTCATAAGAACTTACAAAATCTTTTACATTAATATGAAATAATGATTTACATGACTATTATTCACTGTTAGATATTATTGCTTCTGAATGGAAATTTTAATAGAATAGTTAAGAAGCCCTTATATAGTAAAATTAATCCCAGAATGAAAATAAGTGTCAAAAGAAAGTAATAAAGTGACTTTTTGTGGGAGAGCTAAATGCAATATCATGATTCTACCATTACAGTTTTTATATTTTTAGTGAAAATTGCTTTTATTATTAACTCTAAGATTAAAATCTATGTGCAGTATTTCTGCATTAATGAACTAGGAAATATACATTACTGAGGACTTAAGCCTAAATTTTTAAAGATCATTTTGAATATACTACTCCTTTTACCTGACTTACTAATGAGGTTGCTTTTATGCTTGTTGAGAAAAAAATGGTCTGTGCTGAATGCCAATCCTCATTGATGATAGACGAGACAAATCATACTTTTGTAACCATAATGGCTATGCAATGAGAAAAATCCTGTTCAAAAATCTTGAAACAGCATAAAACAAGTTAAAATCCACAGCTACACAAAGACCCCAGCTCAAAATAAAAGCCTTGCAAAAAAAATAATATTAAACCTGTCCATCATTCAGGAAATCATGGTTTAACTTCCAACCTACAAACAGTTTTACTAACAGCAATACTCTTGTTCAAATGCATCCATTCAAGGATTTTCATTTTTATCAACTTTCCATGTATTTATTTATGTAGGCTATTAGAGGCCTTGGGACAAGAATGAAATTTGTTGAAAATGTTAAATTCCTAACAAAGTTCAGTATTTTATCATGCAGGATGGTCCTGCTGAATTAAACATACAGACAAAAGGGTTTATCTGAACTATCCATTTCACTGCAAGATGGTTTAGACCAAGCAGAAGAATGACAGAGGTTCTGGTCCTATAAAATAACTCTGAGAAGGAAACGGGTATGCAAACCAATAAGAATCTGAGGTTAGGAGTGAAAAGTAACCACATTAGTGCTTTTTTTTTTTTTTCTTACTATCTATTCCATATACCTTTACATTGGCATTTATAGAGTAAAAAAGAAATATAAATTTTACTCCAGTCAATCATCACTTTTCATTATTCCTTGGTTGTTTCAGTTAATGAGACTTGCTACTACTCACATGCTTGCCTATGTTGAGTAAAACTGTGATCTGAAGAGGATTTATTGCAGAAGTGTCTATGCTTTACATTTAGCCTCTCAGAGTAACTGCCTAAGAAACCTCGCACCCTTACCTCAAGGATAAGCACCCTTAGAGACTTCCACTAAGGCAGTTGTCTTTCTACTGAATGTATATGTCAAAAGTCTGGCAGGTATACGATGTAGGGACCCAGATCACTTTTCTTTTCCTGAGGCAGTGTACTAGTGATAGAACCTCATGGAACTGATAGCTTTAAGGTGCTCATAAGAATATGAAAAATTATTTGTGATAAAGCATCTACCAAGATGCCCAGTGTTTAACTATACCCTAGAATTTAAATCATTTGTTAGAGATTTGGGAGAACCAGCTAGATCACATCTCTGTCCTTTCTGAGCAGCACACAAACCATGGGGCTTTGCCATACTGGGATCTCCCCTCATCTCCAGGAATGCACAGCCTTTGGGATTAGAAGGTGAGGAGGTCAGAGAGAAATAATTACTGTCTTAGACCCTGCTTAGACCCTGCTGTTAGCAAAGCCAAAACATCAGAGTCTGCTCAGAGTCTGCTTGTTGAAGTGGGTATGCATTCTCATTTAGACATTCCTTGGTCAAAAAAAATTAAAGCAGAGATGGGACTGGAAGCCAAGAGCAAAACTTGTCTCCCTCATGACAAGCTGAATCATCTCTTGGAAGTCCCCCTACCTTCTCCTTCCTCTCCATGTACTTCTTGCCCAGTTGGGAGGACAGAACATTTTCTTGCCATCATCCTAAGGATTCTCTCCTAGGAAAGGACTGTCTCCTCACATCTGGGACACCTATGTTCAAATTGTAAAGGCTGAGGAAGTTTTTAGTACACATGATGTTTATTGTCTGGACAAATCTTTGACTGCCATCACCACATTATAATGTTTTTGTCAGACTTCTTTGGAAAGTCAGGTAAAATACTGAGATGTCCCTATTTATGCCTGAATCACAGTGGAGTTTAAAAGGCATCGAGGTGCCTGTCTGTCTACAACAGAGCACTCCTGAATAAATAGGAGCAGCTAATGTTAGGAGGAACCAGGAATCTCTGCTGCCATCTCATATATGAGCTATATGTGCTACCTATAGCTCAGAGTTACAGTAGGTATTTGTTTCATTTCAAGTGAAAATGACTGATTTAGGACATTTTCATGGCAACTTTGAAAAGTGCTACAGTAATAAGAATATCTATAGCATAAACTCTGGAGAAACACAGTCTGTCTAGGCAAGGGGAGGGGGGGGTGTGTGTCAGCTTCTCCTAGTGTGTAATTAAGAGAAAACTAAGCCAGGTTTTGGTCTGACGGTCTGAACATAAAAATGTATAGTGTTATGAAATTAGAAGGTGGCAAAAAGGAAATAATTAAGGCATAAGGCATAACAGCAGGATAAAAATATGCATATATCACATATTTGGCAAATATTTCATGGTAATTTCACGAACAATTTAATGTCAGTTATAATATGCCAAGAATAAAAAATTAAATTCCAGCAAAAATATTTTTTTCTATCAATAAGCCATATATTCATTACTGTATTTAGAATCTTATTGTGATGAAATTCATTCATGCTACACATAATTGACAACCTTTGTGACATTGCTTACTTTTAGTTCATGTTGCCTTGATAGTTTGAATTTTTATGTGTATGGTAATGTTATTTTTTCTCATAGGTTGAAATAAATTTTGACTGGAGGACTAATTCCTGGATTCAAACTGCCTGAGAGATGGATCTAGTCAGCTTATTCATAAGATACATACGGATCAATATCTCTTGTCATAATATTTAAGAATTTGAGAGACAAAGCTACCATGGAGCTCTGGGGGGAAAAATCTGTGGTTACTATTACCATTGAGAAGGCTCTTATTTTTTGTGTGCATGAGTCTGTGCATATGCATGTATCTCATACACTCACTACATCTCTACTCATATATACATATACTGGTCAGTGTCTTATTAAATGAGAAATATTGAAGTTAAATCTTCCTGGAACAGGCTGGAATGGGCTGCCCAGAGAAGTTGTGGTCTCCTTCTCTGGAGACATTCAAAAGCCACCTAGACACATTCCTGCGTGACGTAATCTAGGTGATCCTGCTCTGGCAGGGGCGTTGGACTACATGATCTTTCGAAGTCCCTAACAACTCTGAACGTTCTGTGATCCTGTGAAATCTTTCAATGTCTGAAGTCAACACAGCAAAGGATCAGTTGGTGACTTTAGAAGCCAACATGTTTTTCACTCCATGTCTCTATATCTATACCAGGATCAAGTGAGTGAAAAACATGCTGTATTTTATTAAACTCTGAACCCTAGTTTGTCCTAACTTCACCAAGTGAATCTCTACAGATCTCAAGTGCCCAGACCAAACATGCAACTCACACCTAGGAGAGGGTCTCAGGTGGGAGAAAAGAAAAAGCCATGGGACTGATCTTCAGCTCTTTTCCATTAAGGTAACTGATAAAGTCTAAGGACCTTCACTACTTTATACAAGTTGAACTCCTTTAGGAAGGATGAATGCACCTGGCTATCTAAGATTGAAACTAATTAGTGAAAAAAGAGTTTGAGAGAGGGTGATAGTCACAGACTTTGCCAGCATAGAGCGTTTACTAATAACAAAGGCATTTCTGAAGTTGAAACTATGTTTGCAGCCCATTTCCTTCCCTGTTTCTGAGAAATTAGCTATGAACTATGTTTCCTCAAAGACATACTTTGAAAGACTTTGTCCTTTGCACAATTACAAAGTGTATTCTCCTGAAAGGGGTAGCAAGTTTCCACTTAATAATAGCATGAGAGTATGCAAGTTTTTCCTTTACAAGAAGCATGTCCATGCTAGAGGGTCTGTCCACAGGCAACAGAGAAAAGGTCAGGCACAGGCAGATGCAAGAAAAGAGAGTGAGAGCAACCCATTACTTCTGCCCAAATCCTCAGTGGTTCTCTTAACATCCCAGCTCTGTAAAATTACTAAAATTCTTAAAGGAAATATTTTTTTTTTCTTCATATCACTGCCAATTCTAGTCCAGCTACCATAGAACTGTTCTTGCATAGGTATTTCCAGACTCCATCACAACATGCAGTCCTGTTAACCACCTAAAAGGTGGATTCTGAAAGGTTGAACACAAAGCAACTGTGAACAGAAAGGTAGATATATTTAAAAGAGAAGGTTATGAGCTTTCAGCAAAATATGTGTGGGCATTTTAGGCCTTTTTTTTTCCCTCTTGTTAAATTATTCTGTATATCTTTTGTATTTCTGAATCATCTACTACTTGATTATTTAAGCATTGAAAATTAAAGAAAAAGTTCAAAGGCCTTTGAAACTTATCTTAATTTTCTAATGATGATGAAGTGAACTTAAAGCACACATTATTTTAAGCAATGTAATCCACGTTTTTAATCACTAAATTAAAAAAAAAAAAAAGTGAAAAGAATAGGGTTTTAAGTCAGTCAAAAGAAAGTCCCCCTGCAAGCTCTGCAGCAGCCCAAGAAGTTCATTATATAACTAACAAAACAAAAGTGAAATACCCCCCCACACACACACACACTTCTAAGAAACATAAGTCATAAAAAGTTTCCAAATAGCATCAAAAATGTCCTTTTCTATTCCTGAGTCTGAATGTAATCTTCTTGAAGCAAGC
Source organism: Chloroceryle aenea (assembly GCA_013399075.1). Lineage (NCBI taxonomy): Eukaryota > Metazoa > Chordata > Aves > Coraciiformes > Cerylidae > Chloroceryle > Chloroceryle aenea. The sequence continues at coordinate 20,275 of VWZY01003469.1, forward strand.
CGTCTGGGACAGGCATGCTAACTACAATGACTTAGAATAGTATTTGCTCTTGAATGCAAAGGCTGATTTGCTTCACTATCGTTAGTCCAAGCATCAGTTAAGTTTCTCCTTTAAAGCTAAGTTCCCACTGTAAGAAAAATCTTCTAAAATCAATATATGAGGTGAAAATGCTATATGTGATAAATTGCTACAGATAAAGTATTGTAAGAGATGATACATCTCTTTCTTTCAAAGAAGAAGGGGGCAGATTGGGGGCACAGTAAAGTGTTATGAAGGAAAAAGCAAGAACTGAAAGTATAAGGACACTGAGCTATGATTTGGTAACACAGGACCATACCGGAAAGAAATAATAGTTTTGATTTGCTCAGCCAACAAAATAAGACAGGTTGAAATACCTTTTTTTTTTCTTAAGTGTTTACACTTCTTCAGGTTAATATAACTTGGCACTAAACTATGGCAAAGTTATGTTATAGTCTAGTGTTTCAAAAGCATCCTGCTCTTTTTGATGCCTCTTTTTCCTTAACACCAATTTGTAAGCTTTTAAATAGGCCTATATTCAACAGGAGTACTGTTTACCAGTCTTTCGATGACAGCAGTCCTCATTGTAAACATTAGCCACTTTGGGGCTGTCACACTGTTGAACTCAGTCATGAGTTTGCAGACTAAAACAAGAAAAGGCAACTTCTTCAGGATCTATACCTTAAACTTCAGACAGCAATAGCAAAATCTGTGGATAAAATCCCTCATCCACTTACTGGAGCAAAATTACAGGTCTGGATCATTGGTTTTGTGAAGAACTTAAGTGATTGCTCAAGGTATTAATTTTTGGGGTAATTTCATAAACTAAACCTGAATCCAGAGCAAAACATATAAATGAAACGCCTCTGTAGGCAACCAAAATAGCAGCTGGAATTTTTATCTCATGGCCATTTCTAATTGCAGTATAACTTGCTTCCATCATAGCTTTATAGCTGCAAACCAACAGTGCCATCCACTGTTTTTCTGAGAAAACTTACAATTATTTGCCCAAATGATCTTGCATACTGAAAGATGCACCAGCAAAATTAAAACTCTTCTACTAGTGTGTGTTTGCAGTGGATCACATCTGGTCGAAACTTTAGGTACTTAGGGCACTTCTTATTTTAACTCAGCTGTAATACCTAATTCTATATTAATAACAAGAACATGCACATTTATCTAATCTTGAGTAGATGCTATAGAAGAGAAGAGCTTGTGAATTCTCTAAAATAGATGTGGTATGTTATCTTTCTCACTGGAGATTTCATGTGGCTTGTTATGCCAACCTTCTACCTCTGTAACTCTCAGAAATTCGTAATATAATCAAAAGTTTCTTAGTCCTAAGAAAATCAAACAAAAAAAAAAAAAAAAAAAAAAAAAAAAAAAAACGAAGAAAAAAACCAGTTTGAAATGTCAATAGATGTTTTCATTGAAGTATAATGCAGACCTGTATTGACATGTAAATGATAAAGACAAAATCTGTATAATAATTTTATGCAAATAACAATTATGCTAGTGCATGGTCTTAAGGCTTCTCTGACATGAGAAAACTAAGGCTAAAGTTCAACATTAAATATCACAATGAACTGTTATTGCTAATCCTGCAACAGACTTTCCTATCAAGGAGGGTTTTTTTCAAATTGATGACAAATACAAGCTTTAACAGACTAATTATAGTCTAAGCAATATGTATTTTTTGTTACTCTAAGTATATACATTAGTATAAAAGATATCATTATAGAAGTTACAGCAGTTATTGTTTTTATACTTGCATTTTAGTACTATTGTTTTCCTTGCACTAATTGAAGGACTTATGAAAAATTCTCATTCTACAGAACCTTAAGCTTTTTTTTTTTTTTTTCCATAGGCAAAGGGCAGGCAGTGACACCGTGCATTTTGTTTTACCCCACTAGAGGGTCCATGGCAAGGGCTGAAATCATCACTCCTTCCTTCTCGGGGGAAAACAGACATTTGCTCCCAGGGAGAGAGTTGGACTTTCTGTTGCTTGGTTCACCTTCTTTATTTCTTCTCTTTGGTTTGGTTTGCTGGTTTTGGCTGGGTGCTTTTTTCAGTTTGTTTTTTGGTTGGTTGGTTGGTTGTTTTTTTCCATTGATGTGGCAGTTTCTGTTAAACACCTTGGAGTTGCTTTCATTTCATTATCCTTTCATGTAAGTTTTTCCAATAGACACCAAAAAATCTGTCAAAGGTTTGTTACTTTAACAGCCTGATCTGAGCCAGTGAACCAGCATGGAAGATTTTGTATCTCAGTATCTCATTACTTAATCCTGTAGCCAGTATATGCAACTGTCTCCCCCCCTGCCCGCCCCCTTGTATTTAAACTATAAACATTATTATAATAAATACTGTTGAACTTACGGATCATTAGACTTGGGGATGAGTGTGCCAAGCTCCTTGATTCGGTAATTAATATTATACCTTCTTCTTCTTTCAACTGTAAAAAAGAAACAGTTACTATTTTTATGGTGAAATATTCTCAGAGAAATTAATCATTAAACATTTTAACTATTTAAAAAATTTTAAATAATTCAGTCAATGTACAGAATTTTTTGTTCCTCAAATTGAAGTCCCAACGTTATCTCTTACCTGTCTCTTACTTTCCAGACAAACTCCACAGTTAGTACCATCTCTGTATCTTTTCCAACCTGTAGGATTCCCCCCCAATTAACTAGACTCCTAGAGACCGACATAGTCACATATTGTCTAAATGTGAGCTAACACTTCATTATTCTGATGTTTATGTGTCCTTTCTCCACCCTGCTCCCACACAACAGAGTTTTCATTTTAACGGAGTTTTGCTGAGGACCTTAAGAGGAACACAAGACAGCTCATCCAGCATTTCATATTTTGGCAGAACTCCTGCTACAGATCACAGTTAATAGTTTCACTATCCCTTATCTACAGTTATCAGCACTGCAAACCACAGAGAGGATATAACTGCAACTATAGCCCTTTACTGAAATAGAGAGAGATTGTGTTCCAGAAACACTTCAAGCCCAGCACATCTGTTTCCTTCAGTGATGAACAGCGCAACTGTTTACAATAAAATTTAAAACACACAGGAAATGAAGACAAACATAATTTAAACAGTAAAATATATTTTCTGTATTTAAATTTATGCTTCTCCTAAGACAAATTATGTATGGTATCTTGGTTTATTTGTAGTTTAGTTAGAAAGGGAAAAAAAATAAAAGATAAGCTACTTGAAATTAGTTCCTCCTCTCTGTGCTCTCAGTCCACTTTATTGACACTATTCTGGCATCCAGAATGGAGTGTGTGACCCTTCTCTGCACAGATGGTCTGTCACCTTTCTGCTTCCCATTTCACTGATTTGAAGAGAGTTTTCTGCTTCCTCACCATTTTTTCTCCAGCTACTTTCATATGTAGAAACTACACGTTTTCTAGTGAATAGGCCCAAAGGACATGTCATTACTTTGAAGGATTTCTTGTATATAATTGTAGCATAGAAAGTATAATCAGTGAGAACATAGTCTTGCTGTAGCACTGCTAGCTGGCAGAGGCTAGCAGTGATGTTCAGCCGGAATGATCTCACACTTTTGTCCACACCCTCCACATTGTACTATAGCTTAATCTAAACCCCACTGAATGGACAGGATTCAGCTTTGATTCATCAGTAGCATTGCACTGATATTTTTATTTTTATTCCTTGCCTCTTGGAAGACCTTACCTTTTGCTCAATATGCTAATGCCACTGTACTCTGTCAGACCAGACCTGGCCAGCCTAGAACATGGGCAGAATGGATACATGCTTCTCTTACTCATGTATGGAGATGCGTATGTAGAGTTTGATGTCCTGGTTTTGAATATAAGTACAAAAAGACCAGTAGAGCTAAATTAGAAGTGTGCAGCCAAGGGCAGACTGCTGTGTGTTCCTAGTCTGATTTCAACCTTCTCACAGTCATATGAGCATATTGTTTTCAGTCCCGGCCCCACCACAATTATCCCATTTAGTTCTTTACTTTTTCCATTACATAAAGATGTTTTGTCTTGCTGTCTGTTTGAGGCTCTTAGGTGTAGGCAGCAGTCAGTTACTTCCTCACTATCTGATTCAAGCTCAGGAAACTCCCTGGGTATTTTTATTTACCCTGATGAAGTACTCTGCCTTGGTGAGTTGTATTATCTTGTCTACTCTCTCAAGGAAAAGGAATTTCACTCAGTAGATTAAAGCATCTCAGGTTCTGTAGTCACTATTTGCATACTAAGGAGACAGGGTTATAATCCTCTTGAGTATATTGTTAAGTGACCTCTTGCATCCCCTTGGCATGAATGTGCAGGATTTTGTAGAACACAATGTACAAAATCACATAGCAACAATTTAATAGTTAGATTTCAGGTATGTTGGCAAAATAATGGCAGAGCAACCAGAGTTAAACAAAATACAGTACCTACGCGATCATATAACGTAATAGATGTTGCTTAATTAATATTTCCAATGTGAAAAAGCTCTGCAAGGTACTCATCAAAAAGTAGTCAACTAAACATTTGCTATAAAAGAAGGTGAAGAAAATTTTATTTTTTTTTTACAAAGGGAGTCTAGCAGAATTTTTTTTTCTACTTTTAGTAAATTATCCTGTAAAAAATAAAAATCCAATTGTTATGTTAGTGAATTACGGGGAAACTTTAAAGCTTGGAAACATGTTTCAATTGAGCTTTCCTGATTTATGTCTTCTACAGTTCCAGTGGTATCCTGAGTTGTCAATTGTATTTGAAGTATTGAATTATACTAAAGCCAAAAGGGAAAAATATTTTTCAAACTACATGGACAGGATGGCCATATAACAAACAAACATTACACCCTTAGTCCTTTGGGAAAAAATAACAAAACAACAAACAAACAAAACTAAACAAAAATCCAAGCAAACAACCCACAATAAAACCCCAAAGAACAAAATACATTTAGTAATGGTTTAAACTCTTTCTATACATGAAGAAGGGGTTCTGTTTCTTCAATCTAAAACCCTATTCATGGTTTCATTGAGGATCTAACCTTTCAAAAAGAACTTTTTTCCTAGTTCTTCCTTTGTATGAGAAGATATAAGAACATTTCTGTAACAAGTGGACTTTAATTCAACCTGAAACATATATGTTTGTATAATTCTGATCAAGTTCTGAAACCTGAATTTTCACACCATCTCTCAAAAAAAATGTAGTCACAAAAGACTAAATCAAAATAAACAAGGAAGGCAATGGTAAGATTCGACACCATTAATTTATGTGTACACCTGTCTTTCCCCTTGCAATTCCAGAGATCTCCTACCCACCATGTTTCCTAGTTCAGCAAAAATTCCTCATTCCTACCCAAACAAGACAGGCAGCAGCTTCAGTGGCACTTCAAAAAATCCACGTGTTCTGTCTGTAATCCAAAAAATACCCAAACCATGCAGACAGAAATAAGGATGAGTCTGGGAAGTTTAGGTAACAAAGTTGTTCACAGGGGTTGCTAGTACATTATACCAATGGATGCATTCTTCTACGTACATAATTTCATGCAAATAAAGCCATAGATCCCTCTAAGATTAACAGAATAGCCAGAGAACCAAGATATAAATAAAAGAACAAAGATATAAAGAGTGGCTATTAACTAATTACTAATTTAGGTTTAAATTCATAGAATCATACAATGTCTCAATTTGAAGGGACTCATAAGGATCCAAATCCCAGACTTTCTGCTGGAAAAAGTAGAAAGGAGAACTGGAAAAGGTAATTGCTTTATTCAGTACTTTCCAAAAATAATCTTTCAGGGGTTTTCTTTCAGATTACTCTTTAGAGGGAAAAATTGCCTAATTTTATAGGCAGTCTTCTTTCAGGAATAAAAGCAATCTTTTTTTTTTTCTGTTCTGGATAAACCAAAATATTGTTCATGTTTATAAGTTTAATATTTAGACACTGAGCTATGAATTTCATTATGTTCTAAGCCTAAAATGCAGAAGATTGTTCCTCTAGAACTGAAATGCCTAACATCTGCACATGTCTACACTGTTCTCTGTAAAGGAACAGAAGTGTATCTCAGCCTACCGAGGTTAGGGTGCTCGTGTACCACAGTAGAGTTAGAGGACGCTGAGTCTCAGCCAGTCCTACCCTGCTCTCCTTTTGTAACATACAATTTCCACAACTTTAAGTGCTTAAGTGGTGTGTAGAAGTTGTCTGATATCCTCTGTAAGTCCTCTTTTACTTCCCATCACCTTTAGAGAAATACAGCCTCTCACTCGGGTGCTTCAGTAAGCAAGGTGTGACAACCGGAGTTTCACTGCTGGATTTTTTTTCATTATCTGCCTCCTTTCTTGTCTGTTTTGCACTGTAATTCTTAGAGACATCAGGTAAAGTGTGTAGTCAATATACAAGGATAGAATAAAAACAAAGTAAAAGGAGATGATGTGGAAAGAAATCCATTACCAAAATCCAAATTATTTTGAAAGACAAAAGTCATAGACAGACATTAATTTCAAGAAGAAACGTCTGTGGTTGGTTGGCTGTGTTTGCAGACAGTTCAGTCTGATTACCCTGGTAAGATGCTGATCTAGAAGAACAGAGATGTGGTAGCTAATGTATATTATTTTTGCATTCCTTGTACATTCCATTAGTGAGATGGAAGATGAACATATACTTACTGAGATTGTGGTTATCCTTTTTTTGTCTCTCCTTTGCCATCGCTCGTGTATCTGCTTCTGACAGAAAGTAACATTTATTAAAGCAGCCCCTGAATTGCAATTTCAGTACTTATTTCACCTTTTTCAAGATGTCCTCTTTTCAGAGAGTAGCCTTATAGTCTTTTGACTTCATTACTCTTTTTATTATTAAACAAGATAGTAAGCATATCTATATTGTACTAGTGCTAAATTTTTAGCAAGTCTGGAAGATTTCTTGAGGTTTTTTTATTGCACATTTTTATTTAAGGACATAGAAATGCCATGGAGGGGTATCTTTCTCCATTTTCTGTATTTTATATCAGGATATAACTTAGAATACACTAATGTGAATATGGATTTGTATATCCCATAATGCAAGAGTTAATCAGATTTACAAGATATTGAACAAATTCACTGTTTCCTCTGAGTGACACTAATAAACTGTACATGGTTGTTAACATTCTTTGGATTAATTGAATGTAACTTTTAAAGTTGTTAATCCACTAATATAGATTTACCTTGAATAGCCTTATTGTGAGGCTTTAAAAGAACCATTTGTTCTACCCTGGAACAAATTTAATGGATGATAATTTATTTATACCATTGATCAAAAGCCAAAATGTGGAAGAATCCACTATGTTTCTTAAAATACTTAGGTTTCATAGAAGCATAATGTTCATAAAGCAGGGGAAAACTTGGTTTCTGAACTACCAAAGAGTAGAAAAGAATATAAAACATTTCTCCTTGATCTCTTTTCTTTTCCTTGAAGGAAACCACAAATGGCAAAATTAGCAGGATTTTAATTATGAGTATCTATTTCATGGGCAAGATCTATTCAACTTTTAAAGGAAACATCATCACTTCTGCAATTATAAAACACTAAAATCTCAGAGATCTTTTACCTGTGAGTTCCCTTTTTACTGGTAGGTTAGCTGGGCAAGAAGCATTTGTGAGACCCATATTAGCTGGTGCTGTTCCCTGGTCACTGTTATATATATCCAAAATGCTGCTAGATAGCTTGAGGGGTAGGAAAGAAGAATAAGGAAAAAAAGAAAAAAAAAAGAAAGGTTTAAACTTAAAAGACTAAAAAAATCCCATAAGTACAAAAAGCAAATTTCTTTGAATGTGAGTCTGATGTTCTTTAGAAGATGCCGTGTGTATGTGTCTAAAGGGAATGTTTATCGTTATGTAGTATTAAGTAAAATTGATTGAAAGTTAAGGGTCATAGTCTGCCACTGTTCTACAAGCAGCTTTATAAGTGTTGCTTGCGTGGGTTTCAGATGCAGAGTGATGGCAGGATATGGCCCCCTGTGTCTGTTTTTCAATTACTTCTATATCATATTTTCCAATAACAGGGTTATCACAACTGTACTTCAGACATGAATTAGGTTGAAAGTAATAATAACCTTGCTAGTTTTGACCTACTCTCCAGTGATTTTTTAACCACATCACTTGGTACTTCATACTGTGCCTGGTTTAGCAGTATAAAGATTCACTGACCCAGTTAGAGGCAATAGTTAAAATTAGAGTGGACAGAACATCAAAGAATATGCTTTAAGGAAAGCTGTGCTGTTGTCAGGATAGACCAGATAATCTAATGGCTTTAACATGCATAACATATATGATCATTTATACCATTATCATTATAACCCTTCAAAAAGTAATAGAACATTATTTAAATGAACCTATAGAGCACACTTAAACAGAAGTGAGGCTATGTTTCTATGGATTCCAGATAATTACCCAAATATTACTTTTACTTGAATAGTTTTACATATTTGAAATAACTGTCAAAAATGTAAAGATTTAGTAAAGAACAGTTCAGGCTATGCTCAGTTTCTATGACATAATAACCACCTTTTCAGCATTGATCATTATCTTTCGTATTTATGTATGCTCATGAGAAAACATCTGTACAGAAAGAGTCCCAGTCCAGATTCACAAAAGAGTTTTGTATTCTAATTGTCTTCTAAGGCAATAAGGCCAACATATTTTTTTATTTTTATCATACATATAAAATTTGTGCCGGTATTGTTTTACTTTGTTTTGCAGCCAACACACAAGGACTCAGAAAATGAGTTTGGGTTCAGCTGGAAAGAAAAAAAAAGAAGGAAAAAGTGTGTGAAAAAAAGTGTGGAAAATTGTGGGTCAAACTATTGACTTGAGACAGGAAAGCATGAAAGGTCATTAGGAGTTATTTAAGAAAATTATTTCTCATAGACAGGAAAGACAGATCTGCCCTGTACCCGTGGATTCTGAAACACCCTGGAATTTTTCAGGTAGCTCACTGAGACATCAGCTATCGCTCTGCTGGTAACCATCTTTCTTTAGACTGATCATTTCTCTTGTAGAGATTGGGAGCTTCACCACTGGTTATTTTGAATGGAGATACTTTCCCAAAGCCTTGCTCAGTGTGAAATAGTTCTATTGCAGTTATATTTATATATTATATTTGAAATTGTAAGCACTTTTAAAAAAATATTTTAATAGGTTAACTAATAAGTTTACTAAATTATCTGAGAACCCAGTTTGTGTTAAATTCGCTTAATTGTATAACCTAAGATGAAACAAAGCAATCTGGATTATTTTTTAATACATACAAATAACATGCTGATTTTTAAAGCAAAGGTTTATTACTTAAGAGAACTGATAATTCTTAAATGCTATTAGAAATTGCAACCCCAAGTCAGTTTTGAAAATCTGCTTATATATTTTATCTCTCAATGAAAATACTTTTAAAAAGAATGTTTGGAATTCAGTTGAGTATTACTCAGGAACAAGCTATGTTTAATATGTAGGATTTGAATGTTAAGCACATTCGCATGTTAAGCACCTTTGTTTCATTCCAGAGTGGTTAACTGACAAGTATTACAGAATTCATTGCAGCTTTACCCTTGCATTTTCTTTGTTCTGGGGATGGTATAACTACATTACAAAAATGAACTCATATTAGCTCTAGACACATATTTAATTACTTCCTACTTTCATGGAAATGCATTTAGCATGTTGAAACGATATCAAAACAAAATGATGTAAAAAATTGAGAGTCCATGTGACCCCTGCACTTACTCCAGTGGACTTTGGATATGTCTGTTATAAGGTTTAGGTTACTGGTTTTGTATATGCTATGAAATAGTAACCACTGAAAATAATATGATCTAATAAACAATCTGAAAAATGAGAAATGCATATCTATCATATTTTACATCTTTCATACAGCTGTGTACATCACTTCAGTGCCTTCCATGAAACATCCACGACATCCTCTAGACAACATCCACTCGTTCTCCCTTCATCTACCCTGACAGACATGCCATCACAGAAGGCTATCAGATTTGTCAAGCATGATCATGGCCCTGCAGCCACACCTATCTAGTTTTTCCTGCTCATTCCCCACACTGCTTCTTTTGGTGTACAGGCATTTCAAAGAGGTAATCAAGCTTGCAGGTATCCCTGAAGAGTGCAAGAGGATCCACCATAAATAACCATATACACCTTTTAGGTGGTTGGCTTTCTGGCTGTCATCTTAGAATGCAGCTAAGGAACACCCTCAGCAAGTTTCCAGATGAAACCAAGCTGGGCAGGAGTGTTGACTTGCTTGAGGGTAGGAAAGTTCTACAAAGGGATCTGGAAAGTATGGATCAATGGGCCAAAGCCAACTGTGTGAGCTTCAAGGGTCCTGCATTTCAGTCACAACAACTCCATGTAACACTACAGGCTTGGGGAAGAGTGGCTGGAAAGCTGCCCAGTGGAAAGGCACCTGAGGGCATTGATGGATGCCCGTCTGAATATGAGAGAGCAGTGTGCCCAGGTGGCCAAGAGGGCCAACAGCATCCTGGCTTGTATTAGAAATAGTGCGGCCAGCAGGACTAGGGAAGTGATTATGCCCCTGTACTCAGCACTGGCGAGGCTGCACCTCAAATAATTGTGTTCAGTTTTCATCCCCTCACTACAAGGACATTGAGATGCTGGAGTGAGTCCAAAAAAGAGCAATGAAGCTGGTGAAGGGTCTAAAGCACAAGTCTTCTGAGGAGCAACTGAGGGAATTGGGATTGTTTAGCCTGAAAAAAGGAGGCTCAGGGGGGACCTTGTTGCTCTGTACAACTACCTGAAAGGAGGTTGGACAGAGGTGGGTGTCTGTCTCTTTTCCCAACACAAGTGAGAAGACAAGAAGAAACAGCCTCAAATTGTGCCAGGGGAGGTTTAGATTGGATATTGCGAATTTTTTTTTCACTGAAATATTTGTAAATTTTTGGAATAGGCTGCCCAGCAAAGTCGTGGTGTGACCATCTCTGGAGGTATTTATAAGATGTGCAGACGTGGCACTTAGAGAGATGGTTTATTGGTGGACTTGGTAGTGCTAGGTTCTTAATTGGACATGATGCCATCTTTTCCAACCTAAATGACTCTAAACACTAAGAGTGTCAAAATGAGCATTATGCCATGCCATTAAAGAGAAACTTCAGCAACACTGTCACAGAGAGTCTATAAAATTCTCACTTTTTGACATATCTTGAAAACACTGTTTTCCGATCTGTGTTTAAAATTGAAATATTCACGTGTGAAATATTACCATTTTTAATAATCCATAGGTAGGGTGCTTTTGGGGAATAGGGAAGGGTAGATAAGCTGGCCATAAAAAGGATGCACAAAATAAAGGTTCTTTTCCTCATACCTACATCCCTTCCGGACTTAGGTTTGTTGCTTCCCTTCAGCATTTGTCCGAGTAATTCTGCTCAGTACAAAACCAGTTCTGCCAATGGCACTGTCAGCTGCCTGCCTCTTCCTGTGCATTTAATAGAAATCTCAAGCGTATTCTAATGGTCACTGTGATGGATATGTGGCTGCTTTGTGGCTAGAGCCATTTTGATACACTTTTTCATTCTCAGTTAACCAGCACAGCATTTTCATACTTACAGTAGAGCAAAGTGGGTATAAAAACCCAGTAAATTAGACTACCGTTGACAGTGGCTTCATTCCTACAGAAAGAGTGAGACATGGAAAAAACTTCTATGAATTAGTCTGTGAGGAATAACTTTCAATGTCAGGATTCAGAATTGGGAGAAGAACTAGGGGGAATCAATCTGACCTGTCTTGGACACTTAGAATGAACTTCATCAACTTGTTTCTTTTTCTTCACTATAAAGAAATCCTGAGGTGACTGTTGCAGGCTTTCTACATATACCTTCTCATGAAACATCACTGTGCTCCTAATGTGAACATTTCCAAATAAACTCTTATTTTAAAAATTACATAAGATCAACAAAGCAAATCAGGTTGGATCTTTCTTGACATTTATGATTATGGGAGAGTTTTAAAAATATAAAGTCAAAAATGTATCAAAATATTTTGTTGAAACTCCCTACATGAATTTTCCCTGCATTGATATCAAGTATGGAAAATCCCAAGGAATTTCCTTGCTAACATTACTGAACACTATGAAAAATCTTAAAATACAAGTTGGCCTATTTTTATATGAGAAGGAAAGATACTTTTTTTTTGTCTGTCAAAGCAGGAAGCTCTTTTAGAAATGGAAACAACTGGGAAATAATTGATTTTAACATTAAAATATATGGCACAATATATTACAGAAATTGTGTGTCAAAATACATCTACTTATTTGGATATTCACTAAAACTCCCCATACACTGTAATGAAATTTGTTTCTTAAAATGTCATGTAAACAGGGAAAGTTATTGCAGTGCTGAGGCTTTAAATAGCTCCGAGTTTTACAAGATAAACATATACATTGGCATAATCTTACAAAAATCCAATGCAATCTTACTAAGAGTATAATGCAATGGCATAATTATATGTTCTGTGTGCAGTGATGTTCTTGCAATTAGAAAGAACTGTCGAATCTGATGAATCCCAAAACACTTCAGAACTCTAGCTGACTGCACTGCATCAAAAGCATGTTTTTGCTTTCAGTTTATAGGTGTGGAAACACAGATATTTGGGTATGAAAATTCATAAGTCTCAGGAAATAACCTATTTATCCTGCAGATGTCATGACTTACATTGCTTCACACCTGTGTTGTTCTGAGAAGTCCTGGTAAATTACATAATTTCCAACACTTTCATTCATGATACATATATTTATAAATGTGTATCTGAGAATTTAGATGCTTGTAAGGGATGAACACACACGTTAAATATAGCAGCATATAATTAGCCATTCTTCATGCTTCTAAAATACAACCAGCTTTGGACAAAAGATTAACAACCTTTAACACAGTAAATGGTTAAGTGGGAATAACAAGTGACAATGTAGTACAGGAAAAGAATAATACCATATCTAATTAAAACTGCAAGGAGAATTAAAGAAAGCAGACTGCAATTAACAAAGTTAGCATTTGGCAAGGACAGTGGGGTTAACATTTTTCCTTTTGTGTGAAGTGTCATGGGATCTTCAATGCCTGTGTGCAAAGACTGGAACATGAGAACTTCTATTCTTTGGTCTCAGTCCTGAAAGATGCTCAACTTTGAAGCTTAGACCAATTATAAAAGCAAACTTCAGCTGAAGTACCTGAGTGAGTCCCTGGCTTGCGCTCAGCAACACCTCACAAGAGCCTGTGACCTTGCGTTTGCTGGCAGTGTCCAAGACAAGTACTGTAAAGGTCTCATCCAGATGATCGTGTTGTATTCAATATTTGGGTCTGAACTGCTCTGCAGGCAGGATTCTGTGGCAAATATTAAGGGCTCATTACCTGCATGGATGTCTAGTAATGCACAGCTGTGATCACAATATGAATTCTCTAATAGCAAGTCATACTGTTTTGTTTTTTTTAAAGGAAAATATTAGCAAGTAAGGAAAAACTTGACTTCATTAAGGGAAATAATGTGGTATCCAAATGCCACAGCATGGCAGCTATTGGTAAACATATTGTAATTTTAAATAAGACTTAAACCAAATAGCATTTCCATATCTTCCAGGAATGAAAAAGAAGGATCCTTAATATGATAATAAAATATATGGATATGGGCTGTCCGTGCCAGTTCATCTCTAGTCTAAAGACAGCTCTATGCCACAGTAGCATTCACTTAGATGATCATATACTATTTCATTTTTTTTCCATTTTGGCTAACTATTGCATGATGTGTTTGTCTTACAGCAATATTCAACTTTGTAAGGATCATGGCTCTATCACAGTCAGTGTTGCAAAGTGAGAAAATAACAGTCCAATGCTCTTTTGATGCCAGCTAGATTTTTCTTAATTTAAAAATTCTGCTGAATGTGGTAATGTCCAGTCTGGACTAGAAAGTGTTTCTTAGATATTTAGTTCATTTAACATGTCATCACATAATCCATCTCACAAAACACTAATTCTCTGTCTAAAATCAATTAGGCTTCACATCTCCTATATTGGAGTATGTTCCAAAAGCTGAATGATCACAAATGACTGTTAAAAAGCTTTATTTTCATTTCCACTCCTATACAAATTCTGTGTTCCTTTAGTTTATAGAGTTCATTGTTTAACATTCTCATGTGATTATAATCAGTAACCACAGCTCCCTTAAGCCTTTGTTTTGCCCAGCTGAACAGCCATGCTTCTTTAGCCCATGCTATAGTATGTCCTAACAGGCCTGTCTCTACCTTTCCTACTTTGAATTAGTTTTTCTGAAGGGTGGACACCTTTATTTGTCTACAGCATTCTGAAAGTTTTGTACCCAATGAATTCTGCAGTGGGTATTTTCCTTATGTCTCTTGGAAATCTCTCTCATGATGGATCCTAAGATTATATTTATCTCCTTTTTGCAGTCCCATCATTTTGATGGCTTATAGTCATCTTCTGAGCAACTAATGTAACCAGATCTTTCTCTGTCATCTTCAGTTAATGAGCTCTCAGCTTACTGCAGACATTCCTGATATTAGTATTTAAATGAATGACCTTGCACTCAGTACTATTACATTCCTTCCATTTATACTATTCTGCCATTAGTCATATAATTCTTCCTCTATGATGTCCTCCTCCTTTGAATTGGCAAAACTTTCTACTTTTGCTACCTCAGTAAATGTCATTAGCATAAACATATTTTTTTAGCAAGTCACTGATGAAAATATTTATAAACTAAGTGATTCTAAGGCTCAATTATTGTATCACTTCATTAATATCTTATAATAAAATCTTTGCCATCTCTTTAGCTTGCCCATCAACCTGAAAAGAATCTGGTTCAGTTACTTTCTGTATTATTTGTATTGCATTTTACTAATATGCAAGTATACATTCATAAATGAAGACTACAATCAACAAATCCTGGATATGCAGGTCTAGCTAGAAAGACTAATTCCAGTAGTAAACAGCTCTCCACACATCCAAAAGGATGTCACTCATCAGTGATAGAAGTGAAGGCAAGAATGTACATTTTTAAAGAGCAGACACTTTACATGTTCTAGTTGCCTAAAATGGCTAAGCCCTAGGATAGCAAAAGCTTTTCATGAAAGGCATCTGGATTTTCCTGACAAGTCAAAACAATCAGCTAGTCTGCTTTCTCTTGAGAGACCTGAGAACAGGCAGCAGGATGGACTGTCCTGTTAGTAGAGGCTTACTTCCAGACCCAGGGTCTTATTTCCTCACAGTCACATTCAAAATGATCAGAAGGGTCAAGATGCCCCAGAAAAGACAAAGGTCAGGACCAGGCTGCCTTAATCAGAGGTCTGCCCAGCTCAGAAGAGACCGTGAAAAAGAGGGCAAGCGCAAAGCAAGATGCAGGAATAGTCCTGCTAGCAGAAACTTCCTTTGCTATCCTCTTTTCCAGAGTTAATAACTGCAGGCATTCAACTCACCAACTGTGTCTATATGCCAATATTTCCTTCAGTAAGAGAAGCATGGCATACATACAGAGAAGTTATTCTGCAGTACAGGCAGTTCTGAGGATCATTTGCCTTATTACACATGATCTGATTGCCTGTATTGCACCTACAGACATGATAAACAGGGAAGCCTACCACATGCTGGTTTATTTTTCACAAGAAGAAGATAGCTGCAAAACCTGAAAGGTTGAGTACTGTATCTTCAATAAAAAAAATATTTTGGTTCTTGGTAAAAATTAGTACTTGCACAGACTGCTTCTAGAATTAAGTATTCATACATGAATTATTAATAGAATACTTTATCCTTTCCCACCCCTAAATATATCCCACTTAAATAATGTTCTTATGAACCTAATCAATAGCATGACTTCAAAGAACATTGTTGCAAAATGAAGCTATTTCCTCTTGGCCACAAAAAAACTATTAACACACATCCATTTCAATGTTTTTCTTGATTATTCATTTCAATAAAAAAAAAATAAAAATCAAAGCAACGCTTTTACAAGATTTTTAGGTTATTATCCCCTACATGCCTCCCAAATGTAGAAATCTAAATTTCAAACTGTGTCCACAGTTCATTTTACATATCAAGTAAAAGTTTCTTCAGTATTTGTGCTACTAGGGTACAAATCATAAAAAATCACATACTTAATTCCTTGTCATTCCTTTCCTGTTTTATCATGACAAGTAAACAAAATTCTTTTTCAGTCTTTGAAGGTCACAGTTTAACCTCAAAATATGAGCTGAATTTGGCAAAACAGTGAATTTTTCATTACGTTCATAATACTAACAACCCAGTCATTGCAAATCCATTTTCTAGATAGTAATATTTGATCTACCAGGTATTTCAAAATCTGACAAGGAGAAAACTAGGGCAATTCTTGTATCTTCAATGTGTGCTTTAGTAAATTGTGACTTTTCATCTAATTCAAAGGTATTGCTGGCAGGATGCATAATCTTGTGGATCAACACAAGTCCTGTACTCAAAAGACTGGCATCCAGACTCTCATTTTCCTTTTGCAATTGGTGTGTTGCTTGAGGAAAGGTGAACAACATAAGCTATAAAATCCCTTTTCTTCGTAAGGATGTGTTTGCAATGTCAACTGTCAAAGAAGTTGTAGTATAATAGTTTCAGAGTCTAGAACAAGATCCTATTCACAGCAAAATGTTTTAGACCCTTTTGTAATTGCAATACAAAATACTTATTTTTGAAAATAGATGGTCTTCAATAATAACTAATACCCTTATTTTCCAGTTCCTCTTTTTATTATCTAAAGAGAAGAGCAGAAAAGCAAACACCTCCCATTTCAGACTTGTTTTCCTTTGAACAAATTGTATCTCTGTCTATATTTATCTTTAACATGGTTCATAATTACACACTCCTAGACCAGGGACTTAATGTTCAGATATATTATATTACATATTATATATTATGCATGAAAACTGGTTCATTTTTTATCTTCAAATAATGATCATCAAGCTGGTTCATTATTCATCAGAGAAAAATGAACTCTGTTCATATTCCCAGTTACAGTACACTCCTGCCCTCACCATATACACAGACGTCCATTGTCTAGATAAATGTCTGATCAAATATGACCAAGCAAAGGAAATTTCTGGAGATTCAGTCTTTTGCAGGAGAGTTCTTCTCTTCCAGTTATCACTTCTTAATTATGTTTTTAGCTATTCTTGGCTTTTCTGGTTGCAAAACATAACAGACAGGGATCAAAAGTGGTATTGTGATGCTGTCATCATCCAATTTGCACTTGGAAGTCAGATGTCATAGGAGTACTGCCCCACTAACCTGCAGGGACTGAAATCCAAAGATGACAACTGAACAACAGTCCTGTTAGATGTTTTAGTAAGATCATTTCACTAATAACATCAGCTGATTCACTAATTCCTAGGTCCATCCCACTTCTTCTATTTATCTGGCTACCATATGTAAATGCATACACTAAATCATTCAAATTCTTCCTCTAAAAACAATGAATAATGTCAACTCAAAAAAAAACAAGAGAAGTGAAAAATTAAGGCTGAAGGACAAGAGAAAATCAGATCTTTTTTTCAAGATTGGAATACAGGGCATCTCTTAAATATAAACAGCTCTATTATCAATATTTATATGATATATTTTATCTATATTATATGCTTTATATTATGTCCTCTTACATTTCACATATCACCTATGTATCTGGATACATTACAGTAAGGTATTTACTGTGATTTTGTATGTTCAGAAAGATTAACATGTACCATGCAGAGTTTCGATTTGCTTGGAATTCATTTTCTGTAGCAGTTGACTTAGATATATTTCTAGTGTAAGTATAAATGCACAGTTAGCCACTTCATAAACTACTGCATACATGTAATAAAGGTCACAGATGGCCTTGGCTGATGGATCAGAAGGTGCTAAGAAGAGCACTTTTATCTTTCAGGAGTTTATTTCTCAAAATAGTCTTCAAGACATCTTTGTGGTTTCCACAATTTAGCTTTATCTTGCAGTAAGCAGCTTGATTGTGCCAGGAGAACAAAGTGGACACTGTTGTTCCTCTGAGCTCACAGGTTTTTCGGTCAACCTATGTAAATGCTATTCACAGAAATTTATAAAGTTTAGCTCCAGAAGTGATCATAACCTATATGTTACAGACCCCAAGGAGCTTAATGTAGCCTTCTATTTTATCTGTCATCTACTAAGGACTTCAGGTCTTGCATTGCTGTATGCATTGCTGCTTCAACAACACCACAAGATATGCAGCAGAGGCTGTCCATCAGGGCTTTGGGATAAAACAGAATCTGTCTGATAGCCCCAAAGAGCAGGAATTTGTTTGCAGGTCCTGCTGTGCAAGGACTGGATATTACAAGAACTGGAAATTTGGTTTACCTATTCTTTTAACTCTGTTCAACATGTGTCAAGCTCTGAGAAGGAAACTAGGATTGTAAGAGGTACGTACATACATAAAAGTGTATATTTTAGAATAATACTCCTATTTAGGTCTAGTTAACTTTCTGAAAGAGACAACCAAAGAGGAGAAAATGAACTTTTCCTTCATTTCATAGTTACAAAAAAATTATTCCAGTTGCATGGAGGTTGAGTCTTCTCTGTTCAGCAAGAGAGGTCTACCCCCAAAATAGAGAAGGATTATTAGACATTGTGCTGTTAGAGTGTTATAAGACAGAGGTGAGCTCTATGGATATTTTGCACTGCTTTTGAATGTTGCAGCTATGTAGAAGTGGGTCACAATTTTTCTCCTAACCTGAAGTATTGTATGCTCTATGCTATGAAGGCCTTTTCTACAGCATGAGGTAAATTGCACTCATAACTAATCTATTTGGAATACTTAGAAAAGGCAAGACAGCTGTACACTGCCCATTTCAACCTCAATGCACTATATTGTGAGAAATCCTGAAAACAAACCTCCTCCTGGCATTGGTACAACATTCAAAACAGAAGTGATAGCAAAAGACACCTTCAGCTTCAGAAAACAGGTCTGAGGAGTTGTCTGTGCATTTCAGTGTTAGTTCTCCACAACTGAAAGACACAATTTCCTATCTAGCACCTTTATACTACTGAAGAAAGACAAAGAAAGTATTTGCTCACCAGTTTTATTTTTGAGGAGTCTATTATTTCCTCAATAGCTACTGACTGTTCCTTCTCCTTCATTTTTCTTTTTCGTTACACTTGCAAATGATACCAGGGAGTGCTAGACAGAAGTTTATGTACTTAAGTGAACTTTGATTCTTCTTTGGACTTTAAGACTAATCTAGTGTAGAATGTGATTGACAAAGCATTTTCATTGATGTTTTGCAGGCTTTTCAAGTTACCCAATCTAAGCAAATGAGGTTGTTAATGTTTGCACTGGCCCTTTCTCTAAAATGGTTTTGAACTTTAGCAGATTTTATAAACTTATGCAGGTTGCCAAATTACATTAGTATTCACTAAATAAAAAATGCTCATGATTATGCAGCAGGGGGCTGCCTAGATCAGCAATACTATATGCACCTCTAATGAAAACCTGGTTTTACTTCATGATTCAATAATCACAGCAATTATTGAATAAAATGCTTTGGAGGATATCTACTTGAATTTCTGCATGATTTCTGGAAACGGGACAGACACCAGTCTTTGTAATCCATCCACATGGTAACCATCAGTATTTGACAAATAATTAATATAAATACAAATTATTAATGCTATGATGAGAAACTGTGACCTCAAAGACCTTGCTATAGCAGTGAGATTTCACAGACAGTGTACAGCTGCTTTTATCAATAAGTAGTGTCTCCTTAAAATCAAATGCAGAGTTAACAGATTTCACCAGAACTTTATACCAGCTGTAGTTAACAGAAGCATAAAAATTAGAGAAGGAAAACATCTTTCTTGTCCTGATCTAACCTCTACTCCTTTCCTGTACAACACAATTTTTTTTCAAATGCCAAAGAAGTTCAATACAAATGAGCCACAGTGCAACTGAAGATTTTCTCTGTAACCTATTCTCCTGCAAGAGCAACAGAAGTGGAGCAATCCCAACTGACTTGACCCCACAGTGGGATGGAAGCAGACCATGGCTCCCAAACTTAGTGAATAGTGTTCTATGAATATATGAGATGAAGTCATGCACATGAAGCAGAGAGACTTGTGGGATCCCTCAAGGGGTAACCTGTTGTAAGACAGCACCTTTGCACACACTGTGCTTCCCACTCTGCCTCCATTCCCCATGCTTGGCTGCCTGCCCCACCCCAGCTCAGCCCTGCTGTCTAATAATGCCTTTCAGCATGCCCACATCCTCTCTGCTTCCCCTCTCTGTTACTGATACAATCTTTTTCCAGCACACAAATACCATATGCATCAAGTCAGATTCAAAGGAGGGCTGAAGAGATTTTGTTAGCTTCACAAAGAAAGCTCCCAACAACAGATTCATTGCTTCTAACAGCTCTAAATCTCTGAGGTGATGTAAACTTCAAAGCATCAATGACACCATAATCATTTTAGTATGCAGCTAGAGCTGAAGTTGTTAGAGGGATTAATGCTGTTTCAAATCTTTAGGGTTTGTTTTGTTTTGTTTTGTTTTCCATTAAAGGAAATAACCATTCTGGAAACTATTTGGAGGAGTTATTTTTTTTTAAATAACTTGTTTTAACAAATATTTGCTCCAGCTTTGTCTAGGACTACTAAGGCTATTCTACTCCCTGAATGAAAACGATTCTTCAGATCACACTTATGGTGCATTTATCCATATATAATAAAAAAAAAAACAACAAAAAAAAAAACAAACCAAACAAAAAAACCTGTGCTTTCTATTGGTTAGGAGACATTGCTTTCAGGAAACATTCCTGCTGGCAAGGTTATTCAAGGAATAATTAAAGAAAACATTTCTTAAATATTACAGATAAATCCACATAGAAATATATTTTCTACTTATTACTGGACATGGCAAAAACTCTGTGAAAAGATTTTCCATGGAGAAGCTTTCCATTTTCTCCCTAGTAACCTGTTCCATTTTATTTAGCCATCCAATACATGCTACTCCAAGCAACAGTGAGTCCAACTGATTCAACATATTACCAGTTGGGCCACTGCTGGTCATTTCCTGGTTTTATGGTAGTGTTCTGCCCCAAGCACTACTCTGCACTACTCCTTAGCTTTCACCACCAGCTATCTAATTGCTGCAGACCCTCTCACTCCAGGCTTCCTCAAGAATACTTTTGAAAGCTCTTGTTTTCTTGTGCACCAGAACAAAAGCAACTTAGAATGCTTTGAAATGTTCACAACATTAAATTATTTTCTGTCTGGTCCCACTCAGCATGGTGCAAGAGAAGCCTGTACCCTTGCAGACCGTTAATATCCTCTCATTATATTTTTATTCCAAGCCAGTCAATCTCCTAATGCTTTTGATGTAAGTTTTAGTAGACTGCACGTCAAGTAGAGGACATTAACCCAGCAGCTGTACAGTGATTATCTGGGCTACAGCAGTTATTTCTGAATGAAAATACTGGTAAAATATCAAATGTTTTCATAGACATCACTGTTGTGCTTATTAAATTACTGGGTTTTCTAGAGAGTCCTTAGACTGTATACATATATTAGCAAACAAAACAACATTTAGTAACAAGTAGAGATTCACTAGATCACATGCTGTCTAATCACACTCTGAAAAGCACAGAGATCCTATTTTTTAACACTGCTCTTTTCTGTCTCTCTTCACTGTGACTAATGCTCTCCACATCTGCCTTAATACATCATGTTTCTTAAACTTCTCTTTTTCAGATATTAAAAGGAATGTAGACTGTGGCTTTTTAGAACTTGCAGTAAACTTTTAGTGTTAGTGTCATATATGCTTTACATTAACAGACCTGCACATCTACATTTCCTGTGTTCTGAGTATTTGTATTTTAATAAACTGAATTCACTACAGAATGTTGAATAGACTGTGAGGATTTTGAGTAAGCATGCAAGTCTGATAAAAATGAGAAATATTTTCAAGTGTCTGTCACTATATCTGACATATGTAACATTAGTTCACTTCTAAAACTCACTCATATCTTCTTTGTTTCATTTTTATAATGCTTCCGATAAGGCCAGGAGAAACCTGTCACTCCTGTTATGATACTAAGAAAAGAAATTAATTTCTTGCAACAAAGATAAATACATTGCTGTCTGCTAGTAAGCAGTTTCATAATACTAAATTATTATCACAAGGAAAAAATAAATTAAATTAGTGTCATCTTCAAGGATCTTTTTATTAAATCTTACATTCTCCATGGTGAACAAGTGCCATTAAATGATAGTTCATAAGGAGTTAGTTATGATTTTATTTCATCTGTGTTTTATGGACAAGTATATAACTGGGTTTACAAATATTTTCAGAAGAATCAAGACCTCTTGCATATAGGGAGGACTTTTTTTTATACTTTAGCAACTTCTAAAAAGATGTTATAAAAATGCAAGTTTCTAACATTGGCGTACTTCTAAGAGCAATAGAAACACAGACAGAGAATTCTCTACCCAAAATCAGAGATTTTAATGAAATTATGAATTTGAGTCCAAATACAATAAAAGACAGACAATCCACTCTTCAGAATCTGTAATTATTTTAATGAGAGATGAAGGAATGTTCTTGTTTTCAGTTCTCTGATTTTACTAATACATGACTGTAATTCATTAATTCAGGGTCAGACAATGAGCCTCTGAGCAATTATTCACATGAGTGGTCTCACAGAATTCAATGTCCTCATTTAATGTCCCATTAAAATGGTACATGGGTGCATCTAACTAAAGCAAACATTAATTCATCGCAACTCATAACAGGTAGCGCTGCAAAGTCCCTTATCTCAGCCAGAATCTATTGAGAAAAATGGGGAAAGAAAATGGCTTCATAAATTTGGCTTGTTCAAGAGAAGATCTTGTGGAAAAAAACCCCAAGCCTTATACCATATTCTGAAAACCAAGAATTTTCAGAATTTGAGAGAGACTACTCCACAGAGCGTGGGCAAATTCAAGACAATGCCACAGAGGGAAAAATATAAGATTAAATTCTAAAAATACTTAAGTATTACCCTGGAGAAGTGTAAAGAGGAAACAAACACCAAATCAGCCACGTACATGGGCAACTTAGTCTCACTTGTGATCTCACTGACACTCTGTTGATGGAATTCACCATAGCCAGGCACCTTGTGAAGTACCTAAGTGTTGTATGCGTACGAAAGGTACATAATACATACATATATATGAAGTAGATATCAGTCTTTGTTTAAGTAGTTAACAAACCCAATTCCTTTTCTTAGGGAAATTAGATGTTCTCTCATTCCTGATCAAGTCTCCTAGGTCCACATTGTTGTAATATATACATTTTTAAGTCAGGTAAAGAAAATATCAGTACATTTAATGTGATAATGAAAAACTGGCTCTAAAGAACTTTTTTTTCTACCTGCCTCTCTATCTTTCTCTATCATGCAGCTTATGACCAAAATTTTGCAGGCAGATTTAGGATGTTACCTGAAAGATGTCATAAAATCATTAGTCATAAGCTAAATGTCCAAAATTACCTCCATATGTTCATTTCTTTCATACATTCTTTGAGTACACATTGCCAAAAGAGAAGACAGAAGAGGCAGTGACACTGCTTGATTGCTTCCACACTGGTGCAGTTCACATGCCTTGTTGAAGGTAGGCTTTATTTTGCCACAGAATTTCACAGAGAGATTTGAAAATACATGCTATTCTTCACTAATCTAGCAGTCTGGTGACTTCCTCAGAACAAACAAAACTCTTAATACCATTATGTGGCCCTCAGGCATTGCAAGAGTCTCACATCTTTGCAAGTAAGATACCTGATAGGCCTAAAAGTCATTGCATATTTCCTTGCTCATCAAAAGTATAGTATTCAATACATTTTAGAGAGGTATGTCCTTCATGGCTGAAGATAAAGGCTAATGAGGCTGGAATTAGCATAGATTAATATCATCCAGTTTTAAAAGGTGTTGAGGGAGTATGAGTCCAATCCAAAACCCAGAATTCATCCCTCTCATCACCATCCCATGGTACCACATCTGAAAGGATCCTCCCCTGCCTCATGTTAATTTGAGCCAAAATATTAATACTTTCCCCAGGGAGCCTTTCTTTTCTATGTTCTATACTGAAATATGTATAAATCAGTTTGATTGTATTAGTTCTGTGGCTGGCATGCAAATGCTAGGTATTTATGGAACTAGCACTTGCCGTTAATACTGGTCTGTGTAGTAGGAAACACAGAAGCATAGAGAACTTATCTCCTAACATACCGTTTTGGCCAGTGATTTTCTGTATTCAGAAAAAGATGTTCCTCCAGTGAGTGATTATGATTAATCACCTGACTGTATTCTCAAATTAACTTAGTAGGCTGTCAAAGACGGTGAAAATCCTTATGCCTTCACCAGAATGAAGTTTCATTTTATTAGTATCAATTTTAAGGCCTCGAGAACAAAATCTGTGAAAATGGTTTCCAACCCAATCTATTCTATGATTCTATGATTCTATGACAAAGACCACCTCTTCTCTAAAGTGTGTTGCATTACAGTTATTGGTAGGTGTTACTTTCACAGATAATAATGCTCTGTGTTGTGTCCAGAGAAGGTCCATCCTTTCTCTTCAAATATGTAACAGATATGGAAATTTAAGTATCTTCTGTCATTTCTTTAAAAATAGACATTACAAAATTAGAACAATATGTTGTTTATTCCTATAAAGCATTTAAGTGAAAAGTTCCATTCCTCATCTTTGTTCTTTAAAATATTCAGCTAAATGCAATTTACCTTTACAAAAGTAAAGAAACAGCCCTTTCTTGCTTCAGAATAAGACACTGAAGAAACTACTGTAATGTAAGACTACTATCTGAGAAGGCTTTTCATTTTTTAGATGAAGTAGAAGGATCTTTAAGCAAGACTTTAAAAGGCCTGCTAGGGTCTAGAGACTCCTCTTATCCATAGTTCTACATGGGTATTAGTACCTCCAATGGGTTATGCCCCAGACTTAATGCTGGGATAGAACCTGAAATGCTATTCAGAGCACTTAAAACAACTGTGTCCCACTCCATTGGAACCATTTCTTGTAACATTTCTTGACAAAAAGGCAAACCACTGAAAAGAATGGAGAATAGTCCACTGATAGTACTGCTTTAGACTCTGAAGTGTGACATGCTCTTGAATCATTCAATGAAAATCTGTATAATAAACAGCAAGATTAAATTCCACAAAATACTTACAGTTCTTTGCATTAGTAGAGGGGTTTCAGAACAACCTATCCCTTCATCATTAAAACTTGATTCCATATTGATTATGTCTTCGATCACTTCTTCCATCTGACAAAATAGTATTTTAAGACCAATCACTACAAATAGTAATGGAAACAATGTTATTCTGAAAATACAGAGGTATTAATCTTGAGTATTTATTACATCAGCTGAATATGAGAAGTTTATATCTTAAAATTCAAATCTTTCAAGCATTTCTACATGATATTCATATTTCTTACTTATTAAAACAGTTTTTGTGGTTTAGCAAGTTACTTCTTTCCTTCCAAACACCGGCCCAATCCCCTCTTTTAACCCCTTATTGCGACACCAAGATCAGATGACAGGAGTGCATCGCTAAGTTGTAACTGTGATCTGTCACCTTCATCAAATGTGTCATATCCACAGTGCATTATTGCACTGATGCAGGAAGG
The DNA here is from genome assembly GCA_013399075.1 of Chloroceryle aenea. Lineage (NCBI taxonomy): Eukaryota > Metazoa > Chordata > Aves > Coraciiformes > Cerylidae > Chloroceryle > Chloroceryle aenea. The sequence continues at coordinate 45,974 of VWZY01003469.1, forward strand.
CTGAAATGAACCTGTGGTTCTGCAAGAGCATGAGTTACTCAAGATTTGTTGTGCTTTCATGATTCATCAGACAGAAGTTTGTGTTGTGTTTGGTCTGAATACTGGATTGAATACTTCTCCAGACAGCCTTCTGGTCTCACTTTTGTTCTAATCTGAATCAAAAACCAATGAAGCAGATGGAATAGCTACTTAATGGCTTGACATATGAAGAGATGTAGCTGAAGAAAATATAGAGGGTTGTATGCAACAAAAGAAAGTATCACACATTCCAGGGACCTTTCAACACAAATTTTTAGGCCACATGACCCAGCACAGCCATATGTGCATTCCTCATGCTCTCTAAAAATCAGACATAGGCTGTCCCTGGAATTCTGTTCCAAGACTTATCTAGGAAGGTTCTGTCAGGATCAAAAAGATGCCAAGGAATGCTAGAAGCTAGACAACGTGAATGACTACAGTTCACTGCACCAATCTGTGTGTTGGCATTATACTATTTACTAATATATCTATAGGCTACACTGAACACAACCATGCTAGGAAATTACACTGTGACAGCCATGTCCCTGAAACTCTGGGATAGGACCATCCAAATTGATGGGAAGTTTCCTACTAGAATTTTGGCCAGTGCCAACTATCACTCCCCAGTCATCACTAGGATGATGAGAATGGTATAGAAGTAGCTGTCTTACTTTCCATGACAGAGAGTGGTACAAGGCTGGGCACCAGTTGTCCCTTGTCAGACACACAGAGTGACTGAGAACGGTTCCATCACACTGCACTTGCCAGCACAGACATGACCACAAAGGCCTCCACAAAGGCCATCTAAAATAATCTTTGCAGACTAGTGGCTCCAGTAATACACAAACCTGACATAAAATATCAGTTCTCAATGCAGAATGAATGGAGGGGCCTCAGATGAGCTCTCTAGGAAGTGTCAGGTTTATTTTTTTCGGTTCCCTTATGCTTAGCTGCATACATCCATATGCTCAAATGGATCACAGTGTATTTGTAAGATTCTTCTGTTCTATTAAAGCCCAAGACATGACACGGCATCTCCATTTTTTATTTCTGTAGGAATTCCCTAATAAGAAGTCTCTTTTGGAATCTATTGAAGTATTAAAGGCCATAATGATCTACATCTTATGCTGGCTGAGAATCTGACATTCTAATAGCTATACCTCTATTAAAATCAACGGTGGCACTAAAGTTAGTATATCTATGCCAAATACCCAACATAATCCACATGAAAATATATCAGCTAACTGAAAAATGAAACAGCGATTCTTTCAGTTATATATTTAAGATAATACGTATTTAACTTTGCTATGCAGCTAGGATACTTTTAGGCAGAAATAGCTCTCATCTGAAAAAAAAAGCATTGCAAAGTACATCTTCAAAACATGTACAGCAATATATGACACGTAGATAAAAGATGCAACAGTACATTTTAAGTGTGAGTAATTTAGAAGCCTCATCGTGCAATAAGCTGCTCACAGGCATTCAAGGGAATCACCCATGTAACCTAAAAGTTGAGTGAGCAAATTCTGCAACCAAAGGCCCTGTGAAAATAAAGTAAGTCACCTCTTGCTCATTAAAAATACAAGGTGGGTCATGTAACATTTTTGTAGAAGTACACAAAGCTCATTTCCCCATGCTTCTCACCAGCCCTGCCCTACCGCATTTTCATGTTCGCCTCCAAGGGCCAGCAGCTTGGTAACGGGGCTTTCTGGTGTGACAATGTCGCTGACAGGAGGCATGTGTCCGTTTCTTAAAATGGAGGTCACCCCCGCAGGCTGGACTGTGTGGGAGTGGGACAGGGAGAGTGTCTGGCTGGACAGCTTTGAATCAAGGGTCAGGTATTGCTTCACCTGGTGCCTCTGGCTTTGCTGTATATGGTATCTGGACTGGTTTTCCAAGTGTGTTTGTACCTGGGAAGGAATGGAGATAATTGCTGAAGTTTCAAGTTACTGGTACCAGTATTTCCCCATACATTCACTTTAAAATCTCCAAAACAATAGTTTCAATTTTAAGAACACTTTGATAGAATTATCATTAACTTTAATATTTTTTTCAGTTTTGCACTTTTAAAATATTTCTTCTTTGTGTACTGCTTTTCCCTGACACAGCTGAATATACCTGCTGAATAATTAGAAGAGAAAAATAGAATTAGAAGAGATAAACATGATAGAGAGAAAAGACAAGAAGAATGCTATATATTTTTTTCTCTAATTTAAGAATGATTTCTGTTGAAATCACTGATCAGAATAATCAAATAGAGAAGAATATATTTACTCTAAAATTAACATTATAATGTATTTATTATTTTGTACTTGAAAGATCAAATAAATGTATAAAGAAAAACATAATCCAACCATCTTCAAATAATATCAACAGCAGCAGACATTCACTCATACCTAAATCCACATTTGGCTCACCTTGTAATAAGTACAGTCAGTTAAATGAGGCATTGCTGCACTTTTGCAAAAAAACCACCAAGCAAGATAAAGTGTCCGATCTATTGTCCTGGGTGAGTGTTCACTGTCCTCAAACTGTGCTGTCTTCTGGAGTGCTTCTTGAGGACAAATCACTTTTTGAGTTGGGAGGACTTTATAAACTGAGTGGTCGTGCCAAAATGGCTAATTGATAAGACTTTGGGGCATCCTTTGATTACAGAGATTGTCAGTTGCTACTTTAAACAGCTCCCATTTAAGATCAATGTCACATTCCTGCAATTTAACTACCATAGGAGCACTGCATACACAAACCTTACTGTCATTTCAGCCCTGTGGCTTTCTCCTCTTCCTATGGCATGACTGGTCACAAATTTCTTGTAATAAATTTTTCTCAAGTGGCTTCTGTGTAAGCATGATTAATATTTGTTAAATAATACCAAGACTTGCTTTGTAGCCCTTTGTTCTCCCCCACCAAAAAATTCAGTAATTCAAACAAACTTCTTTTTAATTCCCCCAACATACATAACCAGTGACAAGCATCCCATAAAAGGACTTTGCATTTAAATCAGCTATATTTTTGCACAGTATTGCACTACCTACTTTATTTTTAATCATGTTACGGTGGCATGTCTAGAATTATTTTAATGTTGTTTCTTTAAACTAATTTTCTAGTAATATAAAAAATCCATGCAGCAATGAATATGATATTAATTATTTTGATGTAAGCCTTAAAATTATTAAATTATATTAAACATTGATATAAAATCTTAAATACACAGTTTATATTTCCCCCTGTTTTGTATTAGGAAGGTATGCATCCCACATAATATTTAAAAAACTATTTGGGACTTACTTAAATCGTTATAATACTTGCATTAAATGAGATCTTTGGGTTAGTTTTAGAAAGTATATAATGTGCTGTTAACTTAAGCTCTGATTTATCATAGGTAAAGATATTTGAAATAATTTAGATACTCATGCACCTATTTAGTTCTTTAGATTAAGTAAGACTTAAGCTCATACTGAAAGTTAGTCACTCAAATTCTTAAATTAGAATCCAAACATGAAACCTACTGCATGCCAATTTAACCAGAGTATTGATCTTGGGTGAAAGGCAATGTGCTGAGGGAAAGAAAATATGTCCATGCCATAATATGACCTGATCAAGGATTTGCTGTGCACAGCTGTTTTTTGCCACGGTTTCTTTCAGAAGCACCCTCAATGACTTGGTGCTCATGAATGAACCCATGCCAAGTGACCACTACCCAGACCTTTAAATCTCTTTCCAGCATTGCAGATTATTGCAAGCAACAGCTTTGAAAGCACAGCTTCTTCACATAGCATAAATGTGAGTGGGATCAATGCATAAGCTACAAATACACGTTCTCCCCAGTTACCTTTTTTCTTTCTCTCAAATGAAGCTGAGGATCAATCACTCATGAAGTGCTGTCTTAGAAATTCTGTAGGACTACATGAAGCATAAAATCCAGAATATCATGTATCTTCAAATCAAATGGGAAACAAAAAATTTGCAGTGTATGAAGTCTATACTACCTTGGCTTTAAATTTGGTTTTAATGAGAAATTTTAATAAGGGAGTGGGCTGTGCCACAAGAAGATTGCTGAAAAGTCAATGGCTTGCTTTTTGCTTTCTCTGGACTTCAGATTGCTAGTGGCAGACCAAAACCTCTGTGCAGCCTGATTGCTTAGGATCTGTGAAAAACAAGCACATAGCTGCTGGCTTAAGTCAGGAGTGCTTTTTTTATACGACATTTTTTCAGTGCTTATATCCTGTCAGTACTCTCCTGAACTTCCACAAACAGGAAAATAATTTCAAGCTTCATTGATGGGATCTGTTGCTATGGTTTTGCAAACCTCTCCACCCTCTTTTCTGTGCCAGTTAAACCAGAATCATTGCAGTTAAAAATAGATCTATGCCCTGATTTTCCAAAAGTACCTAAAGTGCAATACCTGATCATCCCTATATGTCTTAAATAAGTCTTAGAAGTCAATAGTAACAATAAGAGGTAAACCACTTTTGAATGTCAAACTACTATATAAAGACAAAGAAGAGGAGTAATCCTATTTTTATAATCATAAAACTAGAGTATAATAAATGAGGGAAAAAGTCACTGTTATGCCGAAGGAATACTAAGAATGCCTGTCAAGCCCTTAGAAATTACTGGTAAAACGGCTCATGCAGCATGTGTGAAATAGGAGCAGAAACTCAAAAGTAAATGATTTTATGAAACCAGACAGTCTGGTGCCAAGTACCAAGTCGTATGATTCATCTATTCTCTACAGGGATGCTGGATGATTTCTTATCTTCTATCAGTAGTATGAAGCTAAATTTCAGCTTAGGTTTTCTGAAAATTTTAGATGAAATAAACTCTTTTAAATAACTATAACCATAATTAAAAGCATTAAACATTGAGTTGATTTTGAGCTTCTTTTTAATGGTGGAAAAAGGTGGCTAATCACTCGCACTGGTTGCCCAGAAAGGTTGTGGAATATCCATCTTGGAGATTTTCAGAACTTGAGTGGAGAAGGACCTGAGCACCACAAAAAGCAAAAGAAATCTAGATATAGCCAGGGAAATCTGAAGTGGTAGTCTAAATATTGAAACTCTGCATAATCATTATTAAGCCTGGGGAAAAAAAATGGAATCAGGTTAGGGGTTCAGTGAAATAAATGCAAAAAGAAAAAGAAGTAAAACTGCCCAAATCAATGTACACTTAGCTGCTTAGAGACGTTGATCATATGCATGTTTTAGATCTGCCAGATAAGGTCCTTCTACAAAAAAAAAAAAAAAGAGATTTTTTTCAGAGTAGAAGCACCCTTTTTTCCTTTTTTTTTGTCTTTCTGGGTAATGCAAATGTAATCATTTGGTTTTAAAGTAAAACAGCTTTAAAAGAAGACCCTGAGATGGTTTTCAGGGTAGACAATCCAAGAAGCTGGCTACTCCATAGAACTTGGGTTCTCATCTTTGATGCAAATTAAGCACTGTGATTTGATAAAGCATGTCTTCTAGGTCTCAGCAGATAATTTTCTATTAAATTTCCTATTTTCTTTTGTGAAATGGAAGATCTTACTTGTTGCCATACCTGATATCTGGGAATCCATGCTAGGGATTCCCTATTTAGGCACCTGGTGACCATATGACGATCCAAATCCTAACTCAGACAAACCTCAGACACAGACCAGGTCTTAGTGTGTCCTACTGGCACATCTGCTCCAGCACTCATGCAGTCAGTGACCTGACTCTTCCTGCCAAATTCCCCTGAAGGCTCTTTTATAGGCTCTTTCAATTATTGTGTGTGCAAGGTGTAACAAGGTGTCAAATTTGTGTAGCTGAAGTGCTGGTTCCCCTCCCAGGCATTCTCTTGCAGCAGCCCCAGCAATGTACTTTAAAAGTTAATTATTTCAGATTATTTGAGGACTGAAGGACAGCATGAAGTTCAGCATAGATTAGCCCTTCTCTCCTAGGCACTGCTTTTGTCTATTAGCTGGCTTTCCTAATCATGGTGAAATTAAAGCCTATTCAGAACAAGAAAAATCGAGCATGGAGGGAGCCAAAACCATCCATCCCAAATTCCAGTATTATAATTCCATCAGAACAAAGCTAGAACAGAAATGAACACTTTGAGACGGGATTTATAACCCAGAAAAGATCCCAATGTACATATAACTGACTACCTATTTTGTTTGTATATCTCACTGACAACCACTTCTGCAAACAAGAACATAACAGCCTTTCAGAATTATAGATGTATATTCAAACTTCTTCAATTGCTCTTTCTAACTAAGCACACATCATCATGTTGTAAAACTGTGGTAGAGTTGTGTAACATTTCTTCCCACATTCACACTAATTTTACTTTCGTTTCTAATATATTGCACAACATCATAAATAGGCCTGCAGTAGATTATTTACATAAGCTATCTTACTTCCACATTGCTGATGAAAATTTTTTTCCATTAGTAAAATAATATATAGCATGTTAAGAGTAAGAAAGGGCATATTCAGGGGACCTAAAGGAGACACGAACAATGTCAATGATATTCCAGTAAGTAGTAGTGCTACATCTTGTATTGATATTCCACTAAGGGCAAGGAGGTGATACCTGTACTACCAGGCTGCTTAGCCCAACATCAGTCCTGGAAGAAATAATAGGAAAACTGAAAAGAGATTCAATTAATAAATTATTAAAAGATAGGAATATAATTAATGCTAGTCAACATAGTTCTGTGCAAAATAAGCCTTGTCAAACAAATCTACTTCTGCTCTTTGATGAGATTTCAAGTTAGATGGCCAAAGGTAACGATGTAGGTATAATACACTTCAACTTTTGTGTGCCTTTTGACTTAGCATCATTCAATATTCTAATTAAAAATATAGCACTACACAATATCAATAAAGCATGTTTTAACTGGATTAAGAATTGGCTAACGAACATGCATAAGAAGTAATCAGCAAAGGCTCAGCATCAGAAATGCTCTTCAATCTTGTACTACTCCATATTTTCCAGCGGTGATTTGGAAATAATGGAAAATAAAACCAACTAAAAAGAATAAATACTTTTTAGAGTTGTGATCTTATTGAAAGAAAAGTCGTTCCCAGTCAGCCAAATACACATCTGCATATGCTGGAGGAAAAAATACAGGATGAAATAATGAAAAAAATTGAAGGGAGAAAACACTGTAAGCAACAAGTCTGTAAAGAATTTGGGGTGGCATCAAACCAACAACTCAGCAGGAATGTCCAGGTGATCACAGAATCACAGAATAAATGTGTTTGGAAAGGACCTTGTAGATCACTGAGTCCAACCATACCTACAAGAATAAAGAACACCTAATACCTCACCAAATGATGCTACAGCAAGAAAGAGTAAATGGCATAAATGAAGGAATAGGAGCCTGGCTTTACATTGCTTTTATTTATGGCTCAGGAGAGATCAATAATGGAATTCTAAAAATATTTCTACTCTAAACATTTTTAGAACACTATTGAACAAATCGAGAGGATGCAGAGAAGAACTATGGAAGTAATTGAAGACTGAGAAAAAGATGTTTCAATGAAACTTTAAAGAAACTCCTTTATAATCCTGTCAAATTGAAATTTGTGAAATTTGTACTAGATGGTAAATGTGACAAGCTCTTTCAGCCAGCACAGAAAGCATGGCTAGAGCCACTGGCCTTAGGATGATGTTAGCCAAGCTCATATTGGAAATTATGTGAATAAACAGTGAAACACTCAAAAGGAAATGCTCTAACTGCTGTTTTCTTCAAACTAGGGGTCAGTGACTTTCTGTAAGCCAAACACAAGATATTTTTTTATCAAACATATCCTTGGAATCAAAGTTGAGTACTAATAACAGAATAGAATACGAAAGCCTGTGAGTTTGGAGGAATTAGAAAGAGTGGTCTAGTATCTATGCCTGTGTTTAAATTTGATGGATCTGAGAACTGGCTATAATCATAGTGATTTTTTTCTTTGATGAAAAATTACTCTGAATTTCATAAATGTTTAAATCTCTGCTACAAAATAATATGCTTTAATATGGTCATAGTATACTGGACAGAACTCAGTAAACTTCATTACAGGTAGTCATTTAAGATGGATGTTAATTTGTTCCACTGTTTTTAACAGCTTTTGAAGTAAAATTTCTCACCCTGATGGGATTGCATCATTTATCATTAGTCCTGAGCACCACACCTCTCTGAAACTGTTTGAGTTATGGGACTTTATGCTCTTTTCAGCCACTGCACCAGAAAATAAGCATATAATTATGAACTTTTTAATTATTAAGATGTTCTGTAACTACCCAAAAAGTCTAATTCCATTTTAAGATAAGAATCACAGTCACAACACAGACTATTTTAGCTCTGTTTCTGTGGGCTTTCAAACGGATTTTAAGGGATAGGAAAAAAAAAGCATTTTTAGTGATGAAATAATCCTTTTTAATTTCTATCAGAAATTGAAATCAGTTGTTTGTCCTGCTTTTTCTATTCAACTTTTTGAGAAAAGAGTATTTGTGAAATAATTTCATAATCAAATGAAACTTCAGTTTAACTTAGCAATTATACACTTCTGTTCTATCTTAAAAACTATCACCAAATAATGTAGTTGTTCACTTTAATGTTTAGTTTATAAAAGCATGTGTGATTATGTCAATTAATTACTTAAGCTAAACACAGTAATTAATTTTAAAATGGGAATATTTTTCTTATTGAAACTTTGATCTGACTAGATGAGACCTTCTCCATTAATATGCATGAAGAAAGAATGCAAAGCAAAAGATATTCAGTCTGGTAATTCACAGCTGTGTTTGGTTGATGCCTTACAGTAGCTTTCAAGTTAAGAAAAAAATTCTCTTGTGACTCTAATGTACTGTTATTCATCTTATTTGACCTTTGACATCATATTCATCAGGAACTTGTGAATGTTCTTTCAATGGTGAAGAGACTGAGGAAGAAATATTTTAAAGTTCTTTGACATAGGCCATGTCTTCAACAGTGACTACTACTTCTATATTTTGGTATCTCAATGTCTAAAAATAGCTGATAACTATAAATGCAGGGTAGGATGAGAGCAATCAGAAATTTTCCATCACACTGGCAACCATTATGAAAAGCAAGTGGAATGTGGGAGCAAAAAAAAATGCATAATAGACTTTGCAGAAACCACTGCTGGGTAAGGAAACTTTCTCTGCTCAGCACAGGCAGCAGAATAGCATTTCTCTCAGGGAGAGAAAGGCAGCAGAGCCACATGGCTGTGGCTGTTAGAGGCTAGATCTTACAGCTAGCCATTTCCTGTCAAATCCCCCTGTAGATGTAGTGATTTTGATAGCATTTCCCCATTGTGGTATTCTCTAGCACTTGCTGAGCATTGATGGAGCTCAGTCCTTTCAGGTATTTCTCTGTGCTAACCTTGTGCAATCAGAAATGAGTTGGAGGAAGCCAACTACCTGTACTAAGAAGCTACAGAGACATCAAAGCAAGCACTTCCATTTGCACTGGTATACCTGAGACACTCTTGGCTTCTTAATTGAACTCCTGCAGTTAAGATACACACAGCTCTGATGGCTCCTTATCCATCACCAGCTTGACTTCTGAAGAAAGGAACCCTAAGGTCTTAAGGCCAGCTTGTCATGTTTTAAAATAACAATGATTCTCAATGACTTTGTGGTCTTCACTGGCAGAAAAGGCTCAAGTTTTTAACATTGCACTATAAAAACAGCCTATAAAGTTAAGCAAAGAAAACTACAGGAAGTATTTTCACAAAACTATCCCTTTGATTTAAGTTAGAATTTAAACTGAAAATCTAAACTGAATGAAACCAACCACTACAGTTAATAGGCCACACAAGCATAACAATGGACCACAATCAAATTATGAAACCCTGGCTAATATCCTTACTTTGACTCTGCACAGTGACCTCGTCCATGCTTTCATTGATTCATGAGATCTGTGAATATAATAAATCTTTACTGTTCCAGTTCCTCTTTATTGTTGGTGTTATTAAAGGACAGTGAATGTGATTCTTGCATTTAAAGAATGGAAAGAAACTTTCCGTACAGCTAACTATGTTTAAAAAGCTAGGTCCTGATACCTTTACGCAACTACTTGTCTTCATCTCCAGAAGTTATTCCACTTAGGTCAGCTAATAAGATGCTATTAAATGGAGGAGACAGTATTACAAATGTATTCAAGAAAAATCAGTTTAGAATATAGAAAGTATGATCATGCGCGTTTTAGCTAAAAATCATCTGCTAATGAACTTCCACTAGTGCAGGTTTTTTGGTCATTGTAGAAGAAACAAAATAGCAGCATTAAGAGTTCTGTATTTGTCAACTGCAACAACTAGCACAGATCCATAAAAGCTACAGTTACAGCAGCATGGGAAATCTGTAGCTAGAATGATGTATTATATTCTGAGGTTCAAGATTTTCTGCAGAATATCATACATCAAAAAGAAACCTGCTCCAAAATGTAGAATTCTTATAACACAAGATGATATCGGTATCAAGAATAATGAAAATAGCTACAGACATGAAAGTTTTTATTTTAATGTCAGCATTTTTACTTATTTAACTTCAGATGAAAGCACTCAGAAAAGACAAAAGATGACTGTATTATGAAGATCCATGAGGTTTATTTTGGTATTCATAGGTAAAATCTGGAATATAGGTCTAACACTTGAGACAACCAGTATGTATGTGTACTACCTTTATGTGTAGATGAGAAAGTCATGCATCTGAAGTCCAAAATGAACGAACCAAAAGAAGAAAGATCACTGACGTGGTAGGTACTTAAGTAAATTCCTGAATACATTCTTTGATTTCTAATTGTTTTCATGTGACATCTAAAATTTTCTCACTTGTATCTTACTTTAAGAGAACCCAGATGTCAACCTTAAAAAATATGAAGAAGGAGATTAAGGTAACAGGTGTCATTGCTATACAACTTTGTTGTCTCCCCAGGTCAACAGACGCTATTATCTGAGATGCAACATTTATAATGTGCTTTCCAGTAAATCTGTCATATTTTGTCAGCACAAGCTAAAGAAAGAAAAGAACAAACCTGAAGCCAGTAAATGCATCTCTAGCATGCTATTCTTCTTCCAAATAGAGTAAGTTGAAAAGTTTTAGTGATTTTGGATAAAACCACTGGTTTCACCTATTTCTAATATGAAAGATTCATGCCCATGGGTCTGCATCGACTTCCACAAAAGAGCAAAACCCATTGGTTGAAAAGTGCAATCAGCTTGTTTAAAAGTGGTAACAATTTCACCACCAAATGACAGCACTGTGTATTACTAACCCCTTTTTGTGCGGTTCAGTCCTTCCTCATTTTGAAAAGAAACTGTACCAATGTATGTGCTCCTCAGCCCATGCACTGCAAGAATGGAGGAAATAAAGCCGGTGGGATAAGATGGTTGGGTGAGGTAGACACATCAGGGAGGCTAATCTGTCAGACAAGTTATTTTAAGTCTGTGAAGGGTTGTAGCTTCTGTAAAGACAGATACAAAACCAGCTTCAGCCTAAGAAATGCACTTTCTGTTGCTTTCCTCAGTCTCAGTGATAAAGAGGGCAAAGGGGGAAGCTTTCAAAGTAGGCATCTAAGGTTCAGCTTCACAACACATTTTTTGTGAAATCCAGCAGCATCATTTTGAGCCAGTTTAGGAGCCAGCCACAAAAAATGTGCTTTCATACAAGGGGAGCAGATTGGGTTATCTGACAGCAGTAGGTAACGTTTCCATCAAAAGAAAGGAATGACACATCAAGGATAGCTATATGAGAAAAAAATAACAAAATATATTTCATATAAGTTCTTAAGGGCAATTTTTTAAATCTATCTTGTCCATTTTGTGTTGAAATATGTTTTATGACTGTAAGTAGCATTGAGTCTGACTGCGTTCATGCTTCAAGATGCTGTTGGCATGCTGTTCATGGGGCTAGCAAACATTATATTCAGTACTTTGACACCAGCTACAAATCAGTGTACAGTACTGATTCGGCAGTACACTTCTACATAAGTTCTGGGTAGTCAAAGGATTTATAGTGCAGTAATTATGTGGTTCTTGGAATATTTGAATAATATGGGATTTATGTTTGCCACTATTCTTATGAATAAGATTTAAATAAAAAGCCTAGCTGTTAGTGAACAAACACCTATTATTGCCAGAATGATAATGAATATAAATTTGTACCTAAAAATGTATGATTTATTTTGAGGAGTGCTTTCTGAATTATAGTTTTGTATGTTTGAGTCTGAAAATATATTTTTCATCCTAACACCAATGAATATCTGTTAAAGATGAGAAGGGAAGCCAAGAATTCATTCAGAGAACAGTTCCAGAGTCCAAAGCTCCAAACACTTACATGTTGCTGTACTCTACACTTGACTGGAAATCTCACAAAACCAGAATAATTGGTACTTTCAGGATTGAACTGAGAAAGCAGTCTTGCCTATTGATATGTATTTGAACTAATCTTGGTTCACAATATATTGCATTCAGCAGTAACTCAATTAGCAAAAAACAAACAAACAAAATAATATTAATACATTATAAAGTCAGCCTAGTAGAAACACGTACATGTCCTTCAGTGCTAAAGTTGTACTTTACAGCATTTCCATTTCAATTCACATACAATAAACTTTTGTGCATTTAGTGGACACTACAAAATAGGAGCTGGAGGTGTGATATAGGCTAAACTCAAAGTACTCAACAGTTTTCAGCCAATATCCACTAAATAAAAACATGTTAATTAACAAAAAATTATTGATTTTACTGGTCTTAATCAAGAAACTCTCACTTAGTTTAAATGGGAGTTCTGTGTGAATATGGAATTAAAGATTATTACTGGTAAGTCATTATTAAGAGCATTAATTATAAGCTGTATTGTACAGAACAAGTCTTTCTAATGAAATAGTCTTAATGTGCAAAGGAATGTACAAGTTAAAAATAGGTTAAGTTAGACTTGCTTGGAAAAATGTTTGTCATAGATATGTATCTGTGTCAAATCTTTCTGCCCATAAAAATAAGTTTTCAGTTAGTGTATTAAATCGTTCTAACCCTATTTTAAAGTCTTTAGGTTGTTGCCACAGACCTTTCAGCAGAAAACATGTCACAGTGTTCATACTGCAGTAAAGTGGTGTGCTCTGAATGTTAACACTGTGATTTAGCAAGTGAGTTTATTGCTATTAATAAATGTATTTAATTATCAAGTGAGCATAATCAATAGGCCATGTTGGGAAAGATGGCAAATGGCAATCTCTTGGTCTGCTTTAAGAAGACAGCAGATAAAACTGTGATTCTGTCACATATGCAGAATGAAGCAAGAACAAATGAGCCTGATTTTCATCACACAGTTCAAGTGAAGAAACACTGGTTTGGCAGCAGTTACCTACCAGCAGTGGCTGGATTTCTATCAGTTTTTTCACCTCTACAAAACACCATCATCCCAGATCCCAGGTATCCAAACAAAGCAGGGCAAACAAGAAAAGACTAGTACAAATACGGCCAAGAATAATGTATGTCACTGTTTGTTTGCAGTTGTATCCACTTGGTTTGAGGGAGAGAAAGGAGAAGTGGTTCATAAGGGTATTTCCTTATCTCTGGCTGAAATATCAGTTAAAGAAGAAATGATACGGCACTTTTAAGGAAAGAAGCTTCCTATCTCTGTCTTAAATGCATTATTAACTGAAGAATAGAAGCTGAATGAAAACAATAGCATAACAGTATGGCCATGTTAACAGTTTCCTTCAATCATTTTGTCAGTCTGTCATCACTGTTGCCATTCAAATGTCCACAAAGCCTAAACAGAGGCATAATTCTTCTTGTTACAGTCTTTATTATTATAAAATAGAATGAGCTAATTATCTTTAACATAAAATACTAGGGTTATTCTTAACCCAGTTCACAGCTCCAGTTTATTCTGTACTAATTCAAAATAGTCTAACAACATAACTTACTAAGATTTACTTGGACCCATTGTCTTTTTTCTTATCTGTATGAAGAACATGTATGTAAGATGGTTAGATTTTGGTAATACATTTACTTTTCTTAGATGAGTCCACATTTTATCCTTATGTTGCCACTCAGGACCATCCCACTGAATTAATGGATGAATAAATGCTTGCCAGAGTGGGGAAAACCAACAAAAAGGATAGCACAGGAAAATATGGCCTCAGATTGAAGCTGTGCTAGTCTCTCAGCTGTTTCTTTGCCTTGTCCTTCCTTCTCTGATCACAGCTGCACGAGTGCAGAACTCACTCTTATAGTCAAGATGGTTTCTGTAACGGGCAAGGGTATCCTACCCTACCTGAAGTGCAGAATTACTGTTGTCCCTCCCCATGGTTGGAACTCCAACAGAAGAATTTAGCTTGCCATATTAAAGTGTGAGTCTCCAGCCTAGCTAAATTATACTTGTATTTGCAGTTCCTGAACTAAGGTTATTCATGTTGGCTACTAAAGTTTCATTTTCACTTCCAAAGGTACATTTTCCATTATTGTAGCTTTTCTCTCTTCAAAATATTTCTAGTGCAGTTGAGTTGAAATTTACATTTTACAAGTTAAGCGAAAAGGTCCTTTTCAATTACATCACCAACCCCTTTTCTCCTGCACAAAGGTCTCTATAAACCTTGAATGAGAAACTAATCATAGCAGCATCACACGGAGCATACTCAAGTCACCTGAGATTTGTAGATGGCATTATTATTATTCCCTATTTGCTGGAAAGCCTTGAAGCAATGTTCAGAGTAGTGCGAAGAACAGGAAATGCTGACTTAGGATGAATAGGCACAAAACGAGAACTGAGTTTAATACTGCTGTACAGTAAAGTTCTAAGTCTTTTTAGAGGAGGCTTCAGATCTGGAAACTGCCTCTGAAGAAAACATGTGGAGGGTAAGAAGAGAGGCTGATGGGAAGGTTAAGACAGAGGATTACAGCAAGTAATATACAGTATAAAGAGTATTGCAGATTAGGGACAAATGTTAACACTGTTTCAGGGTTGTGACCTTCTCTACTGGTGAGCAATGGAAGTTAATGCATTTAAAAATATTATTTCTCAAGAATCACTTGGCTCATTGCAGTTTTCTGTTTCTGTAGAACTTTTTGTGGTTACATAGTTTTTGATTCCACAATCAAATTGTTTTTATTTAATCTACTTATTTCCAATTTCTCAAATTTTCTTTTAGCTAATTAGGAGTTTACTTTGTCTCTACCTACTTCCATCTCACTAGGAATGGGGTGGTTGAAAATGTTTGTTTTCTAGGCCCTGATCCTGCAACTACCTACACTTTTCCCATTTCATGCTACCAAGGCCTTTCACTTATTTCAGAGTAATATCTACACGGACAATTTTGTGGGGGTCTGGTTTTAAGTGGTAATTGCCAAGGGCATCCTGCATTAGTTACCTGTGAAAGAAGTCCTTACCACTCTGGTTCTGTGACAAGTCATATTTTACGCCTAAATACATTACTGACTATTGATCATAAGAACCTTTTAAAAGGACTTGTAATTTTTAGTTTATAGCTATAATGTATAGGGGATCTCATGTCCTGCTGTTCAAAACAGTAAAAATTTTGCCTAGCCGAAGGACATGTATGTCTTGGAGGAAGCAGGATGACAAGCTGGCATTTCTTGGCTTAAGTTAGCATTCTTTACTCACCAGACCATGTTGTGGCTCCACTACACTGGGTTCTTCTTGAATACAGCAAAACAGTCCTGTCATTCATAGGAAAATCACTCTTTCACAACACTTGCCAGTAATTTGAATTACAGTGGATTGGCACTCAGGAGTTCTGTGCATCCAGTCCCTGCCCTTGCTACATTTCCGTATACAGGTTTGAGCAACGTATTTAATTTATTTTCCTTGATAAATGTAAACAATAATATTAATTTGTTGCTGCTATTATATTTTTTTATTTTGGAAAATCTTTTGGACAATGGCACCTCCTCTTCACTGGCATCTTATGTTGAATTAACTCTTCTTATGTTCTTTTTCTTCTTCTAGTACTACTATAACTACTACTAATACTAATAATAATCAAAATCACCATCATCCTTTATATATTCCAAGTAAAAATGACTAAATCTTATTTTCAAAGATAACAAAGATTTTATATTTAGCTTTGAAGCTAAATATAAGAAATAAAATAAATGCTTATAAATATCCAAAGGCCTGGTGTCAAAAAGGTGGGTCCAGTCTCTTTTCAGTGGTGCCCAGTGACAGGACAAAGGGTTACAGACACAAACTAGAACACAGGAGGTTGAACCACAACAGAAGGAAAAACTTTACTGTGCAAGTGGCAGGGCAATGGAACAGGCTGCCCAGAGAGGTTATGGAGTCTCCTTATCTGGAGACTTTCAAAACCCATCTGGACACATTCCTGTGCAACCTGAAACCTGCTCTAGGTGGATCTGCTTTAGTGGGGGGTGGGATAAACTCCAGAGGTCCCTTCCAACCCCTACTATTCTCTGATTATATGATAACTGATTAATCTGTGTTAGTAGACTGATAGCTTATGGACAAGACTAGACACGCAAGTATTTTCTTACCAGTGTAAGTTTTATTTTCCCAGTGCTCCAAGAAGTACATTGTTATAAGAAAATTCACTACAGTCTAAATTAGCTTCATTTTTTTTTTGTTTAATCTTTGCAATATAAACAGCCATGCAGGCTAATTTTTAATCTACAAGAGCTTGACAAGTGTATATAAAAGTCTGGATATACCTTCTAATTTTGTCCTTTTATTGATAGAATTTGATGTTTCTCTCTTTAACTAGAAATGTCTTGCCTGCTCATGTTTATGCAAAATAGATTTTTTGGAAGAGAAGAAAAAAAAGATACTGCAACATCAGAAGGAAACATCAAAGGACTAGTGGCAACATCTTAAGGCTTTTATCAAAGTAGTGAGGGAATGCATTAAAGCAACAATATATGTAGCTTACAAATGATAGGACTATCAAATTCAACAGTATGTCTGATGAACACAGAGAACATGTTTTACATGCATTCTTTGTTTTAAAAGAAAGACTTGGACAGTGGTTTTGCCTTCAAAACTGTGAGAGAAATATAAATTTTAAAAATGTACACTCATGTCTTTACGTTGTGTCAATCAATGCAGCTGCAGTGGAGTCAAAGGCAGCTAAGCTCAGTTACACTTGATGACAAGCTTCTCTTTTCTATTTTTTTAAGTCAGTGTCTTCAACACACACAAAAAAATATATGTATTTTGGTTTTTAATTCCTCTCCGCTTTTGTACCTATATGAGAGTTAAGGAACAGAGTAGTGGAATCTGGTCTAATGAATAATAAGTGTAGTTCTAGTAGCTCATAAGAAGTCTGTTATGAAACAATGGAAAGTGTCAACAAAATATCTGTCAACCCTGCTTCCCAATTCTGGAATCTCTAACTTGGCGCCACATATCAGGATAATGTTACTTGTTGTTTCCTATTTATCCATAAAACCTGTATTTAAAAAAACTTGTTTATATAAGCAGCAGAACTATCACCATGTGAAAAAGTCCAGAACACAAAGAACTCCACAGTCTCACCTTTACCCCAATCACTGTGTGGAGCACAGCTTGCCTATTCTGCAAGGCTTTTGCAGCCTGCCATAGGAAAAAACACAGATTATGAATCTATCCCAGCAAGACATAGCTCCTCTCCCAGCCCCGGC
The DNA here is from genome assembly GCA_013399075.1 of Chloroceryle aenea. Classification (NCBI taxonomy): domain Eukaryota; kingdom Metazoa; phylum Chordata; class Aves; order Coraciiformes; family Cerylidae; genus Chloroceryle; species Chloroceryle aenea. Next base: position 63,613 of record VWZY01003469.1, read on the forward strand.
AGTAGCAGTTGGCTACAAGTTCCAACTAACCTCAGACACAGTCACCACAGCTCATGGCCCCAGCAAGTTCACCAGCTGTTCCTAATGTTTAACTACTGCTCACTGCCATTAATATGCAAAAAGGATGCATATGTCAGAGGACAATAACCATTCACTGGTGTTACATCTCAAATACCTTGGAGTTCATGTAAAGCTAGTTCAGACAGAGCTGAGATTAAAACCTAGTTCTGGTGTGTGTGTGCATACATATATGTATATATTTTCATAGTCTAGTCTCAGCCACAGTGTCATACTGAGAATTTAGAAGTAGGCCTGCCCCTCATAGCAGCAAGACAACATACAGAGAGGCATGGCAACAATTAATATGCATAATAGGATATCTGGCTATTTGATTCATGGGAAAATTACATATAAAAATTGTTCTGTGTCTAGATCTTGCAAATTATTCCCACTGGATCATTATTACAGCAGTTATATTTTCTGGAACCATTGAATGCTGGTCAAGAAGAACAAGAAAGATAGAACAAATGATAAGTATCACTATGCTCCCTCAGCATTACTTTGCATGTTAGCTTCACCCCCCAGTGATGTGCCATGAGTGTGTTGTTCTGTGTAGGGTGATGTAGGGATGCTAAGCAGCTGCTTTCTATCGATCAGCAGTTCTTACAACATGTTCTGTGGATCTGCAGGCTGTAAATTTACAGGCAGCTGCTAATCCATGTGGAGGTGAAGAGCAAATGATAAAAATTAGCATAGGGACTTGGAAATAATGGCAGAATCACAAACCCTAACTGCTGAAGACTTATTGCAAAGCACAGAATTTAGAAAAAAAATCTGATGATTTGTCTTTACTGTCACATTTTTATTTGCTTTTGAATCTGGGTGCCCTTTATCAACAGAGTTAGGGTATATCTGAGGCTGGTAACAATGCCTGTTTGGCCAAAGAACAGAGGACTTTCTTGGGGCAGGAGGCCAAAATTCAGGAAGTAGTTATTACTCTTGAAAGCACAACTCTGAAGCTCATGGGAAAGCCAGGACATTTGTTTGTATGCATCACGTCCCCAGACTGATTAATGCTCACTACAGCAGAGACTTATGGATCTTTCTTTGTATTAATACAAGATGATGTTTGGACATCCTAACTCCCTCATCACAAGCTCTCCACCCATTTATACTACTTCAAATTGTCAGCAGACCAAAGCTGTCCATTAAATCTTACTATTATTATTTATTTATCGCATTACAGCAGCAGAGAGAAGCAGTAGAGCACAAGCAAAGAATGAAACAGGTTTTCAGCCCATCATCACCACTTATATCTACCTCCTGCCATCTTGCCAGCCCAGCACCAGCAACCTTCTTGATCCATGCAGCTGCACTGAATGGACACTCAGCAGCCATGTCACTCCTAAGAGCCTGTGATATACCATAAACCCCTCATGTTATACAATTCGCAAACTCAGAACAAAATTTCAGGCTCTACCCCATGTTGCAGGATCCTAAGGAGGCAAAATCAGCCAATAGTTATAACCACCAGCATTACAATGTGGCAGATTTCCTGCTTTTTGAACATGACTAGAAATTTCTGAGCTCCTGGAGTGCAGCTCTGATTTTGAAATAAACTCTGATAGTCCTGTTTCAGTAATACTGGTAAAAATCCAATATATAAAAAAATCTATTTGTTGAAACCGAGGAATTCAAAAGGGCTGAGAAATTTGACACCCATTTCTGTCTATCTGTTGGAGCACTTGATTGGGACCTCACAGAATTATAAAAGGAGTAATAATAAATACAGCTCTGAAGTAACAAGAAAGAGAGCAAGAACGAGAGACTGGGAATACACATTCGGTGCCTACTAATTGCCTTGCTATATGGTCCTCTGTGCTTGTGGGAAGTCATGTTTTAGAAACATCCAGCAGAGAGCATGATACCCTTTTTAGCAGGCTTACCCATACTCCTGCAACAGCTAATGAAATAATGTCAACTTTTTATGAATATTCAGAGTGGTTTTGTTAATAAAAAAGTAGGCTTTATAATAGCCAGTCATTATGTAGGCTGGCACCAGCTGTTCTACTTTTCTAACGGAAAAAAAAATAATTGTGTGTGAATTGTATTGCTCATGAAAGTGAGACAGAGGTAGGAAGAAAGCAGGCAGACACTGCAAGCGCTTGCATCACACCTCAGGTTCCACTTGGAACACCAGTTATTCAATTACCAGGGCTTACCTCTAAATTCTATACAATCTTATGCAGCATTTGCACAATAGGGCTACGTGGCTAAGGACTAGTTAATATATGCAGGCAGTTTTTCAAAACTACGGGATATTTGTAGACCTGCACCTTTCAGTGTAAGAATTCTGAAACAATAGCACTCAACAAGATCAAGACCAAAAAAAGAATGTTTTCCATTTATGGGCTAGTTTAGATCCAAAATGTTATATACAGTTTTACTTTCCCAAAACAAGTGTATCAATAGGATTATGGTTTCTAAATGTATCTAAGAGGTACAGTAAACTTAAAAAGGCACAGTCACTCTTACTTAAGTGTGGCTCCTTTTCTTCTAGAGAAAGCGGATAAGCTGTTATTTATGAAAAAGGCTGTCTCTGGCAGTCTCACTTTTCCTGCCCAGGGTGATTTTCATTTTTAGATGAGGAAATTTTAAATTTATATACATAAAGTGATATAGATATCACACAGCTGTGCTGGCAGTGCCTAACTTGAAGACAACTGCTACTCCTTTCTCTTTCTACCCTCCCTTTCTTTCCCTCTGCTTCTGAGCACAGAGAAAAGGCAGACAGACAGACATTTAGAGCATACCTATTATTTTTTTTTTCTAATTGGATCTTACACACTTATAAGAATTCCTCCTCATGACTGAGTAACCTGATTTAAATTGCAATGGTATAATTATGTAATATTCTAGTCATACAAAATAAAATCTAATAAGCAGTCTTCTCTGCAAATCAAACTGTCTATTTTTATTGTGGGTTTGTCTCTTATTCTGACTATTTCCAAAAATATTCTTCCTGTACAGGCCCTCTTTTCAGATCCAGCTCTACCATGGCTGTAGTAACAGATCCCCAAAAGGGAGATGATCAAGCATTAGGGCAGGTCAACACAACTGGCATTTAATGAACTGTAACAGAGAAAATCTCTTTCTTATTTTTCTATTCAGTAAAGGTGTAAATGAAATTATAACCTCAAATGGTAACTTACAGACAGTACATATATAATATACAAATACATATGTATGCATTTCTCTCCGCTTCTCATACATGCCTTCCTATAAATGGGTAAACTCACAGAGAGGTTTTAAAGTAGAAAAAAGACTTGCAGTTTATCTGAAAATGCTCCATGCACTTGAGCTTCTAATCTTATTATATTAATTAATCTTATGGGCTTCAACATGTATTTTTTATATCCTAAAATGAAAAAGTGTGGTCTATTATGATTATTGATATTTCTAAATTAGCTTTCTCCTCAAAGACAAAAGGCTGCCAGTTCTGTGTGCTTCAAATTATTAGCTTGGTTCCCTGCTCACTCTCACCACTTTTCCGTCAGTAGCACTCCATAGACAGCAAAAACTTTGTTCAGTGCAGGGCAGGAGTCAGTCCTGCTAATCAGTCCATAACCACAACTAAGAAAACTTAAACCACAGCTTTAATGAACATAAGATATATCTAAATGAACCACACCCAAATACCTAAAGTTAATACATAAAGTCACTGACTTCCCATATGGGTCAGAATGTTGAGGTGGGTCATGCACTATTGAAATTCCTGCCCAGTGAAAAGAAGATGTAAAAACTTCAAGGGCTATTTTCACAACCCTAATGAACAGACTGAACAGACTACAATGGGAATGAGGCTTTCTTCATTGTGGGATTTCATAGGATGTAAGTGCACTTTTAGTCTACAGCAAGCATTATATACAGGACAGAACACTGGCTGACACATGGAAATAGCAAGTCCCACATCACTACAGAGAATCAAAGAATGGTTTGTATTGGAAGGGACCTTTAGAGAACAGCCATCCTGCAGGGATCAGACATCTCAAACTAGATCAGGTTGCTCAGACTCCTCTCCAACCTGATCTGGAGTGTTTCCAGGGATGGGTTATCTACCAGTTTTCTGGGCAACTTGTTCCAGTGTTTCACTACATTCATGGTAAGAAATTTCTTCCTTATATCTAATCTGAATCTAGGCTCTTTTAGTTTAAAGCCATTATCCTTTTTCCTGTCATTACAGACCCCACTAAAAAATCTCCATCTTTCCTGTAGCCCCCTTTAAGCACTGAAAGGCTGCAATAATGTTTCCTGAGAGCTTTCTCTTCTCTAGGCTGAACAACCACGACTCTCTCAGTCTTTCTATGAAGATGTTCCATCCCTCTGATCAATTTTTGCCCTCCACTGGACCTGCTCCATCAGGTCCACATCTTTCTTGTACCAAGAACTCCAGAGCTGGATGCAGGACTCCAGGTGGGGTCTCATCAGACCATATTAGAGGGGCAGTATCATATCCCCCATGTGACCTGCTGCTCATGATTCTTTTGATGCAGCCTACAATATGGTTGACTTTCTGAGCTGAGAACATACATTGCTAGTTCATGTCTGGCTTTTCTTATGCTTCTGAAGTTGCAGATAAATGCACATCACACATGTGATGGAGAAAAATGCTCAAACTCATGTCCTTTAAAAGTTGTTTCACTTTTTATTTAGGACATTAAGTGCAAATTTACTGGGTTTTATGGGTATGGAAAACCACCACCAAAATACTATAGGCAGTGGCCACTCTCAGGACCACTTCTAAGTTTCTAAATGTGAACTTAGATGGGGAAGTCTAGATAAAAGATAAACTTAGCTCAAGAATTAAAGACCATGTGCAAACATGGCACACAAAACTAGAATTAAATACATGCTTCTTCTATCATAGAAATCTGCTCATGCACCTGGTCTGTAGATGTGCTTTGAATTTCTTAGTCAAAATCACGCATTATCATTAGCATGATAATTCTTACAGATTCAAGTGAACTGTGACGTGAATTACATGATAGTATTTATATGTTTTGCTTTGGTTTAATCCTGCTAAAGCTGAAAATATGCACACTTAAACAAACAAACAAACAACAACACATAACACTGACATTCAAATAAGAGAAAAGAAAGACCATTATAGGAGACCAAAGTTAGAATCAGTCTCTGAATCTCTTTTGTACTGGATGCAGGTAGAAGCTTCATATCCTGTACAGGCACAAGAAATTTAAGGAAATGCAAGAGTCAGCAGAAAGAGATGTCAGTTATTGATCTTCACCATGCAAAGAGAAACATGACTGTTTGATGCAGACTGGTGAGAATTCCTTTGGATACTACATGCAGTGACTACCCATCTTCACTGAGCTCTTGTGCAAAGGCTCAAACCCACTGTTAGTTCTTATGAGGACTGCAATAATTTGGCAATTTATTAGTTCTTATGATATTCTGTTATTCTGGTCTTTGTAGAGGTAGTTGAAATATCACTTCCACCAACTGCAATTTTATTTTCTAAGGCATTATTGTAATTTCAAGAGCAGTATCTTTGTCATGTTCCATCATGATTTATACCATGCCCCAGTTAGATCACTCCTTTTTAAATACTTAGTTTTTTGTGGAAGCCAGTAAGAACCAGTTCCTAAATATACCCTAAGAACTATTGTGGGTGAGTGTTTTAATCTCATATCATGAATTAAGTATATATACACATCTGTAATCAGAGTTTTTCTTGGTCCTTAACATTGAGTTCCCACAATTTTTTGACAAATCATGCTTGGTTTAGGCAGGTTAAGCTAAAATAACAATGAGGAAAAGTAGTCCAGCTTATGTACCTGTCTCAAAAAAGTGTCCATTTTCAGATATTCAGGAAAAGGAATGGAAATTCTGTGATCATGAGAACAGCCATACAGACATTACAACTAATGATCGGATTCACTGAACTGAAAGTTGGTGTCACCTTCCAGCTGAAAATTAGTGATGATGACATAGGAAGTTATGAATAGAAGCTCTCTGAAGATGTTTTACTTTAATGTTCCATAACATGCAGTTATGGATATTCCTCACCTGCACATCTGTAGTGATGAATTCCACAAGCATATAAAGTTATGTTCAAAAATCTTAAATAACAACAGTGTTTATATGATGCTTTTAATTTCCTTACCAGTTTTACTTGCACTTGTTTGATGAGAAGGAGCAAAGAAGCAACGATACTCCCAGACTTTCAGCAGCTGCTAAATATGAATGTCTCTGAAGCTATCTGATCTTATTCAATTGCATTTAATAAAGTTGTTGACATTTTCCAAATATGAAATCATGATTGTCTTCATTGTCACATGCTCTTGACATAGCTCCCTCACATATAAATGTAACATCATTTCTTCTCAACTAAAATTTTAAATAAAATCTAATTGCAATGATATGAATTCAGAAATATCAATATGGGGAAATGTCAATAGAATCAACATGAAAGAACATCTTTAAAATTAAAGTCCTGTGGAAAAAAAAAAGATATACAAATGTTCATCTATAAAAATAGTCAACGTTAAACAATATTCAAATAAACAGAAAAAGTTTCAATTATTTTCTGCCATAAATAATTATGGTAATTACAGAAATTGAATTTACAAGAATTAAGTTTTATCATTATATATGAGGTTACATTATTAAATGTAACAGGAAATCTACAGTTTGGATCTAACCCTGTAGAAAGGCTTTTAATCATTTAAATATGATTTGAAGGAGGTGGAGTCTCTCCTGTGTGTTACTGTGCTCTATTTCATCTTTAATTTAACCCTTTGAGCATTTTGCAGAATGAACAGGAGTCATATGCCTTAAAGAAAAAGATGTTTCATTAATGCAGTTTGGTTAAAAAGTAGGAGTATTTCAACTTGCTGTCATGTTAGTAACTATAAAGACAAACTAAAATTCCTGTTGCTGTTTATAATTGGTTGGACAACTTTTTTCAAGAACTTCACTGTAAAGCACAAGAAGCTGCAGACTGGATCAAACACCTGTAATTAAAGTAATACATACAGTCCCTTTACCTGTGAGAACCACAGGCACTTCCAGAATGATTTACTTCTCAAGGGAGACCGACAGTATTTAAGTTCTGTCTTTTCTCAGGGTTTCTCTTATGAAAGAGTAATTTTATTTCCAGCTCATAGGTGCTCTGAGCAGCAACCCCAATATCATCTATTCTGAGAGGGAGCAGGAAACACCCCAGAGGCATTTGGCACACATGTGGCAGAGTCAATTACAGTTACCTGTTCTTTCTTACTGCTCCTCTTACCATAGTACCAGCATTATACCTATCACCACTCACATCAAGACACTCCTCTTTGAGTGGGATCTCAAGTACTCAGAGACCAACAGCAGGAATTATGTTACCCCAAAAGTCCCACAACACTGATGAACATAGAACTTGAAAATTTCCCATGTGGCAGTGGGACTGCCTTTCTGCAGTCAGGAAAACTTATTGTGGCCTTTCAGTACTTTGATGGGGTGTATAAGAAAGATGGGGACAGTCTTTTTAGAAAGGCCTGCTGCTACAAGTCAAGGGGTAATGGTTTTAAACTAAAAGAGAGTAGATTTAGACTAGATACAAGGAAGAAATTTTTGAGGGTAGTGAAACACTGGAAAAGGTTACCCAGCGAGGTGGTGAATGCCCCATGCCTGAAAACATCCAAGGTCAAGATGGATGAGCCTCTGAGCAACCTGATCCTGTTAAAGATGTAACTGCTTACTGCAGGGGGGTTGGACCAGATGACCTTTAAAGGTGCCTTCCAACCCAAATGATTCTAGGATTCTGTGAAAGGCTTTTTTCTATCATCTTTAAGTATGTTCATGTCAATGAGATACAGCTGTCAATTATATGGTTTTGGAGATATCTCACATGAGTAAGGTAAGTGACCATCATTACCTTTGTATGCTTGCACACTGGCTGAGATCATGACTTACTATAACTCGTTTCATTAAATCCTGAGTTATAGTAGCTGAGTATCTGGATCCCTTTAATTAAAGCTTATATGGCATCATAATTTATACAACAAAAATTTGAGCTGTCTTTACCAAAGTTCTGCAAGAAAGATAGCCTATTATTAGCAATTAAAACTGAACAGAGGCCACCCTTAGTTTGAGCTGACAGTGGACTCAAAGAAAAAGTAGTCTGAGTCATACCATTATTGCTCAAAGTCATTACATTTCACTGTCCTATTTATAGACTTTTTTTAAAAAATAGATGTCAAGCTCAGATATGGAAGATTGAAAGTTAAGATGAAAAAGAACACTGAAGTTATTAATTAGAAGACTCGTTTTAGAACATGGAGGTAAAATGTACTTGATCCACAAACTAAACTTTAAGTTAATACCTAGGAATGCTGATGGTTTCAAATTTTTCCTTTTATTTCATTCTACAAATAATTCCTATTTCTCATCATTTGAGTCTGCCATCTCATCCATGTTTCTGTTGGGTAGTAAACTGCTTGATTTTTAAAACATTTTCATTTTGTTTCTGCTTTCATTTTTACTACCATGGAACACTTCTGATATTGAAGACTGCCAGTATAATCTATTGACCCCCTGTATGTACATTCATATACCATATACCATGCAGCTAAAGCAATTGTATTTCTTGAAAAAGAACAAAAAAAAACCCCCAAACCCAAAAAAACCAAACCAAAAATTAAATTAAAAAAATACTAGAAGAATATTTCATGTTTATCAGGCATATTGATTATATTTATCCAATAGAAATTAAGAAAAAGTGCAAAGTGACCTGAAAGGTATTTCCACACTTCCAACCCATAACCCATGTGCTATGGATTTTGAATTTCCACTACACCACTGTCATCATCAGTTTATTTCATAATCAGAAAAAAATAAAGCTTCCCTTGCTTATTTGGCCATTTTCAAATTGGTGCAAGTTAGAGTAGCTACAGTAAAGTTCATTGCTGAACTAGTTTGCAGTGGAACTGCATTTGTCTCACTTCATCCATTTTACACTGGCTCTGAAACTGGCTGCAAAACAGGCTGAACTGGTTTTTTGAGCGATTATCTTGCATAACTTTCAGCACTTCCTTTTTCAGATTTGATGTGAAGTGTGAGAAGTCTTCTCTTATCCTTCCTTCTCCCTTTCCCCACCCTTCAGCTTTCAGCTATTGCTTAAGACTCTGGCTTAAGGAAGTTCAGAGCAACATGACAAAAGCCATTATATACAGTAGATTAAAATGGATCCAAGATATATGGTGAAGAAGTTTGTCTCAGGACAGCAAGGGTGTATTCCCACACAATGATTGAAGGGTTGGGTCACAATAGCCAATTCCTACTCTGTGCTGTCCTTCTGCTGCCTTTTTGCCTGCCTTCCCTAGATAAATGATAAATCTTTCAAGGCAAGCTGTATTTCTTGCCATGCATTTTTACCTGATAGGATTTACCTGGCCGAGGTTTAGACACTTCAAAGTTAGATATGTTTACTGGATATGATCCTCTTACTGGAGAGAAATCTCAGGAGGTAATTTGTCTGACCAGCCATAGACAGCTAACTGAGGACTGCACAGAGGTTTCCTGAGTCTCCTCTACACTGTTTGTAGAAGGTATTAGTTATTCAGGCATTAGTAGCTCATGCTAAGACATCCAACTTCTGGACATGGACTTGAGAGCAGATGAAGTCTCTCTAATGCAGCCTGTGCTGCCATTTAGACATTTAATAAAACCCCAAGTAAAGTTTTATCTGAATTTCGTTGTATTTGCTTTAGCTGAGCGGATTTACTCTTCATTCAAAGCCACATTTCATTAAACACCCAAAAAGGGGAAAATTATTTTGTGTGGGAATATCTCACTTCATGCCCTTTGCAGCACATCCAGCCACACAGGGAGTTGAAGAAGGTGATTCTACTTATGCAAAGGCAGGCAGCTGGATTGAATACCCTCTGAAGAGTAGAGGCTTTGAATCTTCATGTGAAACTGAGGAAAATGACAAGTATTTCCAACAATATGTGTAACCTAAGACTTGAGAAACAGTTTCACCTTAGTGTACACTTAATTTTTTCCTGAAAAAACACCAGGCCAACATGTTTTGAACACACCCATTTAGTCTGTGCCAACATGAAAAGATAATAGATCCCAATGGGTATGGCTGCTTGATCAGCAAGGTTATGTCGCGCTTGGCTGTGCCTGGTTTTGCAAGTGCTCCTTTACTGAACCATAGTATAATTATAGCTTGGAGGAAAGAGTTTATTCAGTTCCCAGCCTTGTGCTGACAACAACCTGCAGCCCTGTGCTGCTTCCCCTGCTTTCACAACTCAGCAGAATCTGTCCTATTGGAACAAGGCTGGTTAAAGGCAGATGTGACCACAATATTGTTCAGCCCTTGGTTTGTCTCAAGAAACCTCCAAAAGTAACAGAATGACTGTGAAACAAATCCTGGGTCTCTACCCACTTGCTCACCACTTGCTGCTTCAAGGTGGCTTTGCAGCACTCCAGTGACACAGCCCTCTATGACTTTGCGTAAAAGGATCCTCAAAGAGATGTTGCTTCACTCTTTTGGTACAGGGAAAACAACCGCTTTGGAAAATTTACAGTCTTGTGCACTGGCAATACAATTCTATAAAGGTGATACAACACAGAAGCAATGGATTAAAACACAACACACTCGGGCAAAGCACAGCTCAGAGGAAACCTTGTCTTTTTACTGACCTGGTTTAGAAACTTCTAATTTGCACCTTTGTTTTCTTAGATACATTTGCATTTACAATTGTGCAGAATACAATTTACAAATCACATTTGAAGTTTCAGGCTTTGAAATTTCATTTACATTTTGGACACCCAAATTTGAGAGATTTGTCCATGACCATGGAGGCAAAACCACCAAGCATGATTAAATTCTTTAGATACCAAATAGAAATTATAGGTTTTCCAGACAGAGAGAAAATATTGTGAGGTTTGGTCTTAGATCAGTGGGTGTTATTTTCCTTTGCTTTGGGAAAAGATATTTAGAATCAAGTTTTTATGGTGGAGAGTTTAATTGTGAATTAATATAGCTGTCTATAAGAGCATATACATGGGCTTACCATCTGAATGTACATCATTGTTAAATTCCTCATATTTCTAAAAGTTATTTCATAATTAAATAAAAAATACGTGAAAGGAAGAAGTTAACTGCATAATGAAAAAGTGTGTAATGTAAATACTATTTAAATACAGTCTTGCTCTGAATTTATCAGCAAAACTTCCACTGAACAGAACAGAGACTTTGTGTAAATGAGCACTAAAGACAATGTATTGTTTTATATAGTACAACAATTTTAGTTTCATAAAATAAGGAAGTGAAATCTTCTTGTCTTATTAGAAAGGAGTTTATTAAGTTAATGGTCTTACTTAAACACAGTTAGCTATGGTGCAATGCTATGGCTATAGAAATACAACAGTTTAATTGTAATGCAGTTTAAATCCAGATGGCATTGTAAATATCTTTTTTCACCAACCAGTTCCTGCCACAAAAACACACAGCAGATTCAGTGGTATTAAAATATGATCATTAAAATCGATTATTAATAACTACACAGTTAAGCCCTTTTGTGAAGTTGCCACTCTCACACACCCCCACCAGGAAGCAGGGTGATGCCAGGCTGGGATGGGTGTTCAGGTCTCCCCCATGCTGCCACCACAACCTCGAGTCCCTGCACCCTCTCCTGCAGTCTCTGAACCCAGGATAGACCCTGCCAGCTGGTTGTCCCCTCTATCGAGAAGTCGAATGATCCCTGGAGGCAGGTACTTGCCTGTCCCTGTACTCACCCTAGCTCCATACCCATACTGTGGATGGCAGATGTGACCGGCCGTCTGGAGGTCAGTAAAGCCGAGGGAAACAAGCACCCAGGGGGTTCACAGATCCTGCTTCCCTCCCCATGAAGGGTGGAGACAAAGTCTGCCTCTTAAGGAACTACTAGATATTTGGTTCTATATTTGACTTTTGATGGTTGTTAAAGACAATTGCTCAGGGCAAAGTTTGCATAACACCACCTTCCTCTCACAGACAAAATATTTTTTGGAAGTGAGGTAGAAATTTTAGCTATTACTTTAACAGCTTTAAAATTCTCAGAAATATATGAGAAAACCTGCCCCAAAAGCTATAGCATAATAATATTCCATGTACCGAAACAAAATTAATACAAGATGAGACGACTCTTTCATCACAGCAGGGAGACTCAGGAAAAAAAGCCCTGAATATGGATCAAGGTTTTGGGTATTTAAAAGGGCAACTCAGGTGTATGTGGTGTTGAAGACATGTTTATCTTGAATTGAGATTAAAAAATTCTGTAATCTAATAGGCTCTTGCAATGCAATGATTTCTCCCAAATTATGAATAACTTGAAATCATGCTAAGTCCCCTAAGCCTTTTTTTTTTTTTCTTTTCTTAAAGTAGTGCCTATATGCTAAAGCCTTAGGAAAGGCAATTTTTTTCTCTTAAAACTGCTGAATATGCCATTGCTACTCTCACAGAATTGAAAAACCTAAGACAAAAATCATGGGATCTGCACTTGCCTTCACCTGAGCTCTGCTCCAGACAGGGACAGCCTAGTTCCCCATGGGGCATTTGAAAAGCTGAAATGGATTCAAAGCTCAAGAAAAAAAAAGACAACGTTCACAGAAGCTGTGTTTTTTCATGAGAATATCTGTTTGGAACCTTCAGGCAGAGGAAATTCTGGCAAATGATATATAAATCATCATGGAGGAGATCTGGGTGGCAAAAAGACCAGAAATGGAAGGCCTGGCTTTAGGGGAGAGAGGAGAGAGGAAATAGTCACTCTCTCCTTGGTCTGCCAAAGACACATTCGCAGATACAATATTTAATACATTGTCTTTGTGTGTTCCCTGTTGTTTCTGGTTTCCACCTCACAGATTTATAAGAGAAACACTTATCATGGCTCAGTGTTCAGCTTGCCTATACCCTCCAGCATCTTCACCCTTTCCCCTGAGATCCAGAGGTGATTCCTTATTCTTTTGTTTAAGGAATGCACTTTGCAAGAAAGTACAAACATTATTGATAAGAGAGGTCAACTGCTTCCCCGAGTTATGAATATTTTCCTTTTTTACTGTTAGAGGACTAATTAAATTAAAATCTCATTATTTTAATATTTCCCAGCTACATAAATGTTTCACCTAAGAGTTTCAAAAGGCTTTGTCCTAGTAAATATTGCCATGTTTGAAAGACTTGGTAATAAAGTTGTTAAATGACAGAGTCACGAATGAACGAAACTCAGAAACACAGACTGCACTCCTTAAGTCTAATTACTGCCATCCTGGGCTTTACCCTCTCTGAAATTTTGTAAAAAAACCTATTTTTCTCTGCCAGACCATTTAGTCCATATTTTGCTAATAGTCCTGATCAGGCACTGTGCAATAGATGACAGGCCAAATGAAACCACGCCAAATAAAACCACACCAAATGAAGATAAATCATGTCTAAGAAGAGTCTGTATTTTGCTAAGTTTATAGCCTTTGAGATGTTCAAGCACATAGTATCAGCTAAATGAAAACCCTACTTCAGAAAGCATCTGAGTTTTAGTCAGACACCTAAAGGTATGCTGAATTGCCTTTTTTTTCAGGGAACAGTGATTTGAATGGAAGCTCAGCACTTCCCTGACTGCAGGCCAGCATGGGTCCAGCCCATGGGTCCCTTCCTATGGGGACACTAGGCAGACAGACTTCTTTTCAAAGGAGGTCAGCCTCTGAAACGGGAACTGACCTTCAGCAACCAAGACCCCTCTCCTTTTCAGCCTTCATGCACTTTCTATTAGAAAGCAACACAATGGGATATATTCTAATTCTCATCTACTATGCATCCTTAAAAGCTTACAGTTGTTCCTGTTCTCATTAAAATACAGGAACTGATCATGTTTGAGACACAGGACTGTTCCTCAGCCCCTCTTGCTCTGCCTTTCCCATATATTGTTGGTTCTGCTATCAAACCTAATCCCTTTACAGTGTATATGAGTAATTTTGATCATTGGGGGTAGAAAGTATGAACTCTCTGTGTGTTTCTGGGATACTCTCTGTGGTATAACAAGACTCCAAGCAACTGTCAAGGCATATTCAGGTTGATGGCAAACTGGCGAGAAGAAGTGGATGTCAAGGCTAGGGGTGCAGCTGCTTGAAGGAGAGGGGGAGCAGGGAATAGCCTTCTACCATTGTCACTTCCAGCGGAGAGCAGAAAAGCAGGGGATACCTGCTGGAAAGGAGGCCCTCAAGGGGGGTCCACATCCCACGTCCCAACCTGGGATCCAAACTTGCATCCCGCTGCTGTAGTCAGAACTCCTACCCTAAACGCAGGCTTTCTTTCCAAGTCACATAAAAAGGAGCTGCTTAGATAAGCCCCACATCATAAATCCATTCTGATACCCAAAGTGAGAATAGTGCTTCTCCTTGCAAGAGCAGCTGCTCTTTTATACAGGTTGATAGGTGAGAAAATTGAAAAGTTTTACATTTCATTTAAAACTGAGCCACAGAGCTTTCTAAATCAATATTGGTGCCCTCAAATCTCAGACCAAAAAATACCTGTCAAAGGAAAAAAATGACTGTTCTCATCACTCTAGCCATCAAAGTTATTTTGATCACGTCTATGTGTATTTTTAATAACGATTTTCCTTCTCCCCCAAAGTCTTGTTATTCACTTGAAGGTAAAATTATACAAAAAGAGGAGCAACTTTCTGAAAAATTGTGAGAACCTCTGGGACAAGATCAACCATTATTTTGTCAACTCAGGATCTTGAATTCTACATGTGACAGAAGGCACTGTGAGTATGGCTCTTCACAATACAGACACTTAAAAAATATTTATTTTAACAACACATAACCGTGGCAAGCCTCGAATAAATCACAGTTTACTGTTTCTTTGACATCTTTAATATTAATTATTGTGAGGATTATATATTTGGGGCGTCCACATCCCAATGTAAACAGATAGAAAATACTTTCTCTGTGCTATGAAAAGCCTCTATAAGAACTAGAATTTGAATCTGAAAGACAATAACCTTGAAATTGTCTAAAAGTGTTTCACATATTGTCTAAATCATGCTGAGTTTCCAACAAGAAACCTCTAACGAAACCAGCTAGAATCAGAGAGAGGAGAAAGCAAACATTCTGACTACCAGCTTTGTCACACCAGGCTTGTAGCACTGTTCCCAGTCTAAGCAGTGTTCTACTACAAATAATTAAGATTTTAAAAAAATCTAAAAAGTGTTACTTAGAATTCATCACAAGCAACTATTCAATTTAGATTATATACTAATAAAGCTTTTCCAAAAGCAGAATACTTCTTTCTGTGGCACAGACAAAGTTATGGGTAAGGCATGTATTCTAAAGGATATATCTGCATGTTAGAAGATAAGAACAAAGAACTACTACACACAGATCAGTAACAATATTATTTCAAACAGTATGAGTGCATTTAAAGAGGGGGAGGCCACTGGTCATACGTCATATTTATATCTGTATTTATACACTGGTATATCATACCTTTATTTGAATATCTCACACACAATTGTTATTCTCAGAAACATGCTAAGATCAAAAAGAAATATCACAAGTTGTATCAGAAACTTTTTATCTAACTTTACTATTATTCAAGATTCTACTTCATGTTTTCACAAGTACAACTTACAGTCCTCTTGAAATTAAATTCTGCACAGATTTTGTTTAAGCTATTTAAAAACAACAGTGACCTGTAACACTTAGGCAGGCAATGGTTAGAGGTAGTTGCACCAGTCCTAACAGACTTGTCAGAGGTAATGGGAAGTTTTTTAATTCTTGCCCATAAGAATATGGAGCACAATTTGGTGTTTAAAACACTTACAGCATTTTGTGTATTTTCTATCAACCCATATTCAAAATAACATATCTAAACTTAAAAGAAAAAATAATTGTATATCCATTTGTACTCAAGCATGCTTGTAAAATTTAAACTACTTCTCAGTTTTCTCAGATACTAAACTGAAAGAGCAGTTTTTAACCACAGTGCCATACAGTTTTTAACCGTAAATGCAATTGTATTTAATGTGATGGTAATAAAATAAAAAAAAACAAACCTACATATGCTATAACCTGTAAATAGGAATTCAACAATCATGGCAAAGTAAAACAGAAGAGCAAAAATACACATCATTCGCTCATTGATGACTGTTCTTATATTCCACTGCTTCTTCTATTCCTGATGAAAATCTGTTCTAATTTATTAAATACCTCCTCAACAGCTAAATCAATATCTTTACACTAGAAACAAAAAACAGCGGAGATTCCATTTCTGGCCAAAAAAAATCACCTCAAACCCCCAAGTAAAATTTTGCAGACCAGGAAGATATTTTTATTGATTAAAATTAGTCAATTTTCCTTTTACTGCAATGCCAGCAAAACAGGTGGAAAAAAAGCCTCTAAACTGTCTCCATTAGTATGCAAATATTGTCATGTACATGTGACACATGATGTCAAGAATTCTATTTAATTTCTTACAGCTGAAGGAACAGAATAGAGATGCTACTGCTATAATAGGGTTTGAAGTGGAGTTATACATACCTGCCCATACCAACTGTATTCCAGCATTGTAACCTCAGTGAACACCAAGTCTTAGAAAACTCAGAGCAAATTCGTGAATACGAACTGTTTCATGTAAGACAAAGCCTATGACTATGTTGCTACTTTCCCTTTCAAGGAAGTGTGCTACAGTCTACAACTTTTTACTTAGCCACCAGCACTGCTACAATCATAGCTTTGTTGAAGTGTTGTGCTCTTGCAGCTAAAACCTGTTGATAATGAACCTGAACCCATTATTTTGAGTCAATGAATTGAAAGAAATAGGGCAAAGAATGAAAGCCACAGGGCCAATTACCAGCATTCTTTGATGTATTACTTGCTAGCACCCACCAAATCACTTTGTGTCTTTGTCTTGATCCCCTCTGTTATTCATTAATTATTCTGGAAGGGTTAGAGTTCAGATAGCTAATTGCACAGACAGTCTTACTTGGTGGGGATTCTCCCTACACTGACACTTTCCCCAACTGTGCCCAGCCACCTTGTATTATGCCAATTAATCCAATTCTTGGCATTTTTGTACAGTTCTCCAGGTTCTTTTAAAGCTCTGCCTACAATGTTTTCACTCAGGCTTGTACAACAGAGGCTGAAGAAGATTTGTGGACTCCATGGATAATGTCTTACAATTGTCTTAGTCATTCTTTGTGGAGATCACTGGCCTTGTCAGCCCTGTTTCCCTCCCCACACCCTTGTCTCTTTATTTACAAGCATAGTGTCAAGTATTTTTATTGCATATGTAGAAATGAGAATTATTTTACAATATTTTTTTTTTCATCTCCCTGGCCCTCCTCATACTCATATTTGTCTGAAAGGATTTTGTGCTCAGAGGTAAATATTGTTTTATATCTTGAAAGACAATTTCTAGCAATAGTCCTGTAGTTAACAAAAGGAAAACACACATTTCTTTGTTAATACTAGTGCTAGGAATACTTCCATCTTCAAATCTTCAAATCTTCATAACAAAAAAGGAACAAATTGTAACCATGAGAATACAAAAAAAAAAAAAAAAAGGAAATAAAAACTTTTTTCTTCTGTGAGGTCAAAGCCAAGGCTTCTGTTTGCAAACTCAGTGATTGTTCATGGGCTTCCAATTCCAGAAAATGAACACTTAGGACTCTCTTCATTTTTACTCAAAATGGGAAAGAAGACATCTGTTTCCTGGACTTGGCCACTAATGCTATGTTTTTATTCCTGTTGCCACAGATACCCACATTCCTGCTCCTACAACTCCAGTAAATTAGGGACTGGGGACAATAGTCTGGGGGGACAATTCAGAAGGGGTACAGTTAGGACCAAGCCTATTTACAGTTAAGTATAGCCTACTTTTTAAGCAGTTCCACTGCAGTCAATGTCAGTAATTTTAGGTCCTCATAGTCTCTGCCATGTGGCTGGGAACTGTGAAATCAATGGCTCTACCTGAAAAGCTGGAAGCTAAAGAGGTAAAACCAAGTCCTCAGAGAGTACTCTGAGCTTCAGTATGCACAGATAAGAGGTCCTTTAAGAAAGCTGTCACTGAAATAAACAGAAAACAGCAGCCTCAGAGAACATGCACTGATTATTTTAAATCGTAATACTAGGTAACTCAGTAATTATCTGACTATGTAATTATTGATTTTCAGAGATAGCAATTTATAACATTGTACTGCAGATATTAGAGTGCTTAGTAAAATTTTACCCAGGGAATGCCATTCTCGAGTTACACTGAACAGATATTACAATGATTTAAATGTGAATATTGGAGTCCAAGGGGGATGGTGGGGGTGTGTGTTGTAATAAATCTGTTAAAAAAAAATACTAGCAGTGTTTTAGCACTTCAGGTGATCTGACTGCTAATCTCCATTTGCAGATAACAGAAATCCAATATCCTTCAAGCAACCAGGTCAAAAGAACAGTTCAATAATTACAGGAGTCTTATATAAGAATCTGTAAAACACCCAGGAGCATAGGGTAGTTGAGGAAGATTAAAGAAAGAAAGTTTGTTTATAGATTTCATTTTTCTGCCACAAGAATCTAAATAAGCTTAAAATGGTGCTTCTTTCCCTATACAAAGTCCAAACAGAAAGTTATTTATCACAGTTCTGTGAAACAAGTTATACTTTGCATATAGATTCAGAACCACTCAAGCTCCATCTTCAGGTGAATAGTGTGCAAAATATTTCTGTTAGTCTAAGCAAAATACTGTCTCCGACCTCACTTCTTAGCCTGACCTGTTGACTGAACTAATGCAAAACTCATCATCTATGAATTCATGGATGCATTCAATTTCTAACTTGGTTTCATAATCTATGTTAGCATCAAAAATAAAAAGCAAGAGTGCTGTGAAGTAATTTATTTTTACATAGTTGTGTCCATGCATAAAGTATGGATCTTTCACACTCCCTGACTTGACTTTTTCCTCATTAAATAAACCAAACATAAGGTTTCTGCTTCATTAATATGTAATTCAGGTAAATGAGATATCAAGTAATTTCTTTTCAAATAATAGTAATTTTTTAATGTCTGAAAATGAAGGTAGTTTATGGAAATGTTTCTTAACTCTAAAGCAGAAAAGTCGCTTGACTCAAGGGTGCAGAGTTGGTCTTGTAATACTACAAAGTTAAAAATTCAAGAGGATAAAATATTGTCAAAGAATTATTCCTTAAAGGAAATAAATATTCACGCGAAATCCATGAACTACCAAAATTTGTTTGGAAAAATGTATGATTTCTGAATGCTTTGATAGTGTCAAATATATCACACAAGAGGGGGAGCCATTGCAGCTGTGCTGAGGAACATCTTCACCAGGTAGAGGAGGCTAGGAGGAACTCTGGTCCTCTGGGTTCTAAACTCAGAGAGCTGCTCACAGAAGACTCCACAGCCAAGCATGTGGCTGCTTTGTCCCCCTAGTTTATCATCTGTCACTTGAAAAACATAGCTGGCATGACTACTTACACTGCTGCTATAGTAGGGCAGCACCCACACAACCCTCAGCTGCAGGGACATCTGACCACACGGGCTGATGCCCCATTCTCCTGAACCACAGCACAGCAGTTAAAGCAGGGATGAAATAATCCACTCTAGGGCAAGACGGTGGAGAATTTGCAGACACTGTGCACTAGATAATTTCTATGCATCCATTTTCTAAATTTCTAAATATTGCTTTTCTACACTGCAAGATCCAATAAAAACAAACCAAAACAATAAACAAAGAAAACAACAAAAAACACAACATGAAAACAAACTAAAAGCAAACAAACAAACCAAAGCAACAAGAAACAAACAAACAAAACAAAATAACAAACAAATAAAAGCCCACAAAAAACTCCATCAATTTGCACAGAATCCTAGCTTTTAAGAAAGATTTCATTGCTACAGAAATACTTCAGGTCTTTCCAGAATCCCCAGCCTCACTCCTTGAAGTGAACTGAGAATAGGTCTTTAAGTCAGAGAACAGTTCTTAACTTTGGATATAGCTCCAACCACCTTTTTCATGTAGAAATTTAGGACATTGACGGCAGCACTTAACCAAACACGATGCTATCTGAAGGGAATGATTACTGCTATCCTTTCCAGTTCTTTCTGTATTGCTGGATTTGACATTGAGACATTAGAAGTCTAAGAAACACTTTCTGTCAGTAAAGTCTTTTTTAACTGTAAGGTCCTTAAGGAAGTGGTTCACTATGTCTGTATAATTCTTTGCACACTGTGGCACTGATCTGGTTGAAGAAATCAGAATTATCCAATAAGTTCTGACTACGAGCTCTTTAAGTCATGGCTGAGGCTTCTGAAAGTGCTCTGCTGCTGAGGTCAACAGCAGTTCCTTACAATTCTCACAGCAGCAGCCCAGTGCCAGGAGGTCTTTAGAAGTCCCATCTCATGTGTGGTAGCTAAGTTTGGAAGTCTTCAAGACTACTTTCTCTATAAATAATGCAGTATGGAACATAAGTTAATTCCTCCCTGAGTAAACAGGAAGAACAGAAATTCATATGTGAATAGGCTTATTACAGTTTACAGACTTATTACAGATTAATGCTTAACACCTAAATCAGAACACTTTAATAAAGGGCCTCTAAGAGCCATGACATAACCTTAACTTACACTAAATATGGAATACAGCAGACAACAGAAATAAGGGTCGATTCCGTACAAGAGCAGTTGATGTGAACTTGAAGAAAAATGCAAACAGCAACAAAATAGCTGAGAGAGAAAGTCCAAGTTACTCTCAGACAGATTCTTAACTGCATTATAAATTATATTGCCCTGATGGGCTTAAGTCTGAGTATCTGAACCTTGTATGAAATGAGCTTCATCAGGCTACAATCACATATTTTTCCAAAGTGGAAACAGATTAAATATCTTCTCAGTAATACAATAAACAAGATACAGTAAGGATTATATCAGCCTTCTTCATAAATGCATTTAAACTGCTGCAGTCCAAAGTTAGCGATCTGCTAAATACAGCAAGAACATGATTCTGAAGATAGTCACATTAATGTCTTCTTTCAGTAGTAGATTCAGAAATTGAGCATTTACCTTGGCAATTGCATCTTATTTTTAGATCCTCTCCCTTAGCTAATAAGCAGTATATCTTATTTAAACAGTAGCAAAAGCCTACCACTCTGCTCAAATTATTGCCAGTAATTAGGAACTTTGCCTCAATAAGAAAAATAATTGCAGGGATTATTATTGTTGTCATTATTATATATATTCCATTAGCTTTCTGCACTGCATAGGACTCTGATGAGGTAAATGAGGCACCTCAAATTTTCAGAGGAAAAGGGTGTCTATTTTCACATGTGGAACACCGCAAGCATAGCAACCTAATACAAAACCCAGTTCGAAACTCAACACACCAGTCAGAAGCATGGATTTGTTTTACTACCTTAACAACCTGCAGTACAAAAATAGACAGAGACAATCAGCTTTAAAATGTGTGAGCTGAAGAAATATGATAAATAAAATGAAGCAGTTGTCCCTCTTTCCATTAATTTGGATGCTGCATATTAACAAGCTGGTCGATGAATAGTGAAACTGATACAGTGCTGTTTCCTGTGGATTTCTTTCCCAGGAATCCTAGTTACTTTATTTTGGATTGTTTCTCATCATCACTGCACTGCACCTGCCTAGGGTGGATCACATCTGCTGTGTGGGAAGGAAGCTTGCAGCACACAGGCTCCTGAGCCACATCTCCATATGAGCCCAGAAGCCCTCACAGAACAGCTGCCCTTGCTCACACTCTATGGAGTCATTAAGTGCTGTCCTTCCCTGTTATACAATTTATGCTATTTTCCCTACCCACCTGTGGATTTTCATGACACCTCAAGGCACTTCTGTTGAAATTGGCCTGCAGGTTCAAGAACTATTGAGATGAAAAGAAAGAAAGGCTGATGATGAGCAAACAGGTAGCAACTGCTGTCAAAAAATGCCACATTTCTTTAGGAAGCTATGATAAAAAAATGATCAAATATTCCTGTCTTGGGGAAGTGATGTATTCAACTTTGAAACTGAGCCTCCTGGAACACTACTTCACTATGAGACATATTCAGAAGTTTTTTATATAGTTTTTAATATATGGAACCTAGAGTTCCATAGTATAATTCCCTAAAAAAAATGAAAATCATATCTATTTATTGAATATGATTTGATAGAAATTTTGGGAGTTCTTATCCAAAATACAAAACTCTCAACTGATTCCAGAGAATTTACAAAGTCACCATGGCATTCTTTGAATTCAAAAGAAGCTACAAGACCACCTATCTATAATGATATGAAGATGAGACAATACAGAAAAAATACTATTCTTTAAGCAAATATTATTATTATGAAAAAAAACATTGCATTTACTCCTAAAGTGAAGAATTATTATGGAACAACTCTCTAATATTAACATTACCTGAAAGGTAAGAATAGATATAACTGAGAATATATATTTTGTGTTTTTATTAAGTAGCAAATAGTCAGAAAAGGTAGAAATTGTTTTAGGCATGTACAGGAGAAAAGTGTGATGCAGTAAAACATTGATACTAAAAATAATGGAAGGGAAAAAAAAACAGACAAATTACAAAACCCCTTGAAAATCAGATATTAATCAGTCTACACTGAAACAAATTTTCAAGCTCGTGAACATAAACTCAAATCTATCTATTAAGTTTCTGAAGTACTAGAAGTTTTTCAAACATATCGTCAGTGTTTTGTATGATCTAGTTGGTGATTAATATCTAATAACTGAAATTAAAGTGACTCACTGAAGCACATTGCATTAAAGATATATGTTATATTTGTTGAAGTTTTGAAAAGCCCTATTTAATAGTTAACCTGGGAAAATTCTGTTTTCAATGAGTATTTCAGAAATACTTTCTGAAAGAACAAACATCCATGATGAATTTAAGAGCTGTAAAGAAAGACAGTGAATCAAATGGCTGCATACAGCCAACAATGTCAGAAAGGAAACTGCATAAGAGACTAATAATATGCCTATATTTAGAGGAACATCATAGAGGTATAAAGAACACCCACTTTCGTCTTCCAACTGTGAAAGAACTAGGTGTAGAAAAAAAGTAATTGGTAGTACAGTTCATCTTAACTACATGAATGTTGTTGATATGAATGTTGTTGATACATCAGAGAGATTTAAGTATTATTGTTGAATGAAGTCTATATTAACTTGTTTGCAGGATAATTTGGCACTCATTAACTAACCAAAGACATGGAGACTGCATCTGTAAATCACCTAGGCATTTTTGAAAATCTCATCCTCATGTGCCTAAGCTTCTAAACAAGGCACATCGAATCTAGAAGTTTAATTTTGATGTCCAGATTCTGCAACAATAACTACTGGGTCAACTGTAACAAAAAGCTTCCTTTTCACATATACATACATCTGATATTTTAAGGAGACATATGTATGCATGGAGGGGGTAATATGTATATTTACATCTTAGGTAATACCAAATAATAAGGGAAAAAAATGTTTGGCAAAGGCCTACCCCTTCTAGTACATACTTTTTTTATTCTTTTGTCATTTTGGAAAATAAAGTCCAGTTAAGCCTCTCTTCTTCCAAATCCATGTTCCACAGGGAAGTGGTTTAGTATTGTTTTTTGAATCAGTGAGCATAATGACGAGAAAGAGTTTTCTATCTGCAGATCATCATTTTTAGAAGCAATACTGCTGTTATCACAGGAGTGGTCCATTAACTGCACACAGCAGTGAGGGAATCACTTCTGAAATGTCATCAGCACTTCCTTTTGGTGGAAAGTGTGCTTAAATAGCCCTGTACACATGCCAGTCTGACTTGGCATAAAGATTTCAAATAAGAGCACAGAAATGTTTTTTGAATTTGTTTGGCTTTTTTTTTCCTTTTTATATGTTCAATTTTATTCACACAGACAAGGGGCTTTAAAGAGCTGGATTCCCCTTAAGTTTTATTACTTATGATCTATAATAATGACTTCAGTAGCATGTGTTTGGGTTTTTTTCATAATGATTTAAATACAGACAAGCAGTGTCTGATCAGACCAAGTCTCTTGGCTATATCACTGTCAAGAATTATTTCAAAACGTTTTCAGAGTTTTCTTTTTGAACACAGAATGATTCTTCTTGTAACTCTAAAAATGCTGCTTTTGTAAACAGGAAGTAAAGCTCAGGAAAGTCAAATTGTTTTCAGTGGGCTTTGGAACTGTCCCAGATCATTATGGCAATCCTTAGCCATCCTGCAGGGAAGTTACATTTTCTTTGTTGCAGAACTACTGTGGAAAATTTTTTATATTGTGAATATTCCAGATATTTAACACAGCATCTAACATGAAATACTTTGTGTTAGGTAACAGAAAACATCTTTTACCTATTATTTAGGTATTGTCTTAATTCTACCAGTGGTCAGCACCTAAGGAGAAGAAGGCTGTAAGATGAGCATACTGTCAGGCAGGTGATAAAATTGGCCATCCAACTGTCCTGCAGTATGAGCTTTAGCATCCTACAGTCATTTGTGGAGCAGTACTTTTTGTAACAGGTGCTGATCCCACTGCAGAAGAATGAAGTTGAAGGGGAGAAATGACTTTAGGCTTCACATGGATGTAAGAACAAAGGGCAGTGAAGCTGGTGAGGGGTCTGGAAAGCATGCCTGATGAGGAGAGGCTGAGGGAACTGGGGTGGTTTAGTCTAGAGAAGAGGAGACTGAGAGGAGACCTTATTGCTCTCTACAAATACCTAAAAGGAGGTTGTAGCAAGGTTGCTGTTGGTCTCTTCTCCCAAATTACTAATGCTATACCAAGAGGAAATGGCCTCAAGTTGCATCAGTGGAGGTTTAGATTAGATACTAGGAAGAAATTCTTCACTGAGAGAGTGGTTAGGCACTGGAACAGACTGCCCAGGGAGGTGGTGGAGTCATCACCCCTGGAGGTGTTTAAAAAACGAGTGGACGTAGCCCTTGAGGCTATGGTCTAATGGATACATAGATGTTAGGATGAAGGTTGGACCTGGTGATCCTAGAGGTCCTCTCCAACCCTAATGATTCTATGATTCTGTAAGTGATTCTATGAAGAGAAGTAGACTGAGTCTCTGGAGGTTGATCATCTGGTGGCAAGAAAAATGTCTCAGTGGTTACCAGCTACACAAAGACTTCCAAGAGTCTGGTGCAATCTTCTAGAGGAATATGGGTCCCTGGATAATTTTGAGCATTTTCCCCAAGTGTCATTCACCATTAAGAGATAGTTTTCTAGTTTAGGTTAAGAAAATGCCTGTCTTTTGCACAACAGCAAGAGAAACTACCTCCAGAAAATTAATCACTTTCAGATATCACTGAGAGAGTTTATATAAAACCAGGATTTTTTAAATTTTATTTATTCCTCTGAAGGTGCCTACCTCTTACAATTCATCATAGAGGGAGACTTGGGCAATTAACTCTAACTAGACACCTATTATTTTCATTACTAAAAAGCTGGATTAATTTAGGTATTTGTGGAAGCTAGGCCTTATACTATGAGGAGCTGAATTTGTGTTTCTGCATCTTAAATTTTCACCTGCAAAATGCAACACCTTCCTTACAGGGAGACTATGGGGGTTGAAAATTTAAAATGTATATGATGTATTCAAAATGTCACTGGGAACCAGAAAATTGCTTAACATAGAAAAGGATGTTGGAAGCAATGGGCCCCAACACCCATAAGGTATAATTGAATGTTTACTGTTGGTTTTTTTACTAACTAAAGTAAAAATATAGAGACAGGACTAAGTCTGGAGTTTGAATGAACTGAATGATACTTCAAGTACTCTGTATGAAATGTCTTATAACTAGTAAAATTATTACTTAGACACAAAATCCACTTTTTCAGTAGCAGAAAGTGGATGATACTGTGTATTTGTGTTCAGTCGCACTGAATTTTTAAAAGGAAGAATTTCATGGCATTTTTCAAGGCCAAATTTTCACTAAGTTAGCTTGATGTTGTAGCAGCATTCAATTTTTTTTTCATTCTCTATGTGGTAGACACCATAGCTTATCTCAAGATCTAATGCAGCCTATTCTTAATTATTCACAGCCTTTGGCCTAAAACTGTAATCTCTCTCTTTCAATATTAAAAAGACAGGACACAGTTCAATTAGATATGAAGAAAATATGGAGTCTGTTTTTTAGAAATATGTTCATGATTCATAACAGTGCTAATGAAAGTTGCAAGCTTATAGTTGTCATGTGGTTCCAGTTTCATAGTTTTCTATTAAGAAAAAAAAAAGGAAAAAAAAACCACAAAAAAAACCACAAAACAAACCAAAAAACACAAAAAACAAAGCCAAACAAACCAAACCCCCCCCCCCCCCCAGAGAAAACCAGAAACCACCACAACAGAAGTCAAACCTTCCCATTTCCTTTAGAAAGCAATTGAGATCTGTTCTGCATAAGGAATTGTTTATGACTGCAGTAATATTAATGCACCTCACAAAGTTACAAGACCCGCATAGACCCAAGTTTTGGTCCAGCCTTGCAAGGTCTCTTAGTGCAACAAACTGCAGTAAATTAACATAAAAATATTAAAGAAAAACTGGTGTATAACTAGACAAAGCTTTGATTATCTCTACAATGGTTTGAAAACATAGTGCACAGAGCAAGTGTCCATAGACTCAAATATCTCACTCTGGAACCAGCTTTGCTATCATTGCTCGTTATGTATTTTGGCCAAATGGCTTGTCTAGACTATCTGCAATGTTCATGTGATGGATAACAATTTCAATAGAAAATATAAGCAATTATTATCATATTTTATTGTATCTTATTTAAAGTGGACATACAATATTTCCATCTGTGTCCTTTTTGCTTTGCTTTTTTAATATTTTTCTCTCCATATTTTAAACTCTTCTTTGCTTCCTTTCTATGTTTTGATCTCTTTTCTTGTTTACTCTGAATATCTGAATTACTTATCATTCTTATTCCTCTCAGGCACCTTTTTCTTTTTTTTTTCCTGGTACCCGTGATATTTCAGCAAGACACAGTTCTGAGAAATATAGTTGCTACTACTATGCTACTGGAAAGATTCCTGCATTGTGGTCTCTCTCCAGTTTGATCTGAAATTATTGATTACAGCAGTCACAAGGGTATAATGGTGAATACACACTATGGGTATGATTAAACTAAAATCCTGAAATTCCTAATGAAAAAAAATAAATCTATGTAATAGAGAAAGTAAAACTTAATTACAGAAAATCTTCATTCACCATTTTTTGAAGTATTCTTTAAAGAGGGGGTAAAAAATATTCCCAAAGATACCAAGTCAGTAGCCATTTTTATTTTAATTTCTTTAATTTTTGAACAAAATAACCATTCGTTTCTTTGAACAACTTATTTTAGGCAAAAAAAACATACTTGTTTGTTTAGGGATCTTAATTTGAAGGGGTGGTATTCGTCCTGGGTGGTCTTTGTCCTTATATTCAGTCATAAGCAATTAATCCACCATTGTGTGCATATCTTACAAGACATTCTGATCTAAAATCACAGTAATTTAAAAAGTACTCAAATCCAAAATGTCATCAAAAACTGGTACACTTTCCAGTCATCTACAAAAGTCTTAATGGAAGATTTGAAATGAAATAGCTCCTGGGTTAGAATCTTGTATGCTCTATTAGCCTTGAGCAAAATTTTACAGTGCAGCTACTTAACTTACAGGCAAATTTCATAATGGGAATACTGAGAGACCTGTAGCTATAACCAGTACTACTGGGCACCAGTATAATATTTCATTTACACTTCTTACAAAGCAATTTTTGTTAATCTTGCTGCATGAATGAAAAATCTCATCCCATGGTCTCCAATTCACTACCCTCATGAACTCATAAAAAGGTCTTTTAACCACTGCTGTGATTTTCAAGTGGAAATAATAAAATGGCAAGAGTTAAATATTAATATTCAGTTCTTGCATTGTGCCTTTCTTTGATACCAATTACAACTTGAACTTCACCTAACTCAAAAAGACTGCAGACTTCACTCAATTAGCAGTAATAGGATTAAAACATAGCTTTGGAACTGAAGATTTAAATAGGAAAGAAAAAAAAAAACCTTGGCAAATGTACACTACATGTACCAAATTAATCTCAAAATAAATATGCAGCCCTGGGTGAAATAAGTGGAATGTGGAATGCTAGAGTTGTGGGGGTTATTGTGGGTTTTTTGCTTTCTTGACAACCTCTGCAGGTTGCATCGCTTTGTAGAGTAACACTACTTTTTCTTCCGTTAGGTTTATGGACACTATAAAAAGTTGCTGCCATTCACAACAGGTATTCTCCTTTGAAGAGCACCAAAGCCATTCCTGTCTGTTACACTTTTCTTCATTACCAAATTTTTATGGTTCTCAGCTTTATGAAGTTTAAGCAATCCCACAGATGCTAATTATTGCATTATTATATATATTGTGTTTGCATTTGGTGAGCAATGAATCACTTCATTTTCATTGCATTTTGAGCATCTGCCTCTACAGTGCCCCAAACTGAAGGTACTTTCTGTTTTAGGGAGTACATTTGACTTCTGTTGGTATGTCTTAAAATTCCATGTAAAATCAAAAATTACTTGTCCTCATTTATAAAGAGATGTTTGCATCATTTCCTCAGAGGCAGATATGAAAGATTTACATCATGTTTAGCCCATCAAAAACTCATAGCAGGACATTTGAAGCATAGATCCAGAGCCAGCTGTGAGTCAGGACAGATAGAAGTGACACATTTAGCTTTTTTTCTGTTTCCTGCCAACTATCAGAGAAATCAAGCCCAGGACTGGCCACAGGTTTCTGTTGACAATAACCATGTGCTTCATTTCTGGAACTATTCACTTCAGGAGATACATATGCTAAAGAGATTTGGAGATAACATCAGTGGTTTCATATTTACAAAATCTGGCCTTGATATTATTACAGATAACTCCACAAAAGAAAAGGAAGAGAAGTTCTTTCATGGGTAATGCTGATTATCCAGAAAGGTTGTTAAAAACTGCTTTGTATTTAAATTCACTATTAAAAATGGTCATAGTAGTGGGTATAACAGAAATCAGGATGAGCAAGAATGGTGTATTGAAGCAGAAACACCACAATGGAGATACAGAGAGATACTTGAACATATATAGGCTACCAATTGCAGCACTCCAGACCACCAAGTCTATTCAGCTCCAGACCTTCAAAATAAGGAAAAAGTGTGCAATCTCTTGAGCCAGATTGGCTTCATCCTCTCTTGTTTTGAAGGCAGGCAATCACAGATATAGCATGACATCTTGGCACTATTTCAATCAGGTTTTAGTTTGATTTCCACTACCTGTAGAGGCTATCTGGAGTTTCCATTCATTTTAATCTCTTTGCCTTTCATTCCAAAAAAAAGAAGTTGAAATCAATTGATCTACAAATTACAAGGATTCAGTCCAGACATTTTTAATGTCCTCACTCTGAAAAAGTATTACTTTCCCAAGTTTTGAAGAGCTGGCCTCCACAGGTCCTAGATCTTTGCTTGGAAAATAATGTACAGAAACCAATTCAATTATAATACAGTTTTAAATGAATCAAACCCTTTCTGGCACTTCTCAGAGAGCGCAAAGGCCATTTAATTAGACAGGATCATCTGCCTCATAGTAAAACCATACTGAACTTCTGGGGTGGTTAGAAATAGTTTTGAATTAATATATGAGATGCATTACTACCATTGCAGGGCTAGTAAATGGCACTTGAGACAGCAAAATTCTCCCTCTACACAGATGGATTGCAGCATAGCCCACAGGTCTCCAGTATATCCAAACTAAAAATCACACTATCTCCTTTCTAGAGTTTGATTTAAAATTCCCCTTTTATAAAGCAAAGAACCACCTAATCTCCTTCTCTGATCTGTCCAGCTACAGAAGTGACTAACACATGAAAAAATGAAAGGCTGTAGAAGTTGATGTGGACACATTTGGGACCAATAAATCCCACTTTGGTGAGGAGGAGAGAAGGATAGGATGAACACAGAGATGCCAGCCGTTTAGAGATGGTTGTCATTCTTTATGAAGATTAAGGGACTTGTAGCTCTGCATTCCTGTATTAATCCAAAGGCCAGCCATTGTGCAAGATGCCAGAGCAGAGGCTTTCAGACACTGCACTTGTGATCAGAGCCTTGAGATAAATGGGGCTCCCATTTCTATGCTGTATTTTTTCTGTCTCTATGTTAACTTTCCATGGCAGATAAGCAATACCAATTGCAAAGATCTTTAGATTATTTGAGAACAAAAATAGAAATAAATAAAAGCAGTTGAAGAAAACTCTCATTCAATGATCAGTTTCCCTGTATATTGGAGGGATATAAGAAGGAATATGAATATTATATGAAAAATGTGAATATTTTTCAAAATAAGCTCTTGTAGTAAGAGATAAGAGTCAAACAGTTGGACAACTTGCACATCTGATTTGCTTAAGGAGATCTATGCAAACTGCAGAGCAAATGAACTAAGGCTCACAGAATAATGCATGAGGATGTAAGGTTTTTTTATTTGTAATGTATTAATACAGTTGAAAAGAAAACAAATAATACTGATTTTTCTAGGGAGGTTAAGGGAACCATAAACAATACAGGGACTTTGCCCCTAGCATCCAGTGATTTACATATTTTTTATAAAAGTCAGTGTTGGTTTGAAGTCATAAGAAATAGACCAACCACTGTTACAATGATTACTTTTTCCCTGTTATGCCTGGGTCTAGTCTATGCCATCAGATTCTCACTTCTGTGAGCAGTATAAAATTCAGACACAATTTCCAGTTAAAAAGGAAACCATTTCTGCTGGGCCTTCATAACAACCAACAGCTTCTTCCCTTAATTTTATTTTTTTTAACTCAGTGACAGTTCTGATATCCAAAGTGGCAACTAATTGCCCTGACAATTAAATGGTATTGCCACAGCACAGCCTTTATGCATTTGTCCTAATAAATGTCAGATGAAGCTCAACTGCTCACTTCAGCAGATGCTAATTTAGGCTGAATACCACCAGCTATTCAGAGAGAGAATTTTTACTTTAAATAAAATTAATCTCACAAAATGAAGTGTGGGTTTCCTTCTTACAACAAAGGCCATTGGTTATTCATTAAATCTGAATTACAGGTTTAACAAACACTTGCATAAGAATCATTCATATTGTCTGTTGTGTAATTACTAATGCAGTGTATAATACTTAATATCTCAAAAGTCAGGTCTCTTCTAAATTCAATTACTCTAGTCCTTGTCACAGAGACTAACACTGCAGTTTCAAAGCTCTTTTTTCCCTAGTGACCCTTCAGCTTGACTACTTCTTGCTTGGCTGCCATTTATCATCTCAGGAATATTATGACTGTCAAGTGAAGTGCAGACTTGTATCGGACTCCTAACTCCCATCATGGTTCCTACCTTTCTACTGAAGTCACTAGGAAGCTGGAAGTCCTGTTATGCTTTTCATCCTGGGCCAGCATTTCAAAAAATGCTGATCTGCTTTGCAAGTCTCTGGAGATGATTCATTTTCTCTGTTACAGGTGACAAGAAACTGAGCCTCCTTTCATTAACACTAGAAAAGCCTCCACACCCTCAAGGTAGGGCCAGAAGTGTTTGTACTATCATTCTCTACTTTACAATTGAAAAACCTTTGTTAATTCCAGATGGGGCCTGTTAATATTCCCCATGGAAAAATAAATTTTAAAATTGCTTATCCCTTCTTGCAAATGGGTTCTGCTCCTATTTGCACCACTCTGAACAGCACATGGCTGTCAAAAGAGAAGCTTTACAGGACTTCTCAAGCTATAATTTTATTCATAAAATTGATATGCTTGGAAATGGCACTGAGCCCAGAAGGGATGGAAGAGCCCATATTTTTGTCAGTAAATTTTTTACCAGCTGATAGAACACAACTGTTTCCAAAATGCCAATTATCAACACTCCCAGGACCTTATAACTTCCAATCCACACTGAGGGAGAGCACTAGTTGGAATAGTCCAAAACCATGTCAAGAACTCTTCTAAGAATTTCTGAGGATAACTGCCTGGTCATGTCCTAGACATACTAAAATGTGCAAGTGTGGACAGAGCTCACTGCTGCTCAGGCTTCTGAGCTGAGAATACATGGGAAGAAATCAGGAGATCATGTGATAAAGGCAGGATTATTTTTCTCCTTCGACGTGTCTTCCACATTTCTTGGCCTCCTTCATACGAAGAATCAGAATACACTTTAGACTGAACCATTCTAAGAGCAGACAGCTTCAAATCCTTAGAGAATTGTTATCTATGATTCTGAGTCAAAAATCAAATTTTGATCCAACTTTAATGCTTTCTTCAACTGATGAAGGTGATGGACATGCTGAACTTACTCTTTCAGTAGCAATGACATCAGTGATTTCCATGCTATGGGAATTATGGCACAGAAGTAGGTCAACAGCTGTCCTCACATGTGAAGAGGTGTGTGCAAGAATAGACATAGCAAAAATAAAAAGGTCTAAAAAAATGACAAAAAAAAATGATGAGGTATATGGGAGGAAGAATGGAGACTGTAGACTTAGACACTGTAAGGTTAAAAAAATAAAGTCTGTGAAGTTTGAAAAGGAGAAGAAAAAAAGCATTATAAAAGTCTACAAAATAATGAGTGAGTCTGAGGATCCTACACAGATCTCTCTATTTATTTCCCACTTACCCATAGCTTTTGGTCTCCATTCTGCTCCTTCTCTTTCCAGATATTCCAAAATGTATTTTGCTCTCCTTCCCTTTTCCCTTTTCCCTCTTATTTCTGAACCCCTTCACCTCCTTTCAACCTTTCTCCTTCTCTATATACTTCTTCTCATGACATAAATATAAATTCCAAATATAAGGATTTTATTAATAACAATAACTGTAAGTATTACATTTTAAATTATAACATCATTGTCCATAGAACTAAAAAGTAACGTAGCTCAAATGACTGCCATGAAACAATCTGTGTGACTTCAGTGAACACAGACACAGCTGTGCTGCTGGAAAATGCTTCAGCAAACAGTTCAGGAAGACTTAAAAAGCATAATAACCCCAATTACTTGACTTGTGGTAGTTTGACATAAAATTAAATTTTAACCTTCAAACATCAGCTCATAAGCTGATTTTAAAGTGGAATCAAGAAGTTTTGAGACTTCTATCCTTTCTCTGAAGCAAAAGACATAGAGGTAGAATTTATATGACACTCTTTGTATGAGAAAATGAACATGCCTACATCCAAGCTAATTATCTGGACTTCATTCAACAGGGAGAAAAAAGGCACTTTGAGGGTACAACCCATCATACTTGAAAGTAAACACCTAAGATAAACCAGATAAATCATATCTTAAAAGGTCCTGCTTTACCCACTGCCTACAAAAAGTCACTAGGGCATCTAGTTCAGATTTAGATGCTTGTTTCAGAGATAGGGGAGATCTCAAGGAAGGCATTATGAAACAGATTATTGAGCTATATGGACAGATGATCTATTCTAGCTTAATTATTCTTATATTCCTGTGTGCTGCTAAGATGTCACACAGGAGCTGTGGCCTGGATGAAAGCTGTAAGTGCACATTGGAGAGCTTCTTCACAGTGCTTTAATATGTCTGCAGCTGTTGATAGATTTTCTGCAGGTCAACTTTAAACTTCATTTTACACTAGTTAAACAGATGGTGCTCCCCAAATCTTTTGTGGTAATTTAGGTCTTTTTATACTTTAATAAGTTCCTGGACTCTGTCTAGTCCTTACCTTCTTACCAGTTTCCTACTGGATTTCACAATATCTGAATTCACGGAGCATCCAGTAATGGTCAGACCAGCCCTGAATACATAGGTAAACCAGCATCCTTGGTCCTATTCAAGGATTATTTATTTATGTATTTACTTTTTGATATTCATTTTTAGATATACAAACTTGTTTAATTCGCTGCAATGATTCTCTAGCAGCTCATTTCCAGTTAACCAGTCTTTGACTCCCAAGCTTTTGACAAAGTTACAGGTTCCCAGGATGAAGTCTCATATCTTGTTATGGCCTGATAGAGCTTTTGATTTTTTGGAGGTACAATTTTTTGTACCCAAAATTTAGTTGCGCACACAGTTTGACAGCTCAAAAAGACCATATTATTCTATAACAGTGGCATTTTTCTTCACTCTTTTCTATTTCAGCAAAGAAGTCCATTGCACATGTAAACTATTTTCAGTATTTGATAGTATATTTATGCAGCACTGGGCCAAGCACTCATTCTTATGCTAATCCAGAGGACTACATCAAAATCAGTAGTGATTCCCCGTTTCCAAATCAATTTTCACATTTGTCAGTTATTTATTTTATTAATCCAATTATTGCATGAAAAGTTGTCTTGTCATGGATACTAATCAAACACCTTGAAGAAGTCTGACTATATTATATTGATAGTCTTACCTCTATCAACCAAACTTGAAATCAGATCAAAACAGATGCAAAGTTAGTTTCACAAAATCAATTTCCCATAAGCCACATTATCTTTCTTTCATTCTTTGTTAAACAAGTCCCATATCAGCCATTCTTCTGATACATATGTTGAATAACCTGTTAACTCTCTTAAAATACTGCCGTAACAACAGAGTTCTTCTAGTCATAGAATCATAGAATCATTAGGGTTGGAAAGGACCTCAAGGATCACCAGGTCCAACCTTCATCCTAACATCTATGTATCCATTAGACCATAGCCTCAAGGGCTACGTCCACTCGTTTTTTAAACACCTCCAGGGATGATGACTCCACCACCTCCCTGGGCAGTCTGTTCCAGTGCCTAACCAGTACCTAGGTAGTTGTAGAGAGCAATAAGGTCTCCTCTCAGTCTCCTCTTCTCTAGACTAAACCACCCCAGTTCCCTCAGCCTCTCCTCATCAGGCATACTTTCCAGACCCCTCACCAGCTTCACTGCCCTTTTCTGGACCTGCTCCAGCACCTCAGTGTCCTTCTTGTACTGTGGTGCCCAAAACTGGACACAATACTCAAGGTGTGGTCTCATGAGTACCAAGTACAGGGGCACGATCACCTCCCTGCTCCTGCTGGTCACACTGTTTCTGGTACAGGCCAGGATGCCATTTGCCTTCTTAGCCACCTGGGTACACTGCTGGGTCATGTTCAGCTGTCCACCAGCACCCCCAGATCCCTTTCTGCCAGGCAGAAATTTTTAATTTCTCTATTCTTCTCAACAAATCCCTTTTCACCCTCCAGACAGCCAACAAAGGATAGATTGGCTTTGCTGGGAAGCCTCAGTTAGAAAATTTGCTCAATCATAAGTCTTGCAACAGTCAGTCCTTAATGGCATGCTAGCAGCCCACAAATGGGTGAAAAGAAACCATGCCTAGAAGTCAACCTGTCCATAGGAATCTAACTTAAAACACTGCTACTTAATTATGGATTAGGTATGATTTCATGTCTAAAACTTGAAACCTGCCTTTGAATTTTTTTTTTCTGGTGACTTGATCTTCTTTGAAACCTTTTGGAGACATTGCTTCCTGTCCTCCCTGACTTCTGCATAGGAATATTTTTAATTTTCTGGGGTTTTATTACTATTTCTAGTATGTCTCTCTTCAGTAATATATTACTTTCCACATCTTTTTTGTCATCCGTTCATTACTTTTTTTCTCTGCTTTTATTTGGTTTCTCACCATTTTTCTTCATTCTTGCCAGTGTCCCTTTCTCCTGTTTGTTTCACCATTTTCCTCTCCTACCTTCTCCTTACTTTACTTTTCCTCAGCCCCCTTCCTACTTTTTCTCCACCTCTTCCCACTTCTCTTTTCCCCATGATTTCCAACCTGCAAAGAAGTGCTATCCCCAAAGGCTCTTCAACAGATACTCTTTGATCACCTGCTAGCCTCTGCAAGTGAGCTCCTCCAGCAGCTCAAACTGCCCGGTTAACCCAGAAACTCAAAGGGGTTGAGAGGGACTTGCCTTCCAGCAGAAGCCAAAGGAGGGCTAGCTGAAAGTTGAAGCAGAGAAGGTCAGTTTGCCAAACTGCAGAGACTGGCAAGAAGACATGGTGCCAGCCACACAC
Organism: Chloroceryle aenea; assembly: GCA_013399075.1. NCBI lineage: Eukaryota > Metazoa > Chordata > Aves > Coraciiformes > Cerylidae > Chloroceryle > Chloroceryle aenea. The sequence continues at coordinate 99,689 of VWZY01003469.1, forward strand.
CGCCTCATTTATGTTCCCCCAATTAAAGCAGCCTGTAGGGAAAGTAGCATGCCACTGTAGCGCACTGGTGTACTGACCCCTCTGAGTGCTTGTTAGTGCTCACCATACTCAGCATTTCCTCTCACTGATTGATAGGATGATACGTGTGTGTATGGCAGAGAGCAGATTCATTACAGCACATTAGCCAGACAGGCAGACAAATGCCCACAGGGGCAGAAAAGCTGTAAGGAATAAATAAAAACTTTATTATTTTTCTTAAACTTCTTTTCCCCAGGCTACAGTGAGGAATACTGGAGGAACAGGAGAGTGGAGGGAGCCCAGAAGAGAAAGGGAGTGGCAAGAACTGTAGGGAAAGTTTATTAGCAGTCAAAGAAAGGTTTAAAATATTCATTGTTGGATTCAGAGTTTGGATAGTAGCTGAAGTTCTACTTTTCTTTGTATTTTCCTTCCCACTGCTATATGAGAAAGAAAGGGTTGGTGCATCAGATACCAAGGCTTCACAACATTCCTGATGTGACATCTCTGAAAAGGCTACCTGGCTGCTCTACTCATTGCAATTAATGATTCCTCAGTTTTAAATATGAAAAACAAACTAGCATCAGCCTTTATCAACAGCTGCCACCATGTGGTATCTGAAATACCACAGTTACTTCCCATTCAAGTATGGTGGCACTCCCTGATCTGCACAGTGATGGGTTTTAAGCATCTGTTCTGTAACGCAAGACATGATGTGGCTGATGTGCGGCAGCTCTGCAGCCCTGTGCACACCCTGCTGAGGCCAAGGAGTGGGCAGCCTATGCAGTATTGCCCTGACACCATGGCCACTGTACCAAATTATTTTCTCATTGCTCATCCTTGGAGGTGAGATAACAGAACATAGTCCAGAACTGCCCCAGGGTATCGACAGCAGTGCATGAAAAAACTGTGTTCCCAAATTATGCCAAAACCACATCTGTCAGAGGCAGATTTACCAGGAGGCAGCATCCTTGCTTCCCATGTCATGAGAAGCCACCTGCTCTGCTACAGAGCAAGGGAGCAAACATGGAACTGCTGGACCCTGCTCCCACTCCCTCCCAGCTGTACCTTATCCTGAATGATATCTAGAAATACAGTGTGATGTGGAAAGAAAAATAAAGAGACATTCCACTATCCAAAGGGAAAACAGAGGGTAAGTTGTCAGCCCCAGATCATTAGAAAGTTTATCCTAAGATTAATGACACAAGGAGCAACTTTTGAAGCAGCAGGGGCACAAGATCTAGTTAGTTAATGCTCCAGCTTCTGCTTGCTTGAGCCTTATGTATTTTTTAGAACATGGAAATTCCAACAGCCTCACCCCTCACCTCCCTCCTGGATTTCACTTAGGTGCATTTCAAAATGAGCTAATTATGTTACAACTAAGGATAGCTTTCTGCAGATAACACAACATTTAGAAATCTGCTTTGTAAATATCTGTTGGTAATATAAGTACCTCTGAGATTGCTGGAGCTTTGTCTGATGAGAAGTGTGCTCCCATCGGAAAAAATCCATTGAACCCAGGATACTGTGAAACTGGCATATGACACTGTGAATAACGTGCACGGGTGTCTTCTCGAGGGTGCTTGTCTCTCCACTCTTGATCCTGTAGCTTTCCTCTGAGCTGACACTGTAGTCCAGTCAGTGCCTGCAGCATTGCTTTATTTCTTCCCTTTCCACTATTAGCAGAGCTGGAAAAAAATAACCACACACACAAAACAGAAGCAGCAATTTAATTTTTTTTGCACAATGTACCTCTACTATCGAAAAATAAAATAAAATCCTTAAATATAAAACCAAATTAATGTTATGGTTACAGGGTACCCAGAAGGACACAATCCCTAACATACTACTCAAAAAAAAAAAAAAAAAAAAAAAAGATGAGAAGAAACAGTTGGCATTCAGTTAACAATCATGTTTGGAGGTTTGTGGCTGACTTTGTTATTCCAAGGGAAGCCAGGTACCAGTCTCTCGGGATTAGTTACAAAGGCGAGAAAAAAGTGGACATGTATGAATCTCAAAGGTGACTGCTGGGTTAATAAAACGGTCTGTTTTCTGTTCACCCACTCTTCTTCTCAGTGTGCAAGTACATTAAAATATGTCAAAAGAAAAGCCATTTGCTGGGGAAAAATAATTCAGCTAAAAGTCAAAATTTCCAGCTGGTGTATTGCCTTGGTGTGTGCAAGTGTGCTATAACAAAGTGACCCACACATCTCACTGGATGAAAGTTGGTATCCTCATTAAAGTAGAAACAAACACTTGAAAATAGGAACAACTGCCAGTTAAAAAAAAAAAAAAAAAGGACCACAATTGATATGAAAAACCTTCATTCTTACACATTCTGTTTCCTGCTTGCTCTCTAAGAGATACAATATGTATTAAGTAACCTCTTAAAAAGTAATGAAGGTAAAACTGATTCTGTATGCAGTAACCATTCCCATTTGCTGGAGGAATTGCATTGCTAACAACCATGCACATTATCATCCTATGTTCAGAAGAAGAAATATTTTCACAGTCCAGTTTCTAAACTGCCACATACAACACAAGAATTGGTTCCTGCAAAGAGTAACCCTTTCAAAAGTGAATAGCTCTGGGGAAGAAAACTTTGTATCAGAAGTACTCACGCTAGTAAGGGTTTGTAGGATCATCCTCCAACCCTTTAAAATAAAAGCACATTTATACGTGTGTACGCTGCCCTTGCCCCCAGGCAACACAAAATGATTTGAACATCATCACTAATTCACTGCAGTGTGAGCATTTTTTTGTACTGTTAATAGCACAAGACATTAGATCTCCTGTTCCTTGGCCCAGGCCCTGGCAGAAAGCACTATCAGATAAATAGAAAACAAAATGTGGGAAGTGGTATATCATGGTGTGAGATGCCTTTTGTTTATTGGTGACATGATTTTCTCAGGAGAAAAAAAAAAAAAATAAAGAGGTACAAAGGATTTTTTCAAAATCTCTAATGACCACAGCAGAGTATATTGCAAAGAACAGTCTGAACCACAGAATTCTGTCATGGGTGAGGTCAGAAAGGACCTGTGGAGATCATCTAGTCCAACTGTCCTGCTCAACACAGGGTCAGCTACAGCACAATGATAAGGACACTGTTGGGTTTTAGATACCTCCAAAGACAGAGACTCCACAACCTCCCCAAGTAACCTATTCCAGTCTTTGACAACCCTCGCAGTAAAAAAAAAAAAAAAAATTCTTAAAGGGGAATTGAAATTTCCCCTATTTTTTTGTGTGCCTTTTGTCTCTTGGCCTGTCATTGGGCACCACCTTTTTACTGCCCTCCATCAGGTATTTAGACATATGAAGAAGATCCTCCTGAGCTTTCTCTTCTCTAGGCTGAACAATCCCAACTCTCTCACACTCTCCATGTAACTCCCATGTTTCAAGACCTTCTGTGTCTTTGTGGCCCTTTGCTGAACTTGCTCCAGTACAACCATGTTCCTCTCATACCAAGCAGCCCACAACAGGACCCACCACTCCAGATATAGCCTCCCCAGTGCTGAGGAAACAGGAAGGAACAGAGCTTTAACTTTCAGGTGATGCAGTGCTGTTCCTGATCCACAACCTAAGGAGAGGTTGTTGAGCTTCCTTGTTGAAAAGGTGCATTGCTGGCTCATGGTCCCCAAGGACCCCAAGAGCCGTCTCTGCAAAGCTGCTTCTCAGATGGTAAGTTTCAGCCTTCTCTAGTGCATGCAGCATTTCCTCTCCAAGGCCAGGACTTGGCATTACATTTCTTGAATTTCCTGAGATTTTGAGGCTTTAAAAATTTTCTAGTCAAACCAACAAGTCAAAGAATTCCAATGAAAACAAACAAATTTGAAAGTTGTGTTAAAATTAAAAGCATGTATGATATATTTAAGAGAAAAAAAAATCTCACTAGATTTTTCTATAAAGGTTCTGTTTAAATTAAAGGTAAATATATACTGGTTTGGAAATGTCAGTGAGGTTGTCCAAAGAACTTTAACTCTGATATGAAATAACACCAAGCAATAAATATATATTTATGTTGATAGCAATTTAGTCTTTGTGGTTCCAGAAAAGATTGAATTAATTAAAGTTTATGTAATTCAACGTATGGCATAATTTCTTTAAAATATATTTGAGTAAAACATAAGATACAGATTTTTTTTTAATTGTTTTACATTTTATAAAATAGCATAGGAAAATAAGTAGGATGATTGAGAGTAGTAAATGATGAAGATAATGAAGAAGGGGGTTCATCTGAGAATTGGAAGGATGATTCACTAAAACAGAATTTCATCAGTGCGCAAAAAGTGTATTAGTACTATAAAAGACAAGACTGAGAACTGGTCAGAGAGCTGTATTAAGCTATCAAGGGGGACACCCCAGAGATGCGAAACTACATATCCAGACACATCACATTGTGACTCAGGCAAAAGCCTTGCTGTAGAACATTGACACCTAAGAATAACACCTAGAATAATCTAATGAGCAATACATATCTTTTTGAGCAGGCTATACCAGAAAGATGAATAAAGCGGAGGGAAATTAAACGAAGGCAAACAGCAAATATTGACAAGGGACTTAAAAGCTAAGTTATGAAGAAAGCTGGAAAGAATTACATGACAAATACAGTGCTTATAAGATGATATATATGAAAAATATGAACACGAAGACAGAAACAATTATTACAAGAAGAAAATAAGTTATCATTATGGTGATATTAAGAATATTAAGTAGAATAACATAGAAATTCTTCACAGAGAATATGAAGCAACAGGGATATATTGTCCCAAAGAAAGTGGTATAATCCCCATCATTTGATTTGTTTAAATTGAGACTTGGCAAAACATTAGTGAAGTTATTGTACAGTAGGTCATGATCCTGTATTGGCAGGGGATGGACAAAATGACCTAGCAGGTCTTTTCCCTCTCAATCTTCTTTGATTCTAAAAGTCAGATGCTTCCATCATTTGTCTAGAAGATCAGCAGAGCTCAGAGCTACCACAGGGAGACCCATAAGGGTGAGGGTGAATGCAGACTTAGCTAATAAAATATCAGAAGCCCATAACAGCCAAGAAATTCTTTCTCTTTTATCATTCTAAATATAAATGTATCTTCTTTTCAGGGTTCAGTGAATGACTGCACAGAAAACTAAATTTTAAGACATTGAAAGGCAAAGTAAGTGTAGAGGTCACTACTGCAGAGGGATCAGGCTTGAGTAGCAGCAAAAGAAAATGTACAGTCCCCCGCCATGAACTTTTTGAAAATGCAGGTCTCAGAGGTAAGGCTGTGGAAGGATTTAATGCACAAACTTTTTTTTTCTTGATTACCATTCACATAGAAACAAGTTTTTGAAGAAAAGCTCCTACCAAAAGCTTCATTGCTTCCCATCTATGCCATTTCCAGTCTTCTTTTAACAATTAACAACATTATAAAGCATTGTTTGAGCAATAAACTAGAACCAAAGAAAGCTATTTCATTTGAAGATGTTAAGGAAAATCCAGTGCCCTGATGACAATTAGTATTTCTTGTTATGAAGGCAGGAGGTGGTGGTTAGTAACTACTGATTATAAAGATCTATAATGCCTGGGTCTGTCATAACCATAGGTTCTGACCATTTCCCCAGTTTTCACTGAGGACTTCCTTTTTTCACTCCATATCAGAAGTGTGTTCAAATGCATTGGGTGCCAACCTAACAGCATGTGAATGGGACAACTAAATATTACTGTCACTACCACCATAAAGTTGTGTGTCATGCTGATTTTGCGTAGAAGTGTCCATCCTAAAGCACAGGTATAAAAAGATATAGAGAAAGGGCTTAATGACTTAAAGGATTTAATGACTAAAATTTCTTTTAGTCAGTCACTGAGCATGCTAAAAGCTGGATGCAGATTACACAGTTCATTGGAACTTCTTAAGGCCTCCCCAAAGGTGGATAAAGAGAATTACAGTGCAGAATAAGAGAGCTCCTCACCAAGTTTGATATCAATCTGAAAAACAGGAAATAAAAAGTATGCCTAAATGATCATTATTCTCAATGAAATTAGATTAGACTAGACTAGACTATTTCAATTGGAAGGGACCTGCAATGATCATCTAGTGCAACTGCTTGACCACTTCAGGTCTGATCAAAAGTTAGAGCATATTATTAAAGGGTATTGTTCAAATGTCTCTTAAACACTGACAGCCTTAGGGCACCAAACACCTCTCTAGAAATCCTGTTCCAGTGTTTGACCATCTTCTCAGTAAATAAATGCTTCCTAATTTCCCATCTAACCCTCCTCAAGCTCAGCTTTGAACTACTCCCACGCATCCTACCACTAGATACCAGGGAGAAGACAGCAGCCTCTCCCTCCCCCTTCTCCTCCTCAGGAAGCTGCAGAAAGCAATGAGGTCACCCCTCAGCCTCCTTTGCTCCAAACTGGAAAAGCCCAAAGTCCTTAACCACTCCTCATAGGACTTTCCTTCCAGCCCTTACACCAGCTTTGTTGCCCTCCTCTGGACATACTCAAGGACGTTCACATCCTCTTAAATTGTGGAGCCCAGAACTGCACACAGCACTCAAGGCCGCGTTGGTCACACCAGCGCTGAATTCAGTGGAACAAACACCTCATTTGACAGGCTGGTTATCCTATGTTTGATGCACCCCAGGATACAGTTTGCCCGCTTATCTCTAAGGGCACACTGCTAACTTATATTGAGCCTGCTGTTGACCAGCACCCCCCAGATCATCTTTCTGCAAGGCTGCTCTCCAGCCACTCCTCTCCCAGTCTGCACTTGTGCCCATCATTACTCCATCCTAAATGCAGAATCCAGCATTTCAATTTGTTGAGTTTCATCCCATTAATCATTTCCCAATGCTCCAATCTATCTAGATCCCTTTTTGCCATTAGCAATATCCCAGAGGTATCATTGGATGCTCCAAATTTTCAGAAATACTCTCCAAAAAAACAGTGGAGAGGAAAGTAACATTTGCTGGTTACTGAAGGTAGTATAACTGAAGAATGAAAAGACCACAGGACAAACTTAGAACAAACAAAAGGAGGAAAAAAAAATGTGATTCTGGGAAAACATTTTAACTCACATGGTACTTTTTGTCAAAGGATTACATAGAGAGGACAAAGTTACTTAGGTTTGAAAAGTTACCGGGTTAAATAATGGAAAAACATCAGTTACAAAGATACCTTATCTCTGGCTCAGAAATTACCTGACCCAAAGATTGCTTCAAGCTGGAGTAATGTGATGGCTTTCTAGAGGTGTCCTTTGACTCTTACCTAGGCTTCTGCTATTACTGACTACTGACGACTGGGTACTGAGCCAGAAAGATACACTATGGCCAGTTCTTACATTCTTATGAGGAAACAGAGAAGACCATCTCTGGGGAGATGAGATTGTTTCCTGTGAATTTGCATTTTCAATAACTTTAATAGTCAGCCAACTATATAGGGCCACACTGCACCAGAACAGTACTAGCCTTACAAAAGGTATCCTAAAAGCTACTGAAAATCTTTCAGGCACCCAGTTGTCTAAAATTTCATTAAGCTTTAATGTGACCAGTAGGACAAGAAAATCATTTGGCTTCTCTTCCAGAATGAAATTTTTTTCAAACCTGAGGATCCTTATCAAGCCATGCAGCTCCTATGTTCTCTGTGCCATAAAAAGAGGAGAGAATTAGCTTTGGCGTAGCTTTCAAAGGCCAGAAGAATTGTTGCATAGAAGTCATTGAAGCACAGAGAGGTTAAAAATAAATGTGTTTCTTGACTTCTGTCATTAATGGTTAGCAACAAACAGCAAACACATCAGAAGATTAAATAGGCATTTCAGCTCAAGAGGACATCTTTAAATGCTTCCAAACTTATTTTATTTGGGGGTATTCAGTAAGGGTGCCTTTTATATTGAGGATAATGGAGTCCATCCCCACCAGAACTTCATAACCTCACTGAAATCTTTGTCCTCATATCAGAGGTACCTTTTGCAGAATAACCGAAAGGAAGTAACATGCAAGGAAGAGGTAACGTGAAAAAATGAAGGGAGCTTGTAATAAGCTATAACACATTACAATGCATAGCATGCATCTTTGTTTTAAACTAATATTTAAAGGCATTGCAAAGTTCTTGCGTATTTGCAAACAATAGCCTCCAGGAAGTTTTAGTGGCTAACCCCAACCTTCCATAGAAAAAGTTGTGGCAGCTTGGGCTCAACATGTATTGGAGTACACAGGATAAAATCATGAATTTCAAGGTAACAGGGTTTTTTTCTATTTTCCACTGTGTAAGAACTAGATATTGTTGCCTTACTAGCATTATCTTAAGAAGAAATAGCCTATACCCACTTGTATTCTATGATACTGTTCTCTTCAATTTTTGTTGTATTTTTTGAATGTGTACATGCACACTAGGACATAATCATAGGCCTGCCACTGCCTTCAGGCCATTAGCAGTTTGGAATCAGCTGGGGCAGCTGACCTGACTTGGCTACAGGTGTACCCCATCCCATAAACATCATACTCAGTATAAAGGGGGAAGGTTGCCAAGGGTGCTGTGTTTTTGTTGGAGTGTTCTGATCCTGAGGATTGCCTTCCTGTTTATTGTGACCACTGTACAGTTTGCTGGGCTGAGTATAACTTTGTCTGCTTTATACTGGCACTGGTATCAGTTTGGCTAATTTCATTAGATATGTTTTTGTCTTAACCTGTGAGTTTCCTCTCCTTTTCCTGATTCCCCTTTTTGGTTGGAGAGGAGTCATCAGGTGATAGAGCAAATGCTGTAGCTTAGCCCCAGGTGTGGACTAAATATAAACTAGGAAAAAAAATAATATTTTCTACTTTTTTAAATCAAAGACCTTCTGAGCTCTTAACCTGGAAAACATGCTAAAATGTCAACTTCTTTTTAACTTTATTTTTTCTATTTTCTTCAATTGCACATCTGTGTATAAGGTGCTTTTGCAATAATTTCTTTAATCACTCCCTTATACCTTACAGGCTAGCAACAATGCACAGTTCATAAGTGAGAAACGTTGCCTTACAGCACTCAAAGTGAAAATGAGGAGAGGACATGGCCAATTAGTATATTAAAATGCTGATTACTACTGTCAGTTTTGTTAATGAAAACATCAAGGACTCTGAATATTATGTATGGGCTTCTCTTTAGAAATATTATAGCTGTTGTAAATGATCAGTCTAAATATTGACGTTGAATGTGTAGTTTGATTTGCAATGTTTCTTTTCATCTTGAGTGGAATCTGTTTATATGTTGAGATTTAGGTTTCAAGCCCACAGGGCTAAAACCAGATCTGATAATTGCCAGTACAAATGGGCAACTCTTCTGTGTGAGGGCTGTTGGGGACAAGATGTGCTGGGCAGCTCAGCCCTTGGGAAGGGGCTCCTCAAGGCTATGTGAAAGAAGAAAATTTCAACAATAATCCAGAGGTGAATGATGTATTTCTATCAATTAATTTTACTATTTTTTTTCACTTGTCTAACTCGCTAATCAATACATCTAGTTATGCTTGAAAATACAAAAGCATGCACATTAATAATGCGGCCTATCAGGATAAATGCTTAAAGAACTCCATAAAAGAAATTAACGCTATCCAGCAGCAATAAAGAAATAAACACCCAGCAAACAGTCCTTTGATCAATATACTTGATACTGTCAATAGGAGTGTGTCCTGTCTAACCCTAACAGATGCAAGAAGTATCCTCTCTTCCCTGGTTAGTGGTACCACATCATGAAGTTCCTGAGTCATCAAAGCAGCAAAATTAGTTTACATTAGCAGCCTGGGGTTATATGTGGCCTAGACATGGTGAGGAAGAATATTACACAGACCCCTTCATTTTTGTTCCTGGTGCTTACCTCACAAGATAGTCAACCTCTGCTGACAGTTTGCATGCATCCTCATCAAATCTAGGTGTATTGCCAGAAATGTTGATTCTGGATCCTTCCAGGGGCTGCCCAAGCTGCCCCTGTGTGACCAGCCCTCCCACAGCCAGACAGTGGAATCCACTGCACTACAAGCAAAGTGATGTGCTAGCACAGAAGCATCTCATTAAAATAAAAAGGCACAACTTGTCATACCCTGCAGAGCTCTCACTTTCACACAGAAGCAGTCACACTTAACGTTGGTGTGGATGCCTCAGTACCATAGGGATGGGAACAGGCTGCTTCCTCACCCAAACTGAGCCTCCTGCCCTCCCTTGGGTGTCCCTTCAGTCTCCTTGGGTTTTCTTAAGACCTCCTAGGCAATGCACTGCAATGCAATGTTCTTCATGATCCATGTCAGAATAAGGGTCGTTCAGATGAATGGAGAGTAAATTAAATGAAAATACACTGTATCTAGTACTGAGTACAAATTCAGATCAGTTTGACAGTCTCTCCTTATCCAAAACATATCTAAACCAGTGTTATGAATCCTTTTCATTCAATAACTGTAAAAAAAGCCATGTTATTTAATGACATAAATTTTAAAAAGTCATAATTTGGGTTTAAGTTTATAACTCTGAAATTTTTTCAGGCTCAGAAGAGTCAAAATCTTCTTTTTGGAGGAGACTGTGTGAGATACTACTGTATTCACATAGCTTGAGGGAGTGAGGCATTAAGAAAAACAGAAAAGAGTATAATGCTAACAAAAATACCTTAAGTGTGTGTACAGTCACACTATTTGTAAGGGGCTGCATCTCTGAAGAATACATGTGGTTATATTTTACATCAAGTATTAAACTTTTTAAGGCCAAATATTGAGGGAGAAGGGGAAGAGGAAGTAACACATTTAATAATCAGGCATATACAGTTGATAAAAGCTGCCAATGACATGAATACTTATGCCATCATGTCTCAAAGTGACCTTGCACTCTAACACATTAAGAGTGACCTTTGGATATGGAAAAAAAACCCAACCAGGTCATCATGCTTTCGACCATGGGGTGACTGGCATCAGCCAACCACAGAAACTGAGAGCAAAGCAGAATGCTTCATTCTTACTTTTTCACTGAGAAATCTGTTACAAGGTGTGCAGCAGACCTGCTACCAGAAGCACAGTTGCTACATATTAAATAAGATGAAGAGCACAAAATTCCTCCTGCAGGCAGCCTAAACTACAGTCTAAATATCTGATGGACAGTTTTAAGTTCCTGATGTTTCTCAACTGTTCAGTAGCTGACTTTCCTACTTCTATGTCCTTCTCCATCTCCCTCTCTCTCTACCAAAGGGAGTCTTGAAAATGAAGCTGAAGCATCTCTTTGACCTTCTTTTTGTGACCTCCAGCAGGCAAAAGATCAGCTGTGAAAAAATTGTTCCTTAGTCTATGCAACTATAGACTGGGTCAATATTGAGAGGGATACAACAAATCCCAAGAGAGATGCAACCTACAACTCTTGAATCTAATAATATGGCATTATTTATTATTATCATGACAATGAGTATTATTGCCCTTTTTTTTTCAGAAATATATATAAAAGCTTTGTGATCCTTAACAGCTTGCTGGGCAAATGTAAAATACCATCACCCCTTATGGAAGCACAATGGCTTTTCTGATAGAGAGCTATAAGAGGTTTTAACATTGGCTTAATGTATTTTCTCCATAAGCTTGCTCTCAGAAATGATGGTGCTCTTTCTACAGAAACATGCACACAGAAATTTGCCTGAGGCCATGCCCAGGAATTATAACATTTCAAACAAACAGTTACAGGTTCAGAGATGATCACATGGTTAACAGTTTTATACAATCTAAACAATAGATGCTGTCAGGTTCATGAGGATACACAGGTATTTAAAAAAACTTCTCATGCAGTCCAACTATTTCCTCCTGTAAGTTTCAGAATAATTTGTATTAATATGGCAACTTCAGGCACTGAGCATAATATCACTCTCTAAGGGTGCCCTATCCTGACAAATATATTTATTTGTAGGTGCTGGTATGACAAGGGAGGTGAATGGAGAGACTCAGTGCTGAGTCATGTTATGGCGTAAATGCTGATAGATATTTCCTGCATTCAAAGCTCACTTCTCAGAACACTTGATCTCTTGTAATTCTACTTCGATCAGTGGTATTGTAAAAATGATACATGCAGTTTTGCAGCTTCCTTGATAGAAAGTTATAATATCTGCAAAAACTGTCAAACTGCTTTAGAGGAACAAAACCCTGATGTTTTCTCCTTCCTCTTATTACACATGCTTAATTTTTGCTTTCTCAAGTCTGAAGAGTCATGGTATATGAATACAAAAGCAACTCCCCAGGTGGCTAAAAAGACTTAGGAATTGTGAATAATATACAAAGTCTCTCGTTACTCATATTGAAAGCTTAGAGTATGAACAAGGGTACATGCAGGGCACATATCCCAATTTTAAAACCAAGATATGTGTCTGCAAGTCCAAGAAAAAGAGAAACAGAAAAAATCTGAAAATTTTATTTAATATAGGTAAGACAAGTGTTATGTAGTAGATTGGAAAGAAATAGAAGCAAATGCCACCTAACTTCTCATACTGGGGGGTTTTAATATGGTATGTGTATGGTACCAGGTAGGACTTCTCTCTCAGCTCATCATCCATGGAGTGCTAGAGAAGTTCAAAGTTCTAGAGAAGAGGATCAAAGCCTCTGCCTACCCATAGTTATAACCATTTAAATGAGTCCTAAGAACAGAACATTAAATCTTGGTGATGAGGCTTTAATAAATGCCACCACTGATGCATAGTTACTATGTTTAAGCTACCAGTTTGAGTCTGAAATTGGCAGCATCAGGCTAAATAACATCAGTCATGTGGATCCTGTATATTCTTTATATGTCTCGCTATTTGCCTTCCCTTTCGGTCTATCCTCTCTTACTATTCTCCCTGAGTAATATTCTTCTGTGCTGGACTGACAGGGATAACAGGCTGGTACTTTTTACTCGGAAAGTTTTCTTCTTGTTCTTCTTCTGGGATACAGTTTATTTTCCCATGACTGCCACAAAATGAAGTTTGGCCTCCTAAATTACTGGATCTTACGATAGACTAGAAGGCCATTTACCTTTGCGTATCAGGGCCCCTTCAAGCACTGTGCTGCCCTTGCCTCACTGCACTTTGACTGTCTATTAGGTTGCTTCTGTTAGATTTCTAAAAGATTTTCTACTCTTCTCTTTCACCTTTCAGTCTTTGAGCATGAACCCGCAGGGCTGCATGGAAGGAATGCACAGAGGGTCTGGAGGACAAGCAGAATTACTCTCAATAGAAGACTAAATGCTACCCAACTGCTCTCTGCTAACAGACGTGGAGATCAGTGCTTCCATCTTGGAACTCTAGAAACCTTAGACCTAATTAAGTGATTAAAACAAATACACCCTTGGACTATAAATAAACAGCAAGGTTTAATAATATATATATATATAAACACCAATAAAAGAAACACTAGTTACTGAGGTCTTAAGTTTTATTCTGTATTTTTTACAGAAATAAGTTACAAAAGCGAGAAACCCCATAAATATATTTCCTTGCAATAGTCGAATCTAACCAATTCATCTAGACTTTGGTTAGGATACAGGGCTCAGCGTTTCTACTCCCGATAAAAATGCTATGTAATTTGTGGCAATTACAATGAAACCTAACCTCAGGTTTATGTGTCATCCAAACATTAACTCAGAAATGCATAATGTCTCACAGATCCTTGTGGTAACACTGGAACTTTCTTAACGTAATAAACTAACCACTTGCTAAATCACTTCCATAGCAGAGTACAGCACCTAGACTGTCCTTCTCTTTGTTTCATGTTCAAAAAAACCTTTCAGGAGTCCTGACAAGATCATAAAGCATTCAGGGCATGAGAATGCGGTATGCTAGTTTATGCATACATACAGGGAAGCCAAGGGATCAGGGCCAGCCAGCATGGGTTTATGAAAGGGACATCTTGCTTTACCAACCTGATCTCTTTCTATGACCATGTGACCCACCTTTTGGATGGGGGGAAGNTATCCTGGCTTAAAAGAATATAAAGAATATATAAAGAATAGCGTGACCAGCAGGAGAAGGGAAGTTACTGTGCCCTTGTACTCAGCCCTTGTGAGGCTTCATCTTGAGTACTGTGTTCAGTTCTGGGCCCCTCATTATAGGAAAGACATTGAGATGCTGGAACGTGTCCAGAGGAGAGCTACCAAGCTTGTGAGTCTTAGAGAACAAGTCATGTGAGGAGAGGCTGGGCGACCTGGGCATGTTTAGTTTGGAGAAGAGGAGGCTGAAGGGGGACCTCATTGCCCTTTGCAACTACCTGAAAGGAGGTTGTAGAGAGGTAGGTGTTTGCCTCTTCTCCTTAGTGACTAATTACAGAACCTGGGGAAATGGTCTGAAGTTGCAGCAAGGGAAGTTTAGATTAGATATTAGGAAGAAATTCCTTTTAGTGGTCAAGTATTTAGGTGTTCTTTATTCTTGTAGGTATGGTTGGACTTGGTGATCTACAAGGTCATTTCCAACCACAATTATTCTGTGATTCTGTATACATCCACTTGCTCAGCACCGCTCATGTGTAGCTCACTGGAATGGTCTGTTTTCACTGAGGAAGAATTTAAAGGGACAATCCAACAACATGTGGGGTATTCTGGATTTAATCCAGAAATATTAAAATGAGCACAGTGACTTTGGTACAAATGGAGATTTCCTTTAGCACCAGTAGACATTTATTGTGGCATCTTCATATGAAATGCTGTTTTTAAAACATTATGCTCTACAATAGAAAGTTCCCAAGAAATCTTTAACCTTTTCTGTATGATAGAGATTGACCTTCCTTTTTCCAAGATCTACTGTTATACTTCACCCAAAGGTCTGTTTCAAACATATTGCAGACTTTTGTTTACTGAAAGGAAAAACAAACAAAGAAACAAACCAAACCAAATTAAACAAACAAACAAACAAAACTGAAAACCAAAATTGGATGAAATGAAGCTGAAAAATTCTTTTTGTTACAACTATCTATGACTTTTATGCACAATTTATAGATGATAAAATATCAGAAGTCACATAAAGATTTTAATGTTTACAAAGATTTCTAAAGCTTTTAAACAAAAATGCTTATATAAGCACATCATAAGTCACTTGTCAAGTGAAAGAATATCAAATATTTTTAAGACACTCTGAAATCAATCTGCATTTCATATGTTTAAATTAAAAAGATAAAATATATCTATGAAAACCATAAACTTATTAATAGAGAGCAAATCACTACTAGTAACACAAATCTCAATTAAAACCAATACTTAATGTAAGTTATTTGCTTATACCATGACGTTTATAAAATCTTACAGATATTTTAGTTTATGTGTCATTCTATTTTGAAGAGATATGTTTGACTTTCAATGGAGAATATCACTTCCTGTTGATGAAAAAAAAATAAAATCATGGTTTTGGATGTTGTTACAGGTTTTGTTTGTTTTCCTTACCCAAAAATAATTTTGACACAAGACTGGTAGTTTTTTTATGAGATTCTACCCATTTATTTTATGACTGTCTGTAATTGTAGGTTTCTCACAAAACTTAGATCTTTTACGTATCAATGATCAGTTTGGGGTTTTTTTTACATCAGTAGAAATACATTGCAGTCAGTGAAGTTGTTAACTGGATTTAATGGCATTTAATTCGGGAACATTCTGTAGTGTCTTGTTTTCTGACAGCTATATAAAAGTTTCCAATAGCTGTCCATGTTTTTTATCAAAGGATCCTACAACACTTTTGCATTGATACTCTAATTATAAAAGCATACCTACTAGTAAAACTGTTCCAAGATTTCTACATCACAGCTTATCCACTGAATCAAAGATTCTTTTCTCCTATCATGTTGATTCGCAAAACTTACACTTGTCATTACTGCCTGCAGATGTAGTTTGGGATAATTGAAAGCAAAATTCAGAATTTCAGAATCTCCTTTTCCTTCCTCTCTCTTTTTTAACATTTACTTTTCAATGCTTTGCTTACAGCCCTGTAACAAATAGTGCTACCATGCTGGCTAAAAACTCTATGCATAACAGCTAATTGGCTATCTAAGACACCTTCTTTCAGCAAGCAATGGTTATTGAATAGAATACGGTGGTATTCTTGGAAAGGAAAAAAAAAAAAGAAGAGAAGAATAATGGGCACAAGAATGACAATACAAGAAGAGGAGAAATCTCAGATTAGCTCAAACTCCCAGGCCCTAATCACTGACAGAAGAATCTGGTAAATCAAGGAAAAAGACATCAATCCATTCAAACAGGATTAAAGGTTTAAACTGAAAACCAACAAACTTATTATCCTTTGTGGGAAAAATTTGCATTGGGAATTTTAGAGGTGAAATAGACAACTAAAATATTTCCAAATGCCTATTTAGTACCTTATTTGAAAGAGAAGAAAACTATACCACAGAAAATAAAACCAGTGTAAATGGTCGGGTAAATTGATTCATGGGAGAATGTTCAAGTGCAACGGCCTGGTAATCATTAATAGTTAAAACCGTAAGGTTAATAAATATTTACTACTAAAATGTATTTATCAATGAAAGCATGCCTTTGTTAATAAATATATACATGTTTCTTTGGTAGACTTTCAATATTCAAGTTAGAATCAGATACTTCAGAGGGTGGACTGTGCTCTGTACACCTGGAAGAAGCTGAGTGAAACCACTATGACAGAGATTTCCTTTCTGAGTACAGAAGACAGTTACCCAATTCATTTTCTTCCTTTTTTTAGTGGAAAAGGAAGAGACAGCAGTCATACAGTATGCTTTATGTTATCCCATTTTCTCTTAACACAGTGATTATAATATAAAAGAATAGGCAATGAAAAAATTACAATGTAATTTCTATAGCATGAGTACATCTACACCAGCTTTGTTGTCATTGTTGCTGGTGCTTTTCCAAATTATTTCATTACAAGTACTCTAAAAAGGGCTAATTTGTAATACAGCTCTTTCTATTTTAATAAATAGATAAGTGGAAATTCAGCCATATTATTACCTGTAGTACATGATCCATGAATGTTATTTAACATATATTTGCATTCTTTCCTAGTGTTAGGAACTTTTGAAAAAAAAGAGAGGTTTAGAAATCATGATTTTGATACATATTTCTTTCACAGGAGGAACTGTTTATCAGAAGAGAAACCCACTCACAATTGCTAGTTAATGGCATTTTTATAATTATTGGCAATCCTAAAGCCATTCTAGTTGTGAGATTTCTGCTAATGATGCTGATAACTTAGAATAATTATTTGAATTACCAGTGTTTTCTCTCTGCTAATATTCTCTCTAAATATTCTCAAGGAAGCTTTTTTTTTCCAATAACTGCACTGTAGTTTACATCTTATTTATTAAATTTATTAAATGGACATCTTCAATCCTAGTCAGTATATAGAGTATGTTACAAATTTGAATAATGACATTCTATGTGAGACTTGTTATTGGGCTGGGGATATTTGACCTGGAATGCCATTAGCTTAACTTATACATTTTAAAATCACGTTTGAAATGCTGCAAAACTAAGATTGTAGTGAATTTAATTTCAAAGTCATTTTGGATGTTCTTTCAAACTGTATGTGGTAATCCTTGATTTTTGCACTGATGCTAAATGTTAATGAACAGAGCCACAGTGTACCATTTCACCTAGAGCAATGAAAACATTAAAATCTCTTTAGAAGACTGAATAAAACTTTATTTTATAAATATAATCCTTGTTGAAGCTCTACCATTTCACTGTACTTTTGAAATAAGGGCACATGGAAAATATGGAAGAGTTCCTTTGAGATAGCTAACTAAAGCTACAAAATGAGCACTGTACAGTATTTCCAAGGAACACGGTTCAAAAGTTGTACGATTACTACTAAGGTTGTTTTATTCTTTACCACATTTGGAACAGGAAGTCTGTGTTGTTCTTGAAGAATTCTGAAAAGCAATGTCACAGTCTGATGACCTCTTCTCCTCATTAAAACGTTCCCAAAGACAGCTCTCTGCATGATGTTTTGTAGCTTCAGCAGCCATGAACTAATTTGTACCTCTTATTTTGATCATGCACTGGTGAAAGAACCAAACAATATTTTTCTTTAAACACAGAGAGGTCTTTCAACAGCTCAGCATGCTCTTCTACCCTCTTTTTAATCTTGGAGCACCTATTTATTTGCTCTTTTCACCACTAAATCTTCTTTGCTTCTTTCTTCCCCCCTGCAAAGCTGCTAGTTAAAATCTTCAGTGTTTTTTCTTCATAGGCTTAAACCATTAGAAGGGTATTACCATAAAAAGGGAGACAAGGACTTAGAGACATGGTGCACCAGAATTTGCATTTCTAATTTTTAATGCAATTAAACTAAAATAATATTTATTTAGCTACAATGGGTATAAATTCACTAAAGCTAATGGAAAATTTCCTTCCTGGAGGAAATTAGTTATAGGTGTTCACTGCAATAACTGATTGGTTGTGCATACTGAGTGTCTCAAGGTTTTGCTTATAAGTAATTAGTATTCAGCTAGTTGATGTGTTTATTTTGCATACCTTCTTTTGTATGTGTGCACAATTCATTATGCAAGTCATATTTTTTGCTCTACATAGTGGATTTAGTATATGCAAATTGTTAGAAAGTACTGTAAGGGTATTAGCTTTTAATAAATAAGGCATATACCTGGAAAGAAAGGCTGTGTGGGCTGGCATATTTGCAGTACAACCAAATGTGTTTTTTTCAGACAGCTACTGAATAAAAAAAATACAGCATTATTAATTTTATTCCATTCCTAATCAATATACTTTGTGTACAACATACATTTTGTAAAACAAAATCAATCTAAACCTACAGAGAGCCTGCTTCTGCTCCCATTGATTTTGGTCCAAGTAATGAAATCAGCACTTCTCTTACCCTCTCTCCGGCTTTTCTTCTAGAGAGGGAGGGCAGCCAGGGGTTTCTTGGAGGGAAAGTACTAAATCTTGCCTTTTCAGGGAAGAAAACCTCAGTGTTCTGACTCATGAGCCCAGGGATGGCTGCAAGATGGGAAATTCCTTGCCCAGCAGAACACTCACCTGCTCTCCTGTGCCTTCTGTGGACACACGTCCACCAGGGCCCACCCCACAGCAGAGCAGATGCGCAGTCCCCAGGGACTGACAGCATGCTGCTACTGGCACATTGTGTCCAGGCATCTGAAAAGATACCCACCCTTCTTGAGGGAAGTCTGCTATGAATCTCCATGATTGCTCTTCCATCCTGGCTATCTTTGTTTCCAGGATTCTGGGGTCCAAACTACTTAGGGTAGTCATGGGCTCTGGGAATGATGGAAAAGACAGCAATGACACAGAAGCAGTATTCCCTGTATCCATAGCTCCTAATGGTAGCTATTCACTTACAGAAGCAGGTAGGAGAACTGAGGCTGAGGAATTATCTCATTCAGTTGTTTCATACTGTACTGGATATTTTCCAGAAGTTATCTGGATGAAATGAAGCCACAGCCAGTTAACTATTCCTACTTGCTGCTGTATATTCTGTAAAGTAAAGAAAATTATATTCTGATCTAGAAGATCCTTTTTGAAATTTAATTCAATTTTCTTGGGCTGCATAGGGTTTCTCAAAAGGCTACAGTTGTCAGTCAACTCTTGCCCTACCTTTGGGGTAAATTTTTCAGATCCAAATAATTTTAAATCTATAGGAAATCTTTCTACCTTTTATTCCAAGAGAAACAGACATGCAAATACCAGTCATATTTTCCAGTATTCCAGCTAAGTAGAGAGAATTATATTCACAACATCACTCCTTATTTTAAAATATCCTGTGTACACATATGGATCAGTGAACGGTCATCCAGTACTTTCTTGTTAATATGTCTCTTCCTGTATTTCTACACAAAGAACAAGGCTTTATTCAGTCCTGTTCAGAATGAAGTTAAATGTTCTTCTACCATATTCCTCAGGACACAATTTCATATTATAATATGACTCTTCCTATCTTTATATGTATAAACAAGCTTTGTTAGAGGATATAGTTTATGCATTTGAATTTAACTGGTCTTGTGGTTTTCATAAGAAAGAGAAGGATCATTGGACTGTGTACTGGTTCAAATGAGAACAGAAATAATTCTGTTCAGCGATTTTACTTTTCAGCTCAGTTCTTCTAACTAACTGCACTGACTGAAGTTAGCAGCCTGTTTTCGCAGGCAGTGTCTGCTGCTGGCAGTGATAACACCCCATGGTTAGAGTTACTACCAAGGATTGGTGTGTGGACCAAGGACACTGATGGATCTTGTGTACCACTTTGGGGGGTGCAAGAAAGCGAAAGGCTGCACCTGCAGGGAGGAGCAGACAGGACAGGTGACCCCAAACTGACCAGCGAGGTATTCCAGCCCCCATACGTCATAGTTGTTATAAAGCTGAGGGATCTGGAGGGTCTATAGGGTTGTTTTTGTTAGCTTTCTAGTTTTGTTTTGTTTGTATTATTATTATCATCATTAAAGCTGTTCTAATTTCCTTTTCTATCCACTAAGTCTCTTTCCCTTATTCCCTTNTGAAGAAGACACAGAACTGGGTAGAGTGTTTTGATACATGAGATGGTTGTGCTGCCTTTCAAAGGGAATATGGCAACCTGGATAAATGGGCTGACAAGAATCTCAAGAAGTTCAAATAAAGGTAAATGTCCCTGGTGAGAAAAACTGCATCTTCCAGTACAGGCTGGGGAGTGACTGGAGGGAAAAGAGCTTTGCAGAGACGACCTTGGGAGTCCTGGTAGATAATAAGCTCTAACAGCAAAAAAGGCTAACAGTCTCTCCTGGGCTGTATCAGAAACAGC
>VWZY01003470.1:0-33799 GCA_013399075.1 Chloroceryle aenea
GGGACACGGGGAAAAAAAGCCTCCTCCCCCGGCTCAGGACACGAGGGGCCACCTTCGTGGTGCATGAGCAGCAGGCAGCGACCCAGCCCAAAGGGAGCAGAGGACCCTCCCCTGACCAGTGGCCATGCTCGATGCTGCAGAGGAAGGCAAAAAACCCCCGGGGCGAGCGCCAATCTGCCCCGGGGGAAAATTCCTTCCTGACCCCAAAACTGGCGATCGGCTGCTCCCTGAGCATGTGAGCAAGACCCTTCCCCTGCTCCCACCGGCCGGGCGCGCCTCCCAGGAGATGCTCAAGCCCTATCCTGCCTCANAGGCCTAGCCTGCCTCAACCGGGAGCCAGGCATGGCTCCAGTGGTTGGGGCTGACCAAATGTCCCCGGCCTGATGGACCTTGGGGGCAAGAATCCTTCCCCCCGTGCCTGGCAGGACACCGGTGGGTGCTCCAGAGCACCGGGACCCCTGGAAACTTCTCTACGGCCCATTTCTTACAGCAGCTGCCCCTGGCTCTGCGGGGATGAGGATGGCGAGCTCTGCAGGGATCATCAAGAACAATTCCCTTGGTGCTGCCGCTGCTCTCCAGCTGGAAAAGCCTGACAGCCTCGGGCACCTTCAAGGCTTGGTGGTTCTCCTCCTCTTCAGCAGCCTTGCTCCTCCTCTGTTCTTCCTCCCTCAGCCCCCTCCCAGTAATTCCCCAGCCCCTCCAGGACTTCCTCTGGGATGTCTTGGGGCTGTCCCGGGATGGCCCCGGGGCACTGTGACTGCTGCCGTTGCCAGGTGGTGGCCCTGTGACTGCTGCCGTTGCTGGGTGTAGTCACCCTCCCTGGAGGTGTTCACAAAACATGCAGACATGGCACTTCAGGACACGGTTTAGTGGTCGTGATAGTGTTGGGTAGATGGTTGGACTTGGTCTTAAGAGTTCTTTTCCAACCTTAATGATTCTGTGATTCTGTAAAATTAAATGAAATAAAAATCTGCCTTATATGTCTTTTGGAGTTCATAATTTCAAAACCAAACAAAACCACCAGAAAGTCTGTCCAGAGGAACATACAATAAGCAGCTTTTGCTAACACTTACTAAAATCTTTAGCAAGTAAGGTATATTCATAGCAAAATCATGGTAACTGAAGAGACTGTAAACTAAAGAGACTAAGATTACTTGTCAGTCCAAACAGAAGTGGGTGTTAATCAACAGTGCAAAAGAGAAACTTTCTCTAGCAGTTACTGAGAAATCAGTTCAACTGGCTATAACAGAAGAATAAAAAGGACAAATGTCTGAAAAAGAAGATCCTGACCCTGCATATATTTGCACGTGGCCCAGCTTTATGCATGACAATAGTCAGCTGGCTTGAACTTCACCAAGTGCTTAAGTAGCGGCCAAATCTGGGTCAAAACAGCAAAAATAAATGACACAACTAAAATATATTCAAAGGACAACTAAAATATATTCAAAGGACAAATAAAAGGGATAAAAGAAGTACTCAACTGTCCAGGGGAGGGGGCTACTATTATGAAAATTAGTGAATATTTCTCCTTCACTCTTTTCTGGTTTGTTCTACCATTTCAATCAAGTGGTTTTTTTCTTCCTTTATTTTTGTTTTTAAAGGAAGAAAATTCTAGCCTGCCACTGAATAGCACACACAAACTCAATCCCTTACAGAGGGCATGTACACAGCTTCAGGAGTGTGCACGATAATCCATTTACAGAAAATGCCACAGTCACGGCACTTAAAGACCATTTCAAGGAGGGACAAAGTTCACATCACAGTTCCAGTGTTTTTTTTCCCCTGCCTTCCTTTCAAGCCGCTGACTTGGCTTCTCAGGTGTCTCTTGGGCTTTTATTGCTCCTTCTGCTATCCCAGGAGATTCTGAATAGAGATGAGACTGAACTATTTTTAGATAGTAAGTAGATCAGTGCAAAACTCAGATACTTCTTGTCAGAGGGTTTCATGCAGTCTTCTGGCTTTTGATTTATTTGATCTTGCACACTCTGAGTTATGCTTTGAAATTTTTGTTCAGATAAATCCAAAAATTCAAAGCAAAATTCATCTGAAAGTGGCAATACCCTCTTGCCATTGCAGAGAGGCTGCATGAAAGAGGTAGTTGCAATTGATTGCAGTATTTGAGCACAAAAGCATAGTCCAGACTCAGTTTACTATAAATTTTCACTAACTTAATCTAGCCCAAAATACGAGGGTTTGGATCCAGGACATACTGATCATTGGACTCAAAGTGTAACCTTTCTTGCTTAAAAAACTACTGAGTTTTTTAAGCAAAAAACCACCACATCATTTAAATTTTTAGATGAGGTGAAACAGAGAATTCCCATCAGGGTTTTGAATTAACCAAGCTATGGCAGAACCTCTGTGTCTTCTGTAATTGGTGTTTCCACATCTGTTCATGGCACGGCATTAAATTTAAATTCTGTCCCTCAATATTCAGCCCTAAGAAAAATCCTGAAGCATCAGAATTACTCTGCTTGGTTTCTTTAAGCAGGGCTTTTAACTGAGTGCTCCATTTCCTTTCAGGACACCACCAAAAAAAATAACAGAGATGAAGTAAACATTTTTGTTTGGAAGGTTTCTTCCTTATGGTAATTATTGTCATTTAAGAGCATAATCCAGTTTTACTTTGGGAGAATGCTCTTAATAAAGAATCATCTTAGCAGAGCTGCCTGGGAGGCTTGTTGAGTTTGACTGTGTTCTGATCTGATCCTGACAACCAACGTTGCCACATGGGAAAAGAATTCTGTCTACAGCATGGTGACTCCAAATGAAAACACCCAGCCCACTCAAGCCTGCACAAAATTTCTGCAAATTAAAGAGAAAATTTATCCTAGGATTTGATTAGATTTGACCATATTGCACTTTTTAATAGAAGTCATTGAGTTTACAGACAATTTTATGCTCTTGAGAAGTCTAAGACCATGCATATGACCACTCAGTGTTCATGAGGAAGAAAAAAAAAAGTTATAATCATGCACACTCTTCAGACACTGCATAATTTATTTCAACCTGTAAAGATGCACTGGTCATCTGCATCATTTATTCTGCTGTAAATTCTTCCTGCTCAACCAACACCGCCATATGGAGCTCCATAAAAATGCAGAATATTCTAGGCTAATATCAAAGCTGTGAATCTTCATTGCTTTCCAAAACCTTAGAAAGAGCATGCTAGACTTTTTTCAAGATAAAATTAAAAATAAGCTAGCCAATCCTTTGAAAGTACGTGGGCTTACAGCTAATGTGTCACTTTAACCTTACACTTAATGAAAATACCAGCCTCCTGGCTTCTCCTCAAAAACATGCATGGAATAAGAGGACCATTTCTCTTACGTATGACTTAGCAGTCCTCTTGGCTTGTGAAGAGGTTTAAGGAAAAGCACAAAGTCTAAACCTCACATATCACGTAGTAAATACCACAGTTCTATCTATCATATTCTATTCTTGTACATTTAGGATTCTGGTCTCTTTCTGTGTTTTGATTGCCATAGGTCTAAGTAAAAAAGCCATCTGCTGAGAACTCTGTATTCTGTATCTAGCTGGAGATAACCATGGTTACAGTGCCAAGTGCTAAGCATGAAATTGCAGGCTTTAGATGCAGCAAAAATGATATATTGGCATTCTGGCAGCCACAGACACATCTGCACCAGATCCCCTGTTTGTGTACTAAGAGCAGACTGTTTACTAGATAAGGTGACTGACATTCTTAATTACAGATGCATACCTCTAGATAAAAGAAGATTATTATTTGCATAGCCTGATTGCTTACTCGACTATTATACAGTGCTAGAGCTAATAAGAAGGTTTTAATAACTTTGAGACCAAAAGGTAATTTTCTTTTTTCCTTTTGGGGTTTTTTGTTTTGTTCTTTTTGTGTTGGGTTTAGGTTTTTTTGTGGAAGGCACAGGATATAGTTTCTTGCAAGAGGGATCTCTCCCTGTTTCTCTATATGTATATAGTTTTGCATTAAGTGGATAGAGATAATCATGCCTGCACTTCCATGCTCTGGGAAAGGAGAAAGTGCAAGACATACTCAGGTACAGGACTCAAAGCAGAAAGGATCCTTGGAATTCTTCTCATCACTTGAGAGAGAGAGATTGTCATGCTGTAAATTAAAACAGGTTTGTTATCACTTATAAATTAATTCTTTGGATGTGACAATTCCAAAAGAAAAAAAAAAATGAGAGAGACAGGAGGAGGATTGGTTTAGGTTCTTTTCCCTAATTCTTTCCTGCAGCATTTTGCTAATGAGAGACACAGTAAAATTACATCACTCATGCATTATTTAACAACATGCCCTCTGGAATTTCTACAGCCTGAGCTTAGATGACTCATGAGCTTGAAATCAGGGCAGCCTTAGGCAGTTCAGAACATACAGAAACTGTGTACATGATTTTCTATGTCCATTATTTTCCAATAACTAGATTTTTTTTTCAGCTGGAACTAGCTGGGGAAATGAACGTGTCCGTGGAATGACAGCTGCAGAAAAGGGATCTGAACACGATGACTGATTTTCCACACTCAAATGTGGTGTTCAGGTAAATTCCTGAAAGCCAGAAGCAGAAACCTTCACACTGGCAAAAAATCATTATGATTTAATGAACAAGAAAAGCTGGCACTTCAAGAGAGAAAATTTGCCCAACTAGACTAGAAAATAACAGTGTCAAATATGTATGTAATTTTGTTTCCAGAGTCAGAAATTCACCTGTTAATGCACATCCAAAATGCAGACATTCATCAGTATTAATGTTCCTAGCAGCTAGCAGACAAACAGCAGTGAGTTTGCCACCACCAGCAGCCTCTAAGCTGCTGTCTTCCTGTTAGGTATGCTCTCCAGGGCAAGCTTGGATGCTTTATCAACTAAACTAACTATGAAGGACACATCTGAAGGTAATGGCAAAATGAGATTCCCCAGCTGACAGTCTTTAAGTTTAGAATCTAACAAAACTGATGGTAAAATGCAGCATAATATTCAGTGAGCTCTCTGCCTCATAATCACATCTCAGATGATCCACCCTCGAGCAGGACAGCTTGATGAAGATTAGTGACACATCAAAAAGCAAAAAACACTTAAAAAAAATTAAGCACTGCAGGTTGCCTTTGCTCAGGGCAGTGGCAGAGTGCTTTCCCTCCACAAAGTGGCCTGCAAAAAGATGGTTCATCCACTACAAAAGAAATGACCAGTTCTGGTCATTTGGAAAGACCCCTCAAGAAGCCATCCTAGTGGAGGCTGCTCCGAGATGCGAAGGGTGACCACTCTCACACAAGCAGCCCAGGCTCAGTGGAGCACAGCTTCTTTCTGCTGTCTAAAGCCTGAGTGTGCAGAGGGATTGGGGAACCCCATTCCTTCCATCAGGTGGTGGCAGGCTACCTCAATGGCTGCACTATGACACAGGGAAGGAAAGAAATCTTC
Source organism: Chloroceryle aenea (assembly GCA_013399075.1). Lineage (NCBI taxonomy): Eukaryota > Metazoa > Chordata > Aves > Coraciiformes > Cerylidae > Chloroceryle > Chloroceryle aenea. The sequence goes on from VWZY01003470.1 coordinate 5,411, forward strand.
TCAGATAACTAAAACCTAAACCAGACAGACCTGTTCTCCTTACAGTCAAACCTGAAGTGGAAAGGAAAGCAGAAAATCCACAGGGAAGCTCATATAACATGTTTCTTGCTCTCCAAAGCCCTGTTGACATAGGCAGTAAGTATATGAGCTGCACACCCAGTTTTGGAGTAATCTTCAAAGTGATGGCACACAGCTATCATGTAACCAAGAAGGCCCCCAAGTATACATGCAGGACTTTCATGGAGGTATTTTTCTTCCTAAAGAGAAAAAATATATAAGCATTTAGTCCTCACCAGTGATTTCATGTTTCCTTACTAAAAGATAGGCTTCTCACATGGGCAGAAGGATTACAGCACCAAGGCTATCTTGACTTGGGCAGTGGCAAGACACGGCCAGGGACAAGACTCTGGGATGCAGCCAGTTCCTTGTAGCTCTGTTGCTCCTTTAATAAGGCAAAGTTAAAATCTATCTCTATTTCCCTTCTGAAGTTCATTGAAAGCCTTATCTTAACCTCTCACTATTTCACTATGTCAACATCAACTTTATCTTTATTATAATAAAACCAATGGGACTTTGTGTAGGATAACTCATCCTATTTACCTGTTCCGACAGTTGTCTTTCTGGCAGAGTGTTCTTTGGGAGTTTATCCATCCAGACAGACATTCCTACTGGGTCCAGCTCTCTGCCTGAATTGGCATTGCCATGAGGCACTACTGCAATGTAAACAAGACCTAAACTTCATCCTACTCAAGGCCAGGGGGTGACTGCAACTACAAAATCAATACAACAAAGAGGGAGCAGTGGAGAGTAGAGCTGCAAAGATGTATGCAAATGATTGCCAGACTCTTCAACTTCAATGAGATGCTTTCTTATGAGGCACTGAAGTTGTGTGTGTATAGGAGGAGAGAAGGCTGTAGACTTCCAGAACAATAGAAACCCCAGAGTACTGGCAGATCAATAAGAAATAATTAGAGAGAAATATGCAAATTAAATGAAAAAAATATAATTCCATATTCCTCAAATTTCTAGAGAGAAATACATATGCTTTCAGAATTTTAAATAGCTACATGAAAAGATCTGTTTTCCTCCAGTAAACTACCCAAAAAATTGAAGCAATTTCTAACTTCTCATGCCTCTGGACCCTTTGACAGAGTCAGTGAGGGACAGGTTAGTGACACAAGGGAGTGAATACAAAGATCTGGCACTGCTGCCATCCTAACCCAGCCTGGTCTAACCACACCAGTAACTACTGGCCAGGATTCATTCACATCATTCCACAACCTTTCCCAGAGGCTACAACAGCAGCATGGTGAGATCGCAGAGCAGAACAGATGAGCTTTTCATGGAATTGTCACTAAGGAAGACACATTTCGGAGGCAGAACCAGTGCAGCCAGTTCCACAGTCCCTCTCAGGGAGCACTGCCTTAGGCACATCAGATGCAAGCTGCAGGCAGGCAGGATTTGTTGCAGGCAGCCTGTAGGTTAGGATTCAAGAGCTAACATCTTACTATTTGTCATCTTTCAGTCCTTCTCTTGGAGCCCTAGTTTCTGTTCTGGTGATTTCCCGATATCTTTCTTGACTTCTTAAGTCATTTTGCAATGATAGAACAGCCAGGTACACTCTCAGTAACCCAGGAGTAATTCCTTTTTCATAAGGATATTCATAGATTTGTCTATTAGTACAGAAGAAAACACCTTTATTAGTCAGCAGTGTGCATTATCTGCAAATAAAGACAAGCAGAAGTTTACTTCAGATTTTTCACTTGCTGAATACCTTGGTATCTGAATTTTGCCACTTTCCACTCCCTCTCCCCCTGCAATTCCCATCACCCCCACATCACTGACAAGGCCCCAGGAACACAAGCACAGGAATTTTCTCTATTCAGAGCCACCTCAGAAGGGAATCCTCACACTATGGGTGTCTGAGGATTGCTTCTTGGGAATGGTATTTTAAAGGGGCATATGCAATACAAATACCTCAGGGTAGCTCAGAAGCTGGCAACTCTGTAGTGCCAAAACATACCTTTCTCAGTGCCATCTCAGTGGGATAAACACACAGTCTTTTGTATTGCACCCTTATCTTCTGGCTTTTTCTTACCACAACTTTATTCCTTTACCACCTCCACATCCTCCATCTCCTCTTCTGAATAACTTGACCCTGAATAACCCCAAAATTTAGCTCTGTTGCATCTTTCAAATAGTACATCTTAAAAGCCATCTCTCCTGGTGAGTTCCTTTCTCATACACAGTCCTCTTACTCTTTGTCTAGTTTGTTGTTCATCATTTCCACTTTCCAGCCTTTTAAACTCTCAAGAAGCCAGCAAAGGTCCAAGCACCAGAGGATCTTTCTTTCTTTCCTCCCATCTACCTGTGTACAAACCACTAGTACAAAAAGCCTGTGTCGAGTTTCTTGTTGTGGCAAAGGAAGTCTCAGACTTCCCCAGGTTATATGAACAATAGCAGACCTTATTTTTCAGGTCAGCAACTCTGCTGGATATATGTGCTCACCCTAAATGGGGAGGGAGTAACCAGACATGGGAAAGATTGCAGGGAGATTGCCTGCAGTGAAAGAGGAACAAGGGGAAATTTTGGAAGCAAACTGTGCTCCTAACAGAGGGAGATTTTAAAAACTATGTCACAGAAAGACTACTAAATGCTTTTTCTGACTTCTTTTTTTCCCCTCCCTTTTTCTTCTACTCCATCCTTAAAACTCACTGGTAATTATAAGAGCTACTTATTTTTTTTAGCTTTCTTTGCACCAAATTCTAGAGGTGGAACAAATCATTGCTGGTCGAACACATAATGAAATGATAGTTCCTGTCTTCAGAAACTTATCATCATCTGCAAGTTCTAAAGAAAAAAAGCCAATAGATACCAACAAACCAAGACATCTGCTGTCAACATTGTAAGCTAAAGTGTCAGCCCAGAAGCAGACACAGAGACATTTTTACAATGTTTTCCAGAGCACCCCTGCCAGGTAACTTTTAAAGAGGTATTTAAAGGGAAACTTCTTTACCTGTATTTATAATGATCTCTTTCCAATAGCAAGTAAAATAGGAGAGAGTGGAAAAATGCTTGGCTGAAAATATAACTAGTCAATGACAGTAGCTGACATCCTAGGCCAGTGAAAGGCAGGACCTGACCTCCCAGTACTGCCTAAGAGATGATAGATTGGATGTGGATAGACCGTGACGGCTTCTGGATTTGAGGATTCATGCCACATCCATCAGCTAGTATCAATCCTCTTCCCTCTTCAGCTCTGCCTGTATGCTTGATCATTTATACCCTTGTATCTGTTTAGATTAATTTGTTAGCTCCTGCTGATCCTCCCACATGTTGGCAAAGGTTTATGGACACCTTTGATACCATATCAATTATAAATAACAATAAAATACCAAGCTATTTAATTTTTTTATCACTGTAAGTGCTTCCTTAAGGTCCTGTTAGAAGTCCCTCCATTCCACGGTGTTTAGTGCTGACTGTATAGGAAGTCAATAATAATAAAAAAAATATTACTTGGAATAGTTTTCAGTTGACAAAGTTATCAACGTGATCAAAAGCAGTAAACTGAAATGTTCTGGCTTTGGAGGTCCTGAGATGTGTTTCTCCACTTTTTATATTTCCTTTGTTTAAGGGGCACCTTCTGCCACTGGTTTTTCCACAAAGTTCGGGGTTAATTTTAACAGTTCTTCTCTTTGATCAGTGGTAGACTATGGCCAAGTACAAGATTACAGCAGAAAGTAGCTGAGCCAATTTATTGCATCCTCCTGGTCAGCTCTGTTCTGTGGAACTTCACAGTAAACTCCTAGTAAACCAATTCCTCCTGAAAGAAGGAATTCTGTTCCTTAATGAAATAAATCAGAACGGTTTGGAGTACCTCTGTTGGTACTACTTACTGCACATTAAAGTCAACTAGCAGGACAGGGTTTTTTTTAATCAGAGAAACAAAAGGGCTCATGACAAACTGGAAAAAAAGTCAGCAAAGTTTTGTTTCCTTTGATCCTCTCTGGTTTGAAGACTTTTGTTAATCGTATTGAATCAATAGATTGAGTGAAATATAGCAATGTAATATTCAAGAAGCTGATGATATTCAAGCTGGTATGCAGTCAAACCCAAATTGTTATAACAAAACAAAAATCCTGGACTTTCAGTAACTAATTTGAAAGCAACCATAACTACTCAGAATTACTGTTTATTTCATTCACCAATTACCTAAGAATATATGACTGTGGGAGAACTCTTCAGCTTTTCAAAAAATATATTCTATGCAGCATGCCTAAATGTTTTGGCCAGGGCTGCAAATGCATTTTAATCCTCCATAACCTGATGTTTGATTTTCATCTCGTTTGCAATGATGCAAATCAAGAGAACAGCAAGTGCAGTGGGAATGAAATCACATGCAAGCATACACTACGTGTTAAGATCACTTACAAGCCTGTAAAAAAGGAACCTTGAACTGATTTTCCAGAATTCCCTTGGGGAAAATTGAATAGAAATATTTCAGAGTTGTATTCCTCTGGATTTTTACACTCCCCTATACTTAGACAATGTTGACTTCTAAAAGAGCTTGGAATCTCTTCTCCATTGGGAGAAATAATAACAAAGAGAACATTGTCCCTGTTCTTCTTTAGGTCAGCCAGTGCCAAAGGTGACTCAAACAGACTGGTAAGTCATCGATCCATGCAAGATGTGTAGCTGATGTTTCACCACTGCCCATTCTCCTTTTGGTGGCACATTTTGGAAGGTATGAAGGAACCCTGAAATGAGGAACCCCTTGCAGTGAAAATTTTTGTGGGACTAAAGGAAGAAAAAGTGGGGTGATGAAGGAGAGTTTGCAGCAGACAGGTTAGCAATTGAATTGACACTTCTGCAGGAAAAGGGGGTCTTCAGTTGGTGAACATCAAGCTGAGACAGGACTCGGGGAAGCAAGGGAGAGAGTTACTCAGAAAAACTAAAGACAGATTAAAAATTATCTGAAGATGAGTACTGCAGTGAGTTGAAAGAAAAGATAAACTGTTATGCCTGTTATTCATCATTCTGTTTTGGGAAACCAAGTCCTACCAAGCATTCTGAGCATGACTTTTATATATGCCTCCCCGTTCTGAATACACCTGGCCAGAACCATTGCTGGCATAAATCAGCTTGACTTCAATGGAGCAATACCAAATTACAGCAAGCGTGAATCTGGCCCCATGGAAATATTGTATGTGCCTTTTGCAGCATTATGCTGGTTCTGAAATCAATACTTCATTTATCTTCTGTCCCTGATACAATACCACTCCTGCTGTAATTGTGTTGCTTTCAGCCTGCTGAACGTGGCAGTATTATGGGGCATGCTTGCATTTGCCAGAGAGCGCTCATTTTTCAAAGCAGTTCTCCAAAAGCTTTTTATTTGTTCCATACACCACTTAATATTCTCCCAGTTTCCTCTCGTGAGCAAGTTGGTCCCATTAAAGGTAGCAGAGGTCTGAGACCTGACCCTGCTCCATTCTCGAGCTGACACATCTTCATTTCCACAAGCACAGTGTCTAATTTCAAACAGCTGTTTATCCATTCCCGTGTCCTACCCCGTGTCCCTGTTTCAATAGGCAAAGTCAAATGCTGTCACTTATCCTCCCCATTTAGTCTGCACTAATCAGGAAAGGAATATGCACAGGATTCCAACTGCCAATAAATACAAAGAGAAGAATTATGTACAAAAATGACTAAAAATGTTTAAAGCCAGGAGCACACTTAGTCTTTTGGCTACACTGATATCACTGCTGATGATCCTGAGCACAAAAATTCAGTGAAGAGAATTAGGAAGATAAAAGACCCGAGTAAATATTAGTACAGTTAAAAATGCAGAAACAAATTAATCCTAACGAAGGACCTGGCAGCGTACACTAATGGAAGAACTGATAGTGTATCACTCATCTCAGAATCCTCCCCACTGCCTCTTTGAAACGGAGTAAAGAATAACCTCTAATAACTCACTTATGAGCCCTGAGTCACCTTCCATAATCCATCTACCTCCACCTACCATTTTTTATGGGATTTTAGGATTCTACCTTCTTCCTCGTAGCTGTATGTAAGTTTAGATGCCATACAAATATCCCATTGCAATGTCAGACTTGTAGCCATTGAAAGCTTTGCACATTCCTGTTCCTTTTTTGAATGTTTTAATTCTTCTTCTTACCATAAGTGTGAGGAGTAAGGGACCTAAAAATAAGCCACAGAGTGAGGCTGGGGGATTGGTACCAGTAAAGCCAAAAGGGACAATTACCTAAGCAAACTGGGAAAGAAGAAGTGCTGCAGCCCACCCGTGTATCTATCAAAGTAGTAAATCTTGTCTAGATATACAAAACAAAATCTAACCACTGCATAGAGCTTTCCTAAATGCTGTTTATACAAAAATCCTATTATAGATGCAATTAAATTAGTCAGAAAAAGACCTGAATTCCAATTAACAGCTGCAACTACAGCACTGATCATTGTGTGCAAATGGCTGTCACTGTGGTAGCACAGAATGAACGATTAACGAACACAATGCATCTGATTCACTTTGCATGAGCTGCAGAAGCTGGGGAAGTGTCTCCTGTTTGTGAAGTACCTGGAGGGACTTCCTCTTAGTGCTCTGTGAGCAGTGTTATTAACCCTAAAATCTGCCAGTGCTCGGAAGCCTCACAACAAACATCAGTACGTGGTTGCCTACGTGCCAGCCCAGAGCACTTGCTTTGCCTCTCAAAGACAAAATCAAATAGTTTCTGCAAGTTGAGTCATGCTGGAAGGTGATCTTGCCCTGGGTGACCCTGCTCTGGTAGGGGGGTTGTACTCAACGATCTCCAAAGGTCCCTTCCAACCCCCACCAGTCTATGAAGAAGGGAATTTTGCTGTTCTAATCACTTCATTCTGAGCAGCCTCCTTTACTCATCCTTCATATCCTGGAACCAAGAGGTTCTGTGCTCCAGCCAAGACTTAGCTGGAGAAGACCCTGAGTAAGCTCATTGCCATTGAAGCTGGCGCTGTTTTGAGAAGGTAGTTGGACTAGAGGACACACCAAAGGTCCCTTCCAAAGAATATTTTTGATTCTGCATACTTCTCACATCAACACAACCAACCCGTGAGTCACAAGTATGAATGAAGATTACTTTGCACAACACAGCTTCTTGCAGGGTTTTATTCTCTATGCAAGCATAGAGAATAACACCATATACCATAGAGAATAATACCAGATTCTCATACCAGCCAATATAAGCAACATCTTTTATTGTGACTAAAAATATTGGGTATTCCACGCTGAAAAAATAACCAAAATTTGCAGCAATCATTTACAAAACCTACTGGTTGTGAACTGTTCTATTTCCCCTCTAATTCCTGGTTAGGCTGTACCTGCATCTTTCCAAGGGCAAGCACCATAAATTCAGTGGCATGCTGCTGTTGATTGTGCCTTAGCTTATGAACTTTTACACATGCTAGAGAATGCATTAAATCTGCACCATGCTTTAGGAGGACTATGGTTTAAATGTATATGATTTACCATTTCAAGGTGCACAGATTTGGGTATTTTTTTTATTTTCTTATAAAAGCACTATTTAAAATATTCATTCTTTGCCTATGCACACAATATTTGTAAGCAGAGCTGTCTGAAGTGTGCTCTGAAGATAAACACAAGCTGAAACCATAGTTTTGGAGCAATGAAGATGTTGATATTATTTGATTAATACGCCCAGGCAGAAAATAGAGGGATGAGAACTGGAAGAAAACAAAATATTTCCTTTCAGTTTTGACAAACAGAATTATATAAGTGCATTTTAAAAAGAAAATAAGGATTGAGTATGTTCAGTAGACCCTGAGAAGTTTTATGTATAAGTATTTCTGAAAGGCCATTGAACCAAGAGAACTTATTTGCACGAGTGTGCTCATGATTACAAAGTGCCAAATCTTCCTTTTTATTTTACCCTTTCTTTCCTTCAGGTAACTGCAGTAAGATATCTTCTGGGGTGTGCCTGTTTGTCAAACTTTCTCCATCAAAATAATTCTAATTACAGTCAAGTATTCGGTGTTTTTCCGAGGATTTCATATCATGAAAAAATGTCTAAAATCACCCAAATTTTGTTAGGATCTCATTAGGTTACTCATCTGGTAGAAGGTAACTTGTACAAAGCCCCAATATAGAGACAATGCTTTTGCTTTTTGACCTCAGAGTACTTTGGGAGAGTCCACTGAGTAGCAGCGCTGTATTTGATGCAGGCAGCTTTTTGATGTGGTTAGAATCGAGCTGTTGAAAGGAATCTCCAGCACTAAGATGCTACCTGCAATTATCCTAGCAACTTCAAATACTTTGCATTGCTAATATTCTCCTGGCTTCAAAAAAAACCAAAGGCCACCTACACCTACTTTTAATGTCCTATCATTGGGGCAAGTTTTTTTCCTGCAAATTTTACCTGCAGGATACTTCTTTGTCACTAGATATTTGACAGTTGTCTCTTGAGGGATCAGAGGTCTTGCAGAGGGATCTAAACAGATTGAAGCATTGGGAAATAATCAATGGGATTAACAAGTCAAAGTGGCAGATTCTGCACTAGCACAGAGTGACACCAGGCACAGGTATAAACTGAAAGAGGAATGGCTGGAGAGCAGCCCTGCAGAAAGGAGCCTGGGGTGCTGGTTCAGTATGGGTCAGCAGTGTGTCCTGGCAGCCAAGAGAGCAAACCATAGCTTGGGGTGCAGCAAAGAGCATCCAGACACCCAGAGGTGATTATCCTGCTGGTGGTGCTGTGTGCAGTTCCAGGCTCCGCAATTTAACAAGGATGTGGAGATCCTTAAAGACATCCAAAGGAGGGTAACAAAGCTGGTGAAAGGGCTGGAGGAACGTCCTGTGAGGAGCTGCTAAGGACTTTGGGCTTGTCTAGTTTGGAGGAAAGGAGGCTGAGGGTCAACCTTGTTGCTTCCTACAGCTTCTGAGGCAAGGAAGCAAAGAGGGAGGTGCTGAGCTCTTCTCCCTCATATCCAGTGATAAGATTTGTGGCTCAAAGCTGCATGAGGAGAAATTTAGGCTGGACATTAGGAAGCATTATTTTGCCAAAAGGGTGGTCAAACCCTGGAACAGGTTTCCTAGAGAGGAGGTTAATGCCCCAAACCCATTTAAGAGGCATTAGGACAATACCCTTAACAGCATCCCTTCACTTTTGGTCAGCCCTGAGTTGGGCTAGGTGATCACTGTAGGTCCCTTCCAACTGAAATAGTCTATTTCTGTTTTACTTAGTGAAAATCAATTCATAAAATATGATGTAAGGAGCCATTTTATTTTCAATTTGCCTTTTTCTTTTTTCATTGCTAGCAGACCGAGTGAGAACAACATTCTTAGTATTCATGGCAAATGCATCATAGTCAAGCAAAGGTTTGGAGTTCAAACAAAGTATCAAATACTTCAAGTGTTCCATTCCAGGCTCAGAGTATCACACACAATGCAAACATCTGGCAACATCTGACTTATAATGAGGAAATCCAAACTTAGGTTTAGCTTCCTGACAGCTGGCAGAGGGGCCAAGGTGGATGTTTATTTACCCTCATATTTAACACGTTTGTCTGGGAGATTCAGTCCAACAAGTTAGAGATAAATCTGAGACCTATTACCTAAGAATAAATTCAAAAGATTTTGGGGCTGCCTGATGCTTTCAGGTTGCCTGCACTTTGAGCAATTTTAATCTTCCCCCCTGAATATGAATTTTCTCACCCCCCCTTCAGGTCAGCACTGACTATTCAGAGGAGCTTTGTTGTATGTATAGAAAATCATCACAATTGTATCAGAACTTCAGGGGAGACTTTACAAAAAGATGTTTGGCTAAGCAGATCCTTCAAATTACTTGCTCAAGAAAAAAAAATCTCGAGTGAAGCAAAGGCTCAATCAGAACAATTAAAATGGAAATGGAAAATAGAGCCATTTTAAACTGCCAGTTAATGAGTGAAGTCAAAAGAATTTTCCTAGTTCTTTAAAGAACATCTGTTGTCTCTGGTTAGTTTAGATAAGCCAGAATAACAATGTGTTTTCACTGCACTCAACTACAGTCCAAGTGGCATCTGTGAGCTGTTTACAGCAGAGAAAAGGTAACTGTCTTGGCAAGGATGGGACATGTGGAGGTTTGGGGACAAAGCACAGGAGCAGCGAGTGACTTTGAGCTATCGAATACAAAGCACAGAAGGTAAACAGAATACTACAAGAGGTTACAACCAAAGGTTCTATGCTAGCTGAGGCATTCAGGAATTATATTTAGCTGAAAGAGGCTGAGAATGAGCATCTCAGTCCTTCTGCTTAATTGTAGCACCTTGGACAGTCTGATGCACTGCTTCTTGTCTACCTTGTGAGGCTGACTCTTTGTAAGAGGTTAGCATAATGCTGAAGAGACCATCACTTTAAAAAGTCCCCTACCTTTCCTCAGAGCAGAATAAAGAGCCTGTAACTGAATTGTGAAGGTGGCAGCAGATGGTGTGGTGAAGGAGATGATGGATAGAAGTAAAAGACATGCCAGCGAAGAGGCTACCGAGCTTGGTTGTAATTGCATTGAGCCACTACCAGTGGGTGCATGTGGGGATGAAGCTGAAGACAACCCCCTTTCAATAGGTCATAAAGAGTGAAAAGGGCATAATAACCTCTCCTGCAAAGCTATTGCCAGATAGCTCCCAGATGAATATGAAGTTAATAAAGTTTTAGGCTAATTAAACCATATCCCCCGTGCTTTGTCATTCTTTCTGCATGTCCAGCACAATGAATAATTTAAAATGCGACTGCAACACAGAGCTGTTTAACTTGCCTTTTAATCCTCTCTCAAATTACTAGCACCCATAGCTTTATCATTTCTCTTTATTTCCTTTCTAGCATTATTTAAAGCACATTTGTGGTTTCCAGGTAGGTTTGCAGCTGATGGCCAAATGGGACTGCCATTTGAGCTATCAGTATCTCCTGCTAGCAGTTTTAGTATCTCTTCCTAGCAGTCCATCTTCTGATATTTATAATCAGCAGGGTGGTCACTGGGGACCATGTCTGAATGAACCCTATTCCACTATATATATAGCTCTATTTATGCACACTGATTTTTGTACCCTGTGTAGAATTCCCACCACTCATTTTACATGCTTCTCTTTCTAATGGGACAACCAGATTCAACCAGAAGTCATCCATCTTACTGAAAAGGAGATTTAACAATGGAGGTATTTAAGCAGATTTCATGTCCAGGAAGAAGAGCTGTACACAGAAATCTCCTTTTTATCTCCAGAACCTGTACGATGCAGATAACAGCAGTAAAAACTTCATGCCTGCAGAGAGCTAAGCCAGAAAGTTTAGTGTCTATAAAGTTGTTTTTAACCTGCGGCCCAGAGACCTCTATCAGACTGTGAACAATTTTTATGAGTCCATGGAGGGTAAGCAAAGAAAAGAAAGTTCCTCTCGTCAGAAGGCTTCAGTTCAGTTGACGTGTCTGTGCTTCTGCTGGAAAATGTCTGGGGATCTGCAGATCCAGGAAATAAAATAAGACCTGCTCTAGGCCGGTTTAGTCTGTCACTTGCCTGCTGGGGTGATCAGGAAAGGTGATGCTGGTGACTGCTATTGAAATATGGACACAGCCTCTGAGAACAGGCCAGAACCCACTGATCCATCTCATCTGCAACACACAATGATGACTTGCTCTGAATGATCACTGTCATTGCCACTCTTGGTTACCAATAGGAATAAATCCGAGATAGAGGAAATAACATTCACTTCATTCCTACAGATGAGAAGAAAAGAGAGCAGATGAATGGAATCCAAACTGTGAACCACGTCATGAATTTTCAGAGCAATTTAATATCACAGAGGATGTTTAAATGTTCAAACTGCAGTTCACATTACTTTCAATTGCACTGGGGACAGTGGGCACTTGGGCAGATCAGGCCTTGGGATACAGAATCAAATATCCAGTAACCGAAGACTACGCAGTAAATGGAAAGGGGTTTTTTAAACTCTTGATAAATTGAAAGGGTCAATTGACAAAGCTGGGAATACAAATCCAGATTCCCAGAGCACCGTTCGATTGATTTACATAACTCCTATTCCTTGTCTTCCAGAGGTGTTTTCTAATTTTGAAGGACTAAATGGGTCAAAAAGGTCAAAGGTGTAAAAGGACTATGACAGTACAGCTTTAGATTGTTGAATAATGCTCAAGTACTGAATACAGAGACTTCAGAATGCTTGTTTACCAAGGGTTTTCATTTTAATAGCATCTCTTATTCTCTTCTTTTTACTGTAAAGAATTTTTATAAAGAAAATTTCCTGCTTGATCAATTCACAGAAGTACTCTTCTCAAGGAAACTGTTATTTCTAGAAGAAAGGACAAGAAAACACACACAGAACAGGAAAGAAAAGGGGGGGATTCAGTTGAAACTACAGGCTCCTACTTGCAAACTCACTGCTAGAGAAAGGCAAACACATCACACAGCCTTATCAGCTCCTTCAAGGCCTGGCAGATGCCAGAGTGAGGTTCTTTCAGTCAGTGCTGTTAGCTGCCCTTCTGGTCATGGGTCACAGTGCTGTTACAGAAGAAGATGAAATCTTAGCTAGTTAAATCTGTCTCTGCATTTAGAAGGCAAAAGAATAAAATAGAAAAGAGGAAAACAGCCCTGAGAAGGCAAAGGAAGACTAAGAGGACTGAAAAGAAAAAAGCCTCTTTTTTTTTTATAATTAAGTCTAATTAGAATCTCACAATTGCTTTAGATTGATTTCTAGCCCTACCTTCATCTAGAACACCAGTTTTAATGTTACCTCAGGCTCTGCATGACATTAGGAGGCAGTCTGCTTTCATTGTTGTTTGTTTGGGTTTTTTACGTTGAATTGTACCACCAAAAAATCAAATTACAATATTCTGCACAATTCATGTGGCATTTAGAGTGGGGAGATAAGCATGCTGCAAACAAGACTCTCCTTTAGCAAACTGAACAGTGAATTTTATGGAAAAGATGCCTTCTGTGCAGTGGATGACAGTGGGATGCTACGGACAAGTAATGCATCAGCACCCACTGAAAAACCCCCAAGAGAAATGCTTGTGCTGAATTCCAGCAGCTGTGATCCCAGCCCTGCAATGAGTCTCTCAAGACTCCCCAGGCTGTTCCTATCTCAAGATCCTTGCCTAAACACCCTGCTTCTCCTAGCTACCTGTCTCCAAATACTCACTTGGCCAATCCCAGGTTTCTCCCTGATCTGTCACCTAAGAAGCAAAAGACACATCTCACACATATCTCATATTTTGCAGTGTTTCTGCTTCTTCCTCATCTCTTCCTGTTCCTCCAAATAAAAGATATTGGAGTATTTCAAAGAAAAACTTCTGAATCATATAGACAGAACAACCTATTTTCTTTCCCCTAACATCCTTCTCAGAAAAGCTTGAAACATTACAATACAAAGATTCAGCTGGAGGCAGAAACTGGCATGGAAAAATTCATCACAAACAGCTAGAGTCTGGCTGAGTTATAAGTAACTGAAAAAAAGGCATTTATCAAGGACAATGCTTGGCAACCTCAGTAATCACTGGATGGTAGGGGTTGGAAGGGACCTCTGGAGATCACGGAGTCCAACGCCCCTGCCAGAGCAGGGTCACCCAGGGCAGCCCACACAGGAACAGAGCCAGGGGGGGCTGGAAAGTCTCCACAGAAGGAGACTCCACAACCTCCTGGGGCAGCCTGGTCCAGGCTCTGTCACCCTCACCCTGCAAAAGTTTCTCCTTAGGTTTACAGGGAACCTCCCATGTTCCAGCTTGCACCCACTGCCCCTTGTCCTGTCACTGGATGGCAGTGAGCAGAGCCTGGCTCCATCCTCCCGGATAAAGGAGGCTACACATTACCATGGGATGTGTCTGCTCATCATACTTCGTATTTTCTGTCTCTTGCTCCCTAACTTGCCCAAATTTCATTAGCAGGTATTATCACAAGGCAGGTGGTGAGGAGAAAGATCGGAGCCATCACCTGCCAATGACCTGGAGGTCTGCACAGCAACCTCCTCCTTTTCTAGTGTCAAGGTTTAGGGTTCCAAGGATTTTAGATCTCGAGCCAGGACACCTAGGTGTTCAGCTCTCTGTGGTTCAAGACAGGTTTTGGTGTGACCCTGCTGTGCAGCCTTGCCTCTGACCCCTAAGTTGTGAGGGAGAGCTGTGGAAGTGCCAGATGCATGGGCTGGGGCAGCCCCGGCTGCCCTCCCCTTGGCTGGGGGAGTGGGAGCCACTGGCCCCTACAGCATCATGAAAAACACAAAGGCTCAAGAGGTAAAAAAGTGATGGGAAAAGGAAAAAAAATCCTAAAGAAAAAAAATCAGGGAATTGTAGATGGCCACTCAGAGCTATTTCAGGGAGCAGTAGGCACGGACCCCTCCATACCTGGCTGATGACTTGGCCAACAGGAACACATCATGCCCCTTCTGCAGGGCAGCGATGCTCAGCCCAACAGCTAAGCTAATTCCAGCTCTCTGTTATGGGTGTTATCTGCAATATCTGATTTATTCTAATAAACTGTGCAGAATTTCTCTGCATGTGACAAGAAATGCCCAGAAAAAGCAACCCAAGGTGATAGCATGAGTATGAAAGCAGTCGCATAAAGAAAAACTCAATCTAAATGCAGGAAAGGCTTTCTCTCAAAAGTGTTTTGATGGTTCAGGGAAAAGTTGAAATATTAATATAAACAACAGTTGAAAGACCAGAATTTGGGGCAGAATTATGCTGTTCTTCCTTTTTTCCTCATATGACTTATTAACTTGCTCCTCGAGAAATGGCATCCTGAAGAAACCTTGACAAAACAGCACTGGAGTATTCAAGTTGACAGAGAGAACACAATGCAACGTAGAGGTCCAGAAAAATGCAGAGCTAATCAATTCAGCCGCATGATTTTCCCAGGTTAAATTAAATCAACAGTCAGTTCATAGCACAGAAAACAGTAGCAAGATCCAACAGCGTATAATCATTTCAGATCTGCATTCTCTGCACTCCCACTTGTACAGAAGTCATTAGACATTTTGGTGCATAAAGAAACTAGGATTAGGTTTTATCCAAACTCCATAGGAGCAAGAGTAATTAAAATTTATGACTTCACACTCTGTCCGTCCAGACAGTTGATCCAAAGGCACATTTCAAGCAGAAACCTTTTGTTCAATCTCTGAACCAATTAACCTTGCCAATTCCTGTGTATTTCTGCAACAGCAATGGTATATTTAAGGAATCAAAACTGTCATTGGATCCAAAAGCCATTGCTGGTCCATCTCTGCGTGTATTTAATTCCCTATTCAAATGAAATTTACATACACTTATCCCCAGAACCTCCTCACCTGTCTGTTAACACTTGTCCACAAGTACTGTCAGTGCACAATTTATTGCACAAAGGTATGAAAACACCCTGTAAGTTTTTCTCAACAAAAAAATAAGACTTAAACCATTCAGAACCTCTCTTCATCTTGATCTGCTCTGAGCTCCATCTAAATTACTCCTCTGCTATTATCTAGACCAGATTAATTGCCAGATAACTGTGGTGCCTTTTTCAATGGCAGAGCAACCTTTGCACCTTCTATTCTAACCTGGGGCAAAACATTATGGAGCCATGTTGTTCAAACATCACCTGACATGAGAAGCCTCCAAGTGCCCCACTTGCAATTATTCATCACTGCTCCCCTACCAGGCCTGGCAGTATGTCTGAAAACATCCTCACACTTCATCCTGGAAAAGGGGAAGGCCAGGACTGCCAAGAAATTCAGGGTATTTTCATTGTGATTGACTCCATTTGCCCGTGGTGCAGAACTTCCTCTGCTACATGTAACAAGAAGTTTATGACATTCAGCCCCCAAACGATTATAATTCCAGTAGCACATAGGTAATGGCAGAATGAAGTCTGAAGAATGAAACTAAAGCCTCTCTGAGCTGGTTTCTCTCTCCACATTATACAAAGGAAACCCTTTCAGACAACATCAGTAAACCAAGACTTTTCACAGCAGCTGAAGGTTTGGGTCTTGGCATTTTTTTTTTGCATGGATCAAAGTCTCTTCCATCATTTAAATAATTAGCAATCCATTTTATTTATGTACTATGCATGCACAACAATTTGTCTGCTTTTGTAATACACCAGATTACCTACATCTTCTTGATACACTCTGTCACAAAGCTTACCTTCAGAATTCACTGCCTTTGTGAATTCACAACAAGTCTGGTTCAGAGAAACTGCTCCCTGAACTGCAAACCTGCGTTTTACTTCTGTTATTAACACACTGCATGCTGCCTGGTGTTATATAAC
The DNA here is from genome assembly GCA_013399075.1 of Chloroceryle aenea. Lineage (NCBI taxonomy): Eukaryota > Metazoa > Chordata > Aves > Coraciiformes > Cerylidae > Chloroceryle > Chloroceryle aenea. Next base: position 21,686 of record VWZY01003470.1, read on the forward strand.
AGGCTCCCTAATTCACAACATAATACCAGTGACAGATCACAATACAAACAGAAGAGAGCAAAGGATACCTAAGCTCCTGCTTCACAGGAGGTAGAACATAAAAATAAAGCAGCCTCTTGGAGATACTTCTGTGAGGATGTTTATGGGATTTTTATAGCTGTTTTTTTTTAAATCAGAGCCTTTATGATAGAGAAGAAATATCTTAAGTGCAGGTCATTTGTCAGCAGGTAATAAAAGTGCATATTCATATATCACAGACACTTCGTGGTATGTCATTCCAGGTAAGTAAATGAGACACAGGATAAAGCTTTTCCACATGCAAGGGTTAGGAACAATTAGAATAACAATGGTGACGTTGGTTTAGACAAATTCCTTTGCTATCAGTGCTAAAACCTGCACAGGACTACAACCAACCAAAACCAATTAAATAAAACCCCACCGACAAACCCAGACAACCAAACCCAGGCAGAATTACATAAACCAAGGAAGTAGCAGAACATAATGAATTATTTGTGGCGTTGGATTTCATAAAGCTTCCTTCCAATTAAATGAATTAAGTTATGGTTTTCAGTAGCCTAACTTAGAATGCATTTGAAATAGGAATGGGAGCAACTGCTTAAAATAGAGCTGAAACCTAAAGCCTGAACTAAGTGCAAAACTTTAACAAAAATCTTTCCTAGACAATATGATGCTGTTTAAATATTTGATTACAGGTACACCAATGTCAGCAATAGACTACAACAGGCAAAGGCTTAACATAGATGAAAATATGTAGAACTCAGTTGATAATCCTTTAGAGGTTTTGGCTGAGGACTGTCCAATGAATTTTTGACAGTACTGATAGTGGTCTAGTCCAGTTTCCACTGGAGCAAAATCAATTTCAATACTAGCTGACTTGGCTTCAAGAGGAATTTCTAATAAACACCATCATCACTCAGTATTTTTCACTAAGTCTTTGAATTTCCTCATATCCTGGTACCAAGACCTCCACAAGCTGGCAGATTTGCCACCAGCACTCCTGTTTTCTCCTTGCTTTAAGAGCAGCTGCAGTTTGAAGATCCCTACTGTCCCAGACTCACTGGGAAAATCAGAATATTAATGGGATACAAGAAAACTAAATCAGATGCCAGAAAAAGCAGAGATTATTAAACTTAATTTTATGGATTGTGGAAAAGAAAATCTGACAGGATTTTCCACACTGCCAAAAGAGTAGTTCTGGGAATGGGAGAAGAGTGAGGGAGATGCTATAAGGCCAACAAGGACTGGAGTACTCTGGGAAGTGTGGACTTCTAAAGCCAAGTCTGAGCAAATCTGGGAGGAGGGAGGAAAAGGTATCCCCAGGGATGCTCCTGGGAATAACTCAAAGTGCATCATTCCCCAGACAGCCACAACCACAGGGAGCAGGACTTTCTGGTGACACCTTTTAATGGCCAAAGAAGTGGCTGCAAGGAAAACGGTCAGCTTTATCCAGTAGCTTCACCTAAGAATGATGGAGATCAGAGCAGGAATAGAAGAAAAAGAAGAAATAGCTGGTATGTTGGAGAAAAGAAATGGTAAGAAATGAGAAGTAAAAATATAGGGGGGGGGAAAAATATCAAAATTCGAGGAGCTTATCTATCCCACAACCTTCTAGCAGATCATCTTGGTTTTGAAAGGATCTGTCTGCTGCTTATTCAGTGACACTGACTGATGTTACTTATGGAAGACGTGAACTGAATATTCAGCTGATGCTTGCTGACAGAGTGACTATACATTTTCTGCCACACCATAATTATAGCCACATTACAGGGTGCCTGCAGGCACCATTTACAGGTGAGCTTTCCAATTTTCTCTGGGACCTTTATTTCCCATTCAGGACTGAGGTCTGAAATGCTACCTGTAACTTTACCATTTAATCTACTTGATAAATTTCTGTTTGGCTTTGGGCCAGCCTAAAGCAAAATTACTTTGGGAAACTACTCCAACCTACTTAATGAGTCTTGCCCTTGTTATTAGTTCTTGCAGACATATCTGTAGGGATCAACAGGTTAGATCTGAAATGGAAGCCAGCACAGGGTTGGGTTTTTTTGCCAAAAATCCTTATTTATGCAAGCCAATTTCTTGGTATGATTTATTTTTCTAAGAATATGGAAAGAAAAAACTAGAAAGGGTAATATATTTCATGTGTAAGTTTTCAGGCTTAACGACCTGGTTTTCACTTTTAAAATCTTTATTTATTTAGAAGAAACATGCCATAAGAAGCTGTGTTCTATAGAGCTTTCTTGACAATTTCAAATGAAAGAAAACACAATATTAATATTTTACAAGTACACTTCTCATTGGATTTATTTTAACATTAAAACACCTTTATTATTTCTTCATTTCTAAACTATATTTTGTTTTATTCAAATTGACTGTTGCAAGCCTAATGCCCTACATACTGAAATCACTTTTTTTTCCCTTTCATACATTCTGCAGCTACATTTGGAAAGTTGGTGGTGATCAGATGCTGAGAGGGGATTCCTACATTTAAACTTGGCAATATTTAATGACATGTGGAATACAAATACTTCCAAAACCTTATTGCTGTGGCTTCTCTGGACAGCTGCTACACATCCTACCTACTATGGATAAAACCCCCAAATTCTGAACTTCATTTTCATTTGTTCTTCATGACTACAGCTGCAGTACCAGTGCTACTCAAAAGTGTTGAAGTCAAAGACACCAAGTGCTGGACAATCTCCGTCACTGGTGAGTGCACTTTAGTAGTCTCAGTAATAAATCCTGCTGTGCTTGTTTCATTTGTCTTTAATTCAAATGCTCAAAATCACAATGATTATAGTTTCCTATCCCTCCATTTAAAACTGGAACACCATGCTGAACTCCAACCTCTAATTTAAAGCAAATTTTCTTCTGCCAATAGTGTCATTTTCTTTTATTAGGGTCACATGCTGACTATCTATAAATAATGTTCTGGTCAGTGATTACTTTTCCAGATAATTTTAATTTCCATGGGGTTATAATATATATATATATCTCATTTTCTGAGTTTCTGCCCATACTGTAGATTTCCCTCACGTTGGGACTCAGATGTGAGGAACAGGATAATTTGATTCAAGTCTGAATACTGTGGTCGGTACAGACCATTTGCATCATCATGACAGACAACTGCAATGAAATAATTTGTGTACAAGACAGAAAATCATTATTCTCTCTGTTGAGCACAATTAAAACCATCCCATAACTTCATTTCTATTTCTGCTTTAGTCTATTGGCAATATCTACCGTGCTTTGCTTTAAACATGGACACAGGACTCCAGCCTTCAAGGCACTGTTTCCTTCAGCATTAATTTTCTCCCTAAACCCTATGAAGAGCGTAAGGAAGATGAGGACAGAGCAAAGCCCTGTGCTGTCTGCAGTAACAGCAACTGTGGTGCTTCTCCACAGGTACACTGAGGCTTAAGAAACTGGAGGGTTTCCACCTAGGAGTAGGTCACCTAGTCAGTGACCTACTCTTACTCATTAGGAATGTGGAGGCAAAGTTTGACAAAAAGAAAGGAAGCAAAAAATAAATGAAGGATAAAACCCAATAGCATATATTGCATGTAAGACTGACATTCAAAAAGTTGTCTTGTTACTGAGAAGCTCTAAAAAAAAGCTGCAGTCACCAGAGCTTTCCTCTGTGTACTGAATTATGCATGTCTCTGTAGGGTCAGAAATTGTACTAGGAAAAAAAATACTACTTTCTAGTACTTCAGAAAAAAGATCAGAGTGATCTGGTGGAGTTTTGTGTGCCTCCACAGGGTAAGGGTGAAGACTTCTCAATTGTAGCCTGAATCCATCCACCATTCTTCAAAAAACTATTCTCAGGCTGGTCAGAATTGGAAAAATAAAAAGTGAAATATGACAACTGTTGGTTTTATTTAAAATATTCTTTCAAATCTCATGAAGCGTGAGGCAGAAAAATATCTTTTAAAATATTATAAAAAGTAAACAAGGATTTCCTATGGAGCATCAAAAAAAATAGAGGAAGGCACAAGAAGCCTGGTAAAAACTGATGTGTACTGTACAGTAAACGCAGAGAGTGTTTGAAATTTTATGTAATGGAATGCTCTAGAGGCAGAAAATGATGAAAGAAAAGGGAAAAAATAAAAGTTGAAGTTAAAAAGAATACAAAACAGAACTACTAGAGTTGATTGCTCTACAAAAACCCCAAGATACTCGAGAAAAACAACTGCTCTGTTTCGATAAATATGAAACACTACAAAAAGATTTTACAGTGTCTGATAAAACTTTCAGTATTGTGAATGTAAATGTAAGAAAGTGTAAAGGCTACGACAGAATATGAGCTCCTATAAGCTAAGTGTCAGAGAAAGTAGGTCGCTACTAAAAGCAGGAACAAATGCTAAATCCACTCTGTGTTTGAAGTCTTTAGGCATCTAGAGCACATTCTGGTTTCTGCACCATCACAGGCATTGAAGCCCTGGAGCAGTTACGTATCCACAAATATGCTGAGCCTTCCTCATCAGTGGGGTGATCTGTTCTCACTTTCCACATCACCACAAAGGATTTAGCTCTAAAGCCAATCAGAAAAATGGATATGGGAAAGCTCTTTGATGAGGGGATTCTTATTCTATACCTCATGGTGGAAGCTTAGAGTGTATAGCCACACAATTTGTATGCATTGTACGCACAAAGGGAAGCATCTGCTGCAGGATATTGAGATAAAAAAATAATCTGCAACTTTGAATTACTAAACTTTACAAGCTGGGGGAGGCTCAGAGGCACTGATTCTGAGGCCACCCTAGCTTGCCTTTCAACCCGTGTGCTGCTGTGTTCCCAGATTTTACCCTTTGCCATTAACTCAGCAATCTTCATGCATAAGTGAGCTGCAGAGCTCTCAAACTGCTATGTACAAGAGGAAGCATTACAGCAGGAGAGTAATCAGAAGGTAAAATAAGGCTCTTCAAGTGCTAATAGTGTGACATGGATGCTGTTGGAATGAATTAATAACATGAAGTTGCCAGATAGGATATCCCAATAATAAACAAAACCAGAAAAAATAATCAAGATCATCTCTTTATGAAAATAAAATGCAGAAAGAACATTTTGAAACAAAAAATTCCATGGTAAAACAAACCTTTGAAACCTTGAACTGTTGCTTCCCTTTGAACACAATCAATGAGGCTTCTTCCACCGATGGATATTGGCTCAGAACTTTGTTTTCCACAGCAAAACACTGTCCCTATATAAAATTAATGACCAAAATCCCATTAATTTCATGGGATTGAGACTGTCAGCGTTCTTTGTGTCTACTATTAAATTGTCCTGCAAAAGACTCTTTGTTTGGCATATCTTTTGAGAGTTACATTCAATACTGCAAAGCTCTTTGAAGAGGCAACATAGATGTAGTGAATTCATCATCAAGAAAATAGTTTGATTTTTTTTTTCTTGAAAGAGCTGCAGAGGAAATTGAGGAAGCGTAGAATGTCCAACATGGAAGAAAAATATCCTGGTATTCAGTTTAGAAAGTAGCAGAAGGGAAAGGAAATGAGAAAGTAGAACAGTGACATTGATTGACTTCTTAAAATCTATCAAAAGACAGGAAAGTGAAAGAGCAGTAAGAAACAGCATATACAAATTCTGTGTACTGTATATTGACACCAAGAGAGTTAAAATCCTCATATTAAAGGACCTGAGCAACACAGTATGACAGGAGGGGAATGGCAACTGATCTCACACCGTAATTGTCCCTTGACTTACAGGACACTCCACTTGGCAGTAGCAAAACCATCTGTCTCCCTGGCAAGTGTGTCCCTGGGAATCTCATCTTAATTCTTTATATGCATCAAAACACTCCCTTGATCCACTTCCTTAGTCCTTCTTTGGTGTTATAAATGGAAATAACAAACCATCCTTGAGTGGCAGAGAGGGGCATTGGCAAAGGGTGTGGGAAGCAGAATGGAGGGACAAAGGAGGAACAGGCTGGGGAGAGTAGGGTCTGATTATCCCCAAAGCAGGGTCTGATTATCCCTTAGGAACCCTTAGCATTTGGCACACTTGTGCCAAATCTTCCTACAAGAAGCCAGTGAACATTTCTTAAGATGTAGACACTTTAATAGTCTGATTCCAGCTCATCGTAGCCTAGTTTTGCAAGGCTACAAAGGCCAGCTCTGTACCACTGGTGAGAGGAGGAACTGGTCTGTTTAGAGGAACCCATACCCCACAGATTCAGGCTAATAAATTTCTTACTGCTAGAGCACCCTGCAGAACATTAAACAACCATACAAGAGATATTCAGAAGTGACAGATTTTGCAGCAGCATAGTTAGAGGTGAATTCACACTGCCTACCTGAGCTGCTTTGTGACGAGCTGGATGAGAGAACTCAAGTGGTTCAAGGATGGCACCGCAGCATTCCCAGCAAGCTGCAACGCTGACAAGGGGTGAGGTAAATCCACTGCGAGCTGGTCATTTTCCATGGCTCATCTGCTATCAGTGCAGAGAACTGGCAGCCAAGAGAGCATCGGGAAGAGAGAGTGAAGCCAGGTTAGGTGTACAGCACCTCGGAATTATGTCACATATGGGCTATTGTAAACTACAAGTGTTGATGAAAATAATAAGCCTTACTATATTTTTCAAATTTACAGTCTCTCAAAATATTTCAGCATTCCCAGCAAGCTATGGCAGGTATAAAGAACTCATTTTAAATGAATACATCTGTTCCCGTGAGCCCACTGTGAAAATGTTAGAGTAGCTCTAGTCCTTCAAGTGCCCTGAAGTTATCAAAAAGGCTGATCTATTCTACCTCATGTTCATTCTGCCTGTAGGATATTTCTATAAGGCTAACCAAAGCTGAGGACTTTTCCACGGAGCTAGCATTTATTTGAAACATTTGAAAAAGAATAAGGGTTGGAACTCAAAGCATCCTTATTGAATTATAATTTCTGAGCAGTACATTACCCAGGTGTTTTGGGCAAGATAGGAAAAGGGTAAATCAGGAAATATGATGCACTGCTTTCCATTAACCCCCTGGCACTTGCAATTTGAAGCTCCCCTTACTAAAGGCTAATCCACTTTGCTGTAGTGCTTAGCATTTTAAAAATCTCAACTCCTCGTGTCAAAATATTTATATGCATTTAAATATTAGAAAGGCAGGTAGCAGTTTTGATCCCCTTACTCTTTTGCACATTGTCATACCCCATCAAAATAAGCGGGAGAGCAACACAGACCCACAGAAAAATACAGCTCTTCAGTCTATAAGAATGAACTATTTCAACCCCTATTTTCAGACAAAAACTTTTGTCCGATCTCCAGAATTCTGCAACAAATAATAAGTACTGACAGCAAAGTTGGAGTTTAATACATCCAGGCTCTAGCTGATACCAATAATGATGTTGCTTGGGAAAATGGCTTTTCATTGCTGTTTAGAAAGCAGATTGGGTCATAGCAGAAGCTGCCTCTACCTATTCCTTAGTGCTGAAGCTGCACTAGGAAACATTTTGCCTAGGACAGTTTGAAATGTATGTTCTTTCCTTGGGTGAAATCTAAATGTTTCAAAAAATTAAATAATCTGTTAGGAAACTATTAGCTCAGTCTGCATAGCAGGTCTTGGAATAATCTGTTATGGAAATGAAATGTGAGAGGAACAAAGAAAAATAAGAGTTTGAGTATCACCTGGATTATTATATCCATTCACTCAAGGAGAAGAATAAGAGAACCACCAGTGCTATCATCCCTACCATTATTACTATCAGGAAAATAAAGACTATTATTCAAAAATATCCTTCATAATTCAGACAAAATTGCCCCTGCTTCTAAAATATCATCACTTTTTCCCATACAAGCAAGAAGCAGATAAGCATCTGGAGTTAATACAAGTTTTCTTTCCAGCAATTAGCTTAGCAGCCTATACCCTGATGATATGCATTTGTTTCCCTTGGATTGGATGTTTGACATCTCTCATTTAAGCTTTAGAAAAGCTCCTATCACTGAAAATTCCCCATTTAATATGGATGACAATCACCTGCTTAGGAGGGAGCTGTTTTTATGATGAGTTTGTACTAGGGCCTAGAGAAATGACATTAATTATTAGAAAATAGAAGTGTCATTTTAGTCACTGCTACAGAGAGCAGATGCTGCCTTCAAGTGACTGCACTCAAGCTTGAAGCTGAAACAGAGCTTACTGGCATATGTGTATTTTGTTTTGAAGGAGTCTCCTGTTTGGTGTTGGAGGATTTCCTTCTGTCAGTTAACATCTGGAGGACTTCCAGGTAGAGCAGAGGGAAGCCAGAGCTTCTGTGATTATGTCTACATAAAGCATGTCACTTGCAAGGAATACTGCACTGGTACCAACACCACTGAGCATGGGGAACATGTCTACGTGGTGGTCAATCTTACAGAGCTGTAAACACTCCTGTGTCTAATTAACATGCTCATTGTCCTACAAATGATAACCAAACAAGGCTTCCAAGCACCAATAAGAAGTTTGTGTGTTCATTGTATGTCAGCTTTCCTAAACACTACACAATTCAAATGAAATTTTGGGTAGGTATACGTTAAATGCACCTACTGGGGCTGCTTTATACATAATGCTCTCAGAGAACACAGGCACTACTGCAAAAAAAACCCATGGAAATACTGGATAGCAACTTGTGTCTTCAAGATACACTCCGGGGATCTCCCTTTTGCCCAGTCTCTCAATAAATTCACACAACAGTGTACAAAGAATGAAAAACAAAATACAGGTAAGTGCCTGACTTTAGAAAACCTCTCTGCTAAAAGAACGCAGTGAAAACAGCCAACCTTTTTTGAGAAGAAACTCTTCAAGTTGGTAGCTCAAAAATAAGCAGCCAAATGATGTGTCTGAGGACATAGCTGGGAGTCCACGTATCAGAAACCCCATAACAAGATTTGTTAACAACCTACTCTGGGACACAAAGAGAAGGTCTAACGCCCTTTGACATCAAATTGCAAACATTGCATCGTGTGAAGTGCTCACAGTGGACTTTGTATTGAATTTCCAAGCCAAGCCGAGTTAATGAGGACAGAGGGGACAACTGGAAAAGTGGAAAGCAAGAAAGAACAAAATCAATAATGATGGCACATGATAAGAAAGGTTTCTGAAACCTTTCTGTTTCAGACCAGAAACAAAATAGAAAAGCATGCAGATAGTGTATATATTATTATATCTAAATACACAAGCCAAGCAGATCATAAGTGCAATGTTATAAAACCCCCAAATAAAATGTACATAAGTATAAAACAATATGCTGCTTCCTTGGATGTATGTTTGGGTTCCTTTTACACGGTGGCCTCAAACATGAGGTTAAGCCAGCTGAAAGAGAATAATGTACCCAGCAAACTCCAACAGAGGCCAAAAGGAATTACTCAAGCTAGAACTTTTTACTTGCATAAATTTTTTACTTACAGAAATTGCATATTTAAAAAATACAATGCACTTCTTGTGTTAGAAGTAGCTCCTTGAGACGTTTGAAGTCAAGAGTAGCATCAGGAAATGGCTTGGCAGAATATGAAGAAGATATTTCAGAGCAGATGAAAGTGTCACAACTGGACACAATTGTCACGAGAGTCTAGAGATGTGATCATTTAAATTTGATCACTGATTTGAATGTATCATTTTGACCCTATTCCAAACTAGGATAAATGAAATAAATAATGAAGGAATAACTAACTTTCTCACTCAAGTTATGAAATTATTACGCTTCCAATGTAAAATGGTGTCCCTTTATGTCAAATCTTCAAGAGACATTCGAATGTTTTTCTCTTTATTTGTATGCCAGTTTGAGCTTTTAAAAATCTTTTTCAACTCTGCATGGTTTTAGCTCTTTTCTTTTTGCTCTTAAAGTTTGAATGTGAATGTAAACAGAAATGTAAAGAGAGTGCACCTGAAAGAGAAATTTGTGGATATCAATGGATCAGCAAAACTTTCCAGAAAGAACTTTTAGGACGTGGACAATTTTTCCAAGAGATATCAATGGAAACCCTCAAAAATCAGATTTGTAACTGACAGCTTCAAAATGCAATCTTGCTCTCATAAAGAGAGCAAAATAGATCACTCCCGGGCATTCTTCTTCTCTGATACCTATACTTTGTAATTATGCAGAGACCAAATATTTCACTCCATTTGAAAATTTAATCACAAACTCAGCTGGAGATTCTGGTCCTTAATCAGCTTCTAAACTTCAGTTTTAAACCCACGTCTCGAATTCGAGATCCCTCTGCAGTGGGTGACATTATTAGCTAAAGCCTTTTTTGCCTCTCAGCCTCACTGATGAATTCTTGGCTACATATTCTGGAGTAGAATAAAGCCACTTAATCAAATTATTTTAGGAGATGTTTCTTAAAAGAAAAAAAAAAAAGATATTTGGTGCTTTTTCAAAGGAATTTGTTTTCTCATTTAAATAAATTGGCCCATAATTTTCTCTTGTCAATAGTCAGATTTTAATCGTGCATGCAGCTATACAGCTATGCATACATATGTCAATTAAATGAAGCCTTTAAAAGTTACAGAAACTGCAAAGGTTCATTTTCACACATTTAACTGCAGCTACTCCTAAGCCTTATGATTTAGACTTGTTTTCTTCAAGCACTTGGCAAAATTAGCTATTGTCAGGGAAAAAAATAAATATATAATTGCAAGCTTGATCTAATCCTCCCTCTATTATATTTCAGTATGTGTTTTATTCCTCAATGTATGACATCCCATTCATATAAATCCCTTGGCATAAGGTCTCCAGTATCAGCAGAGGTCTCATGTAAATAGTTCTTTTCCCCCTTCTGACTCTTACCATTAAACTCATCAGAAAACAACCTTTTTCCCCTCCAAACAACCCCCCCTACTTTATAATCTGCTTAAGCAGAATGTTGGGGAAAATAAGGGATATGACAGACCCCATTTAAAAAGTCATTAAACACCCAATTTCTTTCTAAAACACATTATAATTGTTTCTTTTCCACGGCAGAGCAGGTGTCTGCTGGTTGTTTTACAGAATATTGTACTGACAGTTGGAAAACGAATATTTTGGGAATAAAGTCATTTGATAGAAGTTTTAAAGTGTTTTGTTTTAATTGGGAAAGTAAATTTCTTACAAACCATCTTTTGTTTTTTCAGCTGGTGTTTAGTCAGAAAGGGAATGGAAACAATCCTACAGATGCAGCAGGAGTGGTTGGCCTTTCTGTAACTGTGCAACGTGGTAAAAGTGTTAGCATCTCACTGAATTTCAAAATATTTGCAAGGCCCACGCTTCATTAAACATTGCTCAATTACTAACTTCCTTGGAAATTGGTTGTCTTTGTTTCAGAGCTGTCATAAATCAGTTCAGCTTTGCAGTTTAGGCATAAAATATTTATTTGGGGAAAACCAGAAGAAGCCTGGCCAGACCTGAGGGTTCTCTTTCCAGATTTTCCCTTCATTGATTTCTTGTTGATTTATGTGACTGCGAAAGGCTCTGACTTACTCAGCTCTGGAAACAAATATGTATTCAAGAGAGTCACCACAATACCTGCTTGAAACGCTAAAGCACGTTGGGAATGACACAAGTCAGACCAGTGCAGTACAATAGCTTCCCAGGAGATCAGAAACAGGCTCCTGATGCTGCTGGCTCTGAGATCCCAGCAGCTCTTCACAGAATCAGAACCACGATGGTTGGAAAAGACCTTTAAGATCACAAAGTCCAGCTGATATCTAACTCTACCAGGGGCACTGCTACACCATATCCTTGAGCACCATACCCAGACAGCTTCTGAATGCATTCAGGGATGGAGATCCATCCCCTTCCCTGGGCGGCCTGTTCCAGTCTTTGATAACCCCTTTGGTATAGAAGTTTTTTGTTAATCTTTTTGGTACAGAAGTCCAACCTAAACCTCCTCTGGCACAGCTGAGTGTCATTTTCTCTTGTCCTAGCAGTTGTTACTGGTGAGTAGATCAACACCCACTGCTCTACAGCCTCCTCAGGGACAATAGATAGCAAAAAGTCTCCCTGCAGAGGGCCAAACCAGAGCAGCGTTTCCTGGTGATGTCTCTAACCCGGCCCAGGAGGCAGCACTGCCCTGGAGGATGGATCCTGTCAGCACATGGGGTCTCTGCTCCCCTCGGAAGGGGATCACCTACAACT
>VWZY01003470.1:42205-74370 GCA_013399075.1 Chloroceryle aenea
ATAGACTTGTGGGGATCTAGATGACTCAGTAAGGTACTAACTACTTCCTCCTGGAATACAAGAGGGCTATTTGGTTTCCTCTCTCTGTCTACCAGCTCCAGAGGCCAGTTGCCTTGATGGCCACCTGTCTTACTGGTAAAAACTGATTCCACTAAGGATTAGCAATAAAATTATATGAGAAACAAAATCTGAATCTGCTGTTTTGACAGGCAGCAGGTAGCAAGTAACAGGTTCTGGTTATTGTTGAGCTTGTATCTGTGGGGTTTTTTTTTAATAAGTAGCTTTTAATAAAACAGTTTAAGGCCTACACAGGAAAAAGAGATAGAATACTGCCCAGGGAACTTTGGTCTAACACTTTGGAGCGAGTGGAGACTGAAGCTGGGCATATTCAAGGGAGAGATAAGGGATTCATTTTTAGCTGAGGGAAAATAACCTCAGTTAATGGAAATAATTTACCAAGAGCTGTGGTATATTCCTTGTCACTTTAAGTCACTTAATAAAGATTGAGAATCTTTCTCAAAGCCCCACTGAAGTCACAGGTCAGATAACAGGTTGGTACGTGGAGGCACAACCTGGGTTATTGCAGTTGATATTTTCTGAGCTCAGCTTCTGTGAATTTACAAAAGCTAAAGGATAGTTTACCCGTGATTTATTTTACAGAGGAGTAACGATGAAAAGTTATCCAAAAAATTCAAGAAAATGGTTCAGTAATTTCACAGTGAGAAACTTCATTTCTCTTCATTCATGCTAATGACTGGGGAAATGAGATGAACCTTTTCTCCTATCAGCTAGTGACATTTACTCTGGTCACTACTGGACAATTAAGTTAAGCGCTCTGCATTTAGGAACTGTCTCCATGATTTATGGCTGTTATCACTGTGTTCTACATGCTCTTAATACCTTACAAGAAAAATTATGATGTTGATTGAACATAGTAAATTACAGATATCCAGTGAATGAAAAGATCTTGGATAGATCTGAGCAATTATTTTTTTTTCCCANGGATTTTAGCTACTAAATAATGCTTCTTTAGATGGGGTAAGGGAAGCAACTCAATTACAATTTGCAATACTCAGACTATAGGTTATATTTGAATTGTTATATTCATGGAATGATGCACAGGGAACCAATTAAATTCATAGNCAAAATAAAGTTTCAGAAAGACTAAAACTATTTTGAGTGTTAAACAAGTGGAGCCAATGTTTGGGAATATAGAATGTGTGAGAGAGGTCAAAAGCATCAAAGCATTCTATCATCTGTGGAAGAAAACACTTTTGTTTCAGAAATATGCCTAGCAGGATTTTATGCTGTTGTCGGTTTTCAGTTCTTCATTTGGAACTAAAATGAATTATTACATCATTTACTTAAGCTAAAGAAAATGTTAATGTATAGGGATTTAAAATCTGAGAATGAAACAACTGAATATGATAAAGTCATTTCAAACAAAGCACCTGATCTTAAGCTACAATCATTTTAGGACTGTTGTAGGATTTTTATGTTTCCAAAACATGATTTTAGTTCAACAAGAATCATTTTTATAGGGAAAAGATCAGTTTCCCCAGAGCAAGCCACGGGTCTCTAGAGCTCTTGTGACACAACCTCAACTGTCTTACAATCACCTCGGGGGACGTATGTCTCTGCTCCCTTGATGAAGTTGTCCAATCCTTGCCCAGATTCTTAGGAATCACTGCAGCTATACAGCCTGAAACCAAAAAGTCAGCATCAGTGCACTGACACCAAAATCCATGCAATATATTCTCCCTGAGCAATATATCAAAGTAGTCAAGACGTTCCCAATCCCTCCCAAAGATGAGCAGCAGGACAGCTTCCCAGGATAATCCTGATAGCTTAGAGACAAACTGGAGTTTTCAATCCTCTACTCACAAATTGATTTCCCCCATTTTGTGGGAGATGGACCAAATCCTCACCAGAAACACCGAAAGGCTACACTTAAGCTGTATCATTTTTTTGCTAACAAAACCAGATTTTTTTTCCTTTGTTACTGTCCTGGTTTGAGTGAGAACAGAACTCATTCTGTTCAGTGATTTTACTTTTCAGCTCAGCTCTGCTAGCTCCCTGCCCTGTCTGAAGGCAGCAGTGTGTTTCCACAGGCAGTGGCTGCTGCTGGCAGGGATAACACCCCATGGGCAGAGTTAGCACCCAGGGTACAGATCTGGGGCTGTTCCTGAACCCAGCACCAGAATCCAGCTCCTGAACACAGCTCCCCTCTGCTGCTGGGCCCAGGCTGGGACTCTCCTGGTGCCTGCTCCACAGCATCAGTGGTGATGGTGACATAACTGCCATCGGTGGGGTTGGGCTCGATACAGGTTTTGTATATATTTGTATATAGTCTGGTTTTTGTTATTATTATTTTCATTTTCATTCAAGCTGTTCTAGTTTCCTTCCCTCATCACTAAGTCTCTCTCCCTTTCTCTTCGCCTTTGGGGAGGGAGGGGGGTTAACAGAGAGCATCTGTTATAGCTCTGAGGGGCTGGCCTGACCCCAAACTCTGACAGTTACAGAGAAAATTCATGTCTATCTTTACAGATATAGGGAGACTGCTGGTAGCAGAGGAGCTCAGGAGTTCTCCTGCCTCTGCTGAGTCTTGGCAAGAGATTCCAGCCTTGCATACACCAGTTATGAGGCTATTCATCCAGTGAAACATGACATGGTGATACCAAACTAATTAATGGAGAATAAATGCGATATAAAATGCTATCATATTCCCAACATCCTTTCTATGAGTTTAATCACAATATAAACCTCACGCTGAAGCACTTTTTATGTGCAGATGATACTGACAATTAAATGAAAAAGTACTCAGTTTTATAATTCACAATGGGTTATCTTGGTGGAAATTGTATTTATATCATTTTCAGTCTAGTATATATTGGTCTATGCCGATTGCTTGTTAGCAAGTACATCCTGGGAAAAAGTAGCACTAAAATTTCCAGCAAAGGTACAATCAGACAATTGCCATCCAAAATTGCTGCATAAAAAACTCAGATACAATCGCAAAAAATTACCATACAATTACAACATAAAAACGTACCAAGCACAGATACAATCACAAAGACAAGTATAGCTGATGGCAAATCTAGAAGCAATTACACAAAGCCTTTGAAGAATTACGCACGTTTATTTAAACTTGATAAATGTGTGTGTCTTAGCAGCCCCATAATTGAGCAGGATTATTATAGCCAGTGAAAGGGGGCAATTTCATTTGCATAAGTAGTTTTGCAAATTTCTAATATTTAAAATTTGATTAAAAAATGAAGTCGTGGTTATTAGCATTCAAGTTACTCGCTTTTCTATCTTACAATCATTAATTATTTTAGAGCCACCAGAAGTCTGAAAAATACTTCATGTATATGAGGAACTATCATCCTCTCACGACAGCTCTTGATACGTAATCTTGATATGTAAGACTTGTAGAAATGGTTGGCTCCTTCAGTCTGCACACTTAACACCACGATCCAGAATTCTGCAAGGCAAAAGACACGCTGGTGTAACCTGCAGGGGTGTTGGATCGAGTCCTTTCCTGAGGAACGAGTGTTTTATTTTGCTGCTCACAGTCACCATTCAAAAACTGAGATTTATTTTGGTTTATATTTTGCAGTGCTTGGAGCAGAAGGAAATGTGAGCCTGATTTGAATGACAAGAAGGAAATCATGACATTTATTCCTCAGGAAGCTACTAAACATAATACAGCTAAGTTTGTTCAAAGTGATACCCTGAGAAATTCAATCAGAAGAACTAGCAGCTCGTCTTGAAATCCCTCATTAACAACAAGGCATCTTTGAAATCATCATGATCAGTACTTGAAATTGCCAGAAAAAGAACTGCATACACAGAAGAAAGGTAGACCAAGATAGTGATGCAACATTATTGTCAAAAAGGGCACACTGAAGCCCACAATTTTACTTCTACTTGACGAGGACTTGACAGTCCTTGGCACAGATATCAGCTCAAAGATTGTCTCCGGCATCAAAATCAAATCAAAGATTCGGAGATAATTTTATTCTGCAGACTCCAAACTAGACTTGGCATACTCTTTCATGGATCCTGTTGCTGGATCAAGGACATGTGGAGGAAAAGAAGGTTATCAGGAGTAGTCAGCATAGATTCATCAAGGGGAAATCAGGCTTAACTATCCGATACCGTTCGGTGATGACGTGACAAGCTGAGTAGAGGAGGGGAGAGTGGTGGATGTTGCCTACCTTGAATTCAGCAAAGATTTTCATGCTGTCTCCCACAACACCCTCATAGGGAAGCTGAGGAAGTGTGGGTTAGGTGAGTAGGCAGTGAGGTGGGTTGAGAACTGGCTGAATGACAGAGCTCAGAGGGTTGTGGTCAGTCCAGTTGGAGGCCTGCAGCCAGTGGTGTTCCCCAGGGGTCTGAACAACACATTCACCAGTGGCCTGGATGAGGGGACAGAGTGTACACTCAGCCAGTTTGCTGATGATACGAAACTGGGAGGAGTGGCTGACACACCAGAAGGCTGTGCTGCTGTTTAGCAAGACCTGGGTGAGCTGGAGAGTTAGGCAGAGCAGAACTTAATATAAGTTCAACAAGGGCAAATGTAGGGTCCTACACATGGGGAGGAATAACCCCAGGCACCAGTCCAGGTTAGAGGTTGACTTGCTGGGAGGCAGCTCCACAGAGAAGGACCTGGGAGTCCTGGTGGACAATTATGTTATCCATGGGACAGCAACGTGCCCTTGTGGCCAAGAAAACCAATGGTATCCTGGGGTGGAAACTCATTCAACAACATTATTGATGAACTATAAGCTTATAAGCCATGCACTTCCATGTTTTCCCTTGAATTTATTCTCTAAGAATCTGCTTTCCATGCCAGCTATTAGGTAACTATACGTGCATTCTCATTTTTGAAATGTCAAAAGATTTTAATTCTATGCAAAATATTCACCTTAAACACATCATGGGCACTACATTGTACTTTCAGTTTTTAAATCAAGCTGTCTGAAGGGTCACATCCTTTTATACTTCACCAAAAGTGTGTTTGTAATTGATAGCTTACCTGTTCTGCCTGATTCCTGCCTAGTGTTTGTGAAACTCTGTACAGCACTTCATGCCAGATTGATGAGATTAAGCTTTAAACATACTATGTACAGGTTCCTGCCTGGAAACAAAGCAAGAGGTGTGGAAAATTGTTCAGCTGGCCAATAAGGCAGAATGATTTGCATTTTGGGGGTTGCCTTTGACTACTTGACACTAAGAACAAAATTTTGAGGCCCTTAATTGAGCCAAATTCTACTTGACACCCAGCAATATTTCCTGGGAAATGCCCAGTTTGATCCACAGCTATGCCATTATTTGTACTATAAACTATTAGCAGTTCAATCATGCAACTCATTGAGTCATCTGTTCTTCTGTCAGTCTTTTCAGTACAGCTCACCTGCATCCGCAAGTTTGAATTGGGATCAATTAATTTATTCTCCCATTGCTACAGGAGATAACCTTAACTTTACAGAATTAGTAAATACCAGGTTTCCTTAGCATGTAATTGTAGTTCTTCCACTCTCAGGATAGATAAAAAAATCAACACCATAATGAAATAAAGCAGGAAACTCAACAGTTGGGAAATCTACATAATACACTCTACTTGTTATGCAGGCTACAGCAGTAGGATGAGGAGAAAAGGAACTGAAACAGAATTGCTTGACCTATTTTAATATTTGATGAAGAAATACTAAGCCTGGAAACATCATGTCTTCAGGGACCTTGTAGTTGATATTATTAAAAAAACATCTTAAAAAGAGGCTCCCATAGTCTATCATAATAAGCTTTGGGTAATACTTTAAGAGTCCATTAACTTATGCTCAACTAATCTTGAATTACAATAGCAATCCTTTGAAAGCACGTGTGATAATCACACAAATACCACATAAATTCATTTCCATCCTTTTGTGAATGTTTTCCCCTAGACACACTACAGTTTTTAATCCCTTTGTGAAATAGTCCAGAACTTGATATTTTAACATGAATGGGAGGGAGTCTGACCAGTTCTAACTCTGAAAGAAAGCAGATTCTGCACCTTTGAGGAATCCAAATCAGAACTACTTGTGAAACAAATCTAATGATTTTTATTTATTTATCCATAAATTTGAAACTACCATAGAGTAAAAAAATATTTTTCATAGCTGAGTAGTATAAACATAGTATTTATTATTTCCAGGTAAGAATAGTACTGTGTTTTAAATATCAAAGTACCAATCCAGGCTAAAAATTTTTCAGAGAATCACTCTCTGAACTGCAGTTTGGAAAGCAGAAGAGTCTTTCAAATTTGTGTGTATGAAGCAAGAATTCATGAAAAAAAATCAGCCATGCAAAGCTGAACTATTGAACTGAGAGAGGAAGAAAAATGTTTACATGGAAAACATCTTTGTCAGAAAATAAGATTTTGGACCAAAACTTAGGAGGCTGTAGTTCCATTTTCCCAGCGTTTTCAACAGGGTTGCAAAATCATTGCAGTTCCTTTAAGTTTCTGTACTAGTTTATTTTTTTCATCAAAATAATGTATTTTCATTTGCAGTGGCATCTTGCTGCTGATGGGGTCCAGGCAGTAGTCTTAGGGCAACCACAGCTTGGAAATGGAAAGCCACACCAGCCTAGTGATGTGACCTCCCAAAACACACCCTGCAGAGGGAACTGGAAGGAGCAGAGATGTCCCTGGGGTGGCCAGGAGGTGCAGCCAGAGGCATCTTCCAGGACTGGCCCAGGCACATGGACACTCACTCCCCTAAAGATATTACAGCTCTTGAGGATTAAACCCAGGCACCCACACCTTGTTCTTTAATCTATGTAATGCTCTGCTTATAGACTCTTATTTGGGCAAATTAATGAAAATATTTATGCAAATGCTGACGTGAAATTATTTTTTACCTCATCCATAATTTTTATACTATATTTAAAATACGAAGCTTCTTCCTTTTTATCACAGAGATGGAAGAAGAAACTGGCAATAGCCTTATCATTACAAAACTCAGGTGTCATAGCCATAATTGTTAGAGAATCCCTTCTTCATTAAATCTTCATTAATGCTCCTACTGCCATTACTACTTTAGAAATTGGCGGTTGAATTTTTCTTTCCAGTGTCCCAGAATTCCATCATCACTTCTGTTTGGGAGAATGAACTACTGCACGCACATCAAGGACCAGAGATCATCACACTCTCTCAACAGCCTGTAATTTACAGCCAGCACTGAACAGTTTGAGCTGCCCTCTGTGTTCCTGGCAGGCCAGAACCTTGACTTATCTATGTGGTAAAAGGTCACGATGACATCGCTAATTTGAAAATAAATAGCTTCTTGTAATGTTATGGAATTACTGTGGCAATCAGGCACATAAAGATAAAAGCTCATATAGATAAAGGCATATTAATTAGCTCATAAAGCTGTATTAATCAGGCTTGTAATGGTAACAGTTTGAAACCATATAAGCAATGTGTAAGATTTGTCTGCAGGCTTAAAATAGAGAAAGAATGAAAACCCACCCACAGAGCATGATGTGATATGAACACCCTGCTACTGGGAAAAGGAAGATACAGCCTAAGAGCAGCATCTTCCAAACAGTGTATGAATGATTTAATACATTTACTCTGGTCTAGCTGAGGAATAACAGCAAAGAGTATTTTGGACACATCTGGACACATTCATCTACTTCTGAAGTACCTTGACTACCTTAATTTGTTGCTCATGGAGGTCAGTGGGACTCTCACTGTCCAAGATTCATTTGTAAAGAAGAAATCCTATTCAAACTGAAGACAATAACCACTGACTTCAGAAAACACAGCAGGCCAGTGTGTTTCCTGATCACTAAATCCTAGGTCTTCTTCAGACTAACTTTCCTATTCAGATTGACATCAAATAAAATTCAAGGACTCTAAAAACATATATATATATTTTTTCATGGCAACGCTCTATTTCCATCTTTATTTAGCATTTAATACTTTCAACCAAAAGCAGCCACAATAATCCATTGAATTACCAACAGAAACTAAGGTCAGACATTTAGAACATTGTACACTCCCTTAGATATTTCTGGGTCAAACCCCTCTAGCCCTACAATTTTCCAAGGAAAACTTTCTGCACAGGGTGCAGACAGACATCCCATTTCATTCTAAATAATTGGGGTAATTGCAGCAATTTAGGATTGTGAAAATACCCTCCCTAATTCTCCATTAATTTTATATACATTTCCAGAAGGCAGAACTGCTTCCTGTAAGAGAAGAAAGAAGGGGAAACTTCTTTTTGCTCAGAATTTTGTAACAAATCCCTAACAGATTTACCTGGGAGGAGTAAACTCCACTTCTCTCCCAAGCAGCCATGAGCAGCAATGGCAGTCTGTGGTCCTTGGCACTCACCCACCTCTTCCTCACACATTTCACCACTGCATCTGACTCAGATAAACCAATATTTATCCTCAACACAATCTGACAGGGCCTCATGTTCCATTTTAAGCCCTTCCAAAGGACTGCGTTTTGGGACATCAGAGAAGCTGATTTTCACCAGTGAAGGAATGTATGGGTTTTGTTTATATTATTGCAAAACAACAGTGACATTGTTTATATTCCTGCAAAACAACAGTGACATCCAGAGGCACAAAAGCCTAATCAGAAGTATTCATTATCCATGACAATGTGTTCAAAACCTGAGTTACTCGGGATTGCAACATCTTGGACTCTTTACAACTTTAGAAGCAGGGATAGGGTGGAAGGAACACATGTAAAGTGGGGGTTTTTTAATCAGTCCCCACGCAGCCTTATACTGGGCAACACTGGTTGGAATACGGTTGAGAGAACACTGGGATACTGGCATATGGGGCCATTATGTCCTGTTATTGATAAGATATATTGATATGAAATCATATTGATATGAAATCCTTGGCAGTCTTTTTTTTTGCATCCTTTTTGTTGAAGAGTGAAGAGGCAAGATCAAAAGGAATTCAGCTATTTCAAATTAAGGCACATGAACACTTAACAATTACATTCACTTAGACACCTTCTGTGAGAATCAATTAATGGCCAGAAGATTGCTAAAAAAGCACACCTACCAGGTCCAAGTGGGCAGAGTTCAGCACATTATTTCAGTTCTGAGACGTGTGAGGGCAATTGTGCAGCAGCCCAGGCCACTGGGAGGAGTGAGCTGCTGCACTGCACGTTTGCACGCACAGCCCACGGCTCGTTTGCCTGAAAAAAAGACACCAGGATTAGGCAGATTAGAAAGCTTTAAGATTTCTTTTTCTTATTTGTTTTTAATGTTATATGATGTCAAGTGGGTTGCAGAAGATATAAATATCTATGTAGACCTGAAGGAAAAAAATGCAGTCTCCACAGCACTTACAATGACCATAGTGTTAGAAAAGCTCACGTCTCAAAGCAATGCACTTATTGCCCAGCTCCTCTGCTGCCATGAATCAGAATAGCTCCATTTATTTCAATGGAGCTCTGTCAGGTTACATCAGCTAAGGACTGGGTCCTATCGGTCTCCCTCTTAACGTTCCTGTCATTCCCAAAGGGCTGGAAGTGCTAGATCATTTTTCAACTCTTTAGCTCCCTGCTTGCACCATGAAGATAATTGCATGTGTTCACCAGTTCTGTGTACAACACTGGAGGGAAATGCAGGTCTGTTTCTTTGTCAGGGAAGAATATTTTAAAAGATGCCTTTTCAGATATCTTTATATACTGAAGGAAATGGCCATGGTAATAACCACAGTACCATTTGAGCTTTCAATAGAGATTTTTTCCTCAAGTAGCTTCTGGTTGTAAATAATGAGGGGGTTATCTTTCTTCCCTACCAATATAGCTCCAGCATAACATTTTGCCCAACAATCTTTCAAGGGAATAATTTTTTTTGAGGAAAATACTGTTCAGTTCTCTCCAAGTCAGAACAGCAGTGAACATAGCAGTGAATTGTTTACAAAATCAAATGTTGCATCCTGTATCCAGCTGACAGACTCTTGCAGTTGGTAATTTATTAGTTATTCTTGCTATGAAAGAGCATGCATATAATCTGTTTATCACATCTATTTATAAAAGACAGAATATTTGCAATTCTTTTACTGATGATCACACAACTGACATGGTTCAAGTCATATAATAGAAACCCAATGTACTTAAAATCACGTGTGAAATGCTACTGAATAAGTAAGAAACTTCCCTTCGACCACCGAATGATGATCAGTTGGCCTAAATTTGGGGTTTTTTGGTATTATTTATGATCATATGTCTGTTTCTGCAGTCAGAAATGCAGAATTTCTACAACCAGATAAAAATAAAATATAAAATAAAATAAAATAAAATATGGACTTATGGCATTAATTATATATCATAGTTGAAGAGGAAGATAAAATTTGGAGTAGAAAAATCCTTGAATGCATTTACTAATGATGGAGAAAGTGTTTTATGGATAAATATTGTCTACCTTAGGAGACAGATGTGCAGCTAGCATAAATCAGCAGTGGCACATCCCTTCTTTTCCTGGGCTAAGGATTTAGCCCACATGCTCTACTACTACAGAAAACCAGCTCTCATTCTGATACAAGAATGAAATAATGAAGGGGAAAAAGGAGGTTAAACAGTGTGGCCAAGGCTGCACAAAAAGTATGTATTCAGTGAAGTCTGCCAGCACAATTTGCTCGTCTCTGTAACAGCTCTGACCCTGCCAGAGACACTGTATTCAAATTTTCAGAGTAGGATGAAGCTGGATTAGGCACCAAGGAGTTCTCTCTTAGTATCAGAAGTAAGTCTGAGTATCTGCTCTAGTTTTGTCCTGTGCTGGCAGGGGGGTTGGACTCGATGGGCTTGGGACGTCCCTTCCAAGCCCGACCACTCTGGGATTCTGTGATTTAACGTGCACGGCAACTAAAAATGAAAGAAATCTGGTTTACCATATTTGGAGATATGAAAAATGTTTTCTCTAAAAATCTCAAGTTGAACTTGCCCTCTATTTACCATCACGTCACAGATGGCAGAGGATGCACAAAGGGAAGGATTTTTTTTTCCAGATGGATCATTTTTCATCTTGGTCCTTTCTGGAATCTTCTGAGCAATTCTGTGTTCTGCACTGCAAAATAATACTGTGAAGAAGGGTTTGTGTGGTGCTGCACACACCTGTAGCCTACACTTTACCCAGCAATCATCAACTGTCTCCCACGTATACTAATCATAAAATAAAGGCAGCTGATGCCTCGCAAATGCAACAACATGTTACTATGACTTCTGCCCCTATGCAGCTATCTGGATGGGGACATGCAGCTTGTCACTAAAGACGTGGTGTTTGGCAAGGGCACGACCACCCTTTCTCAGCCAGAGCGAGTGCAGCAGAGTTTCAGACCATCATGGCTTGGGCACTGTGCATCCTTACTCCAGTCATGACCCCCAAGGATCCTGCAGTCTCTTCTAGACTCTGCTGGGCAAGTCATCTTTGGGAATACTTTTTAACCTCCTCCAAGTGGAAGGTGTGTGTGCGACAACCCCCCCAGCTTTGGCAACTGATTTCATTGGCAGAGAAGTTGAGGTTCTGTGGTCTGTCTTCCCAATTCTGAGGTCTTCTTTTTAAGAATGATTCACACCAAGAGATTAACGTGGAGTTAAAACTGAAGATACATGAGGGCTTTACAGCGTATTTTTGATGTGCACTGAAGTCAGCTGTAATCTGTTAATCTCCAGTTTGCATGTGATTAAGCTTCAAGAGTGTTCCCTGTCTGCCCGTGCTGTATCTCTTTCTTCAATGCCTACTGACAGGCATTTTTCAGAACTGAGAGTGGCTTATCACTATCAAAACAAAGCTCAAAGTCCTTAGGAGAAGCTTCAGCTTAGCAACCATCCTTTCAATATTATAAATCATACCTGTTTGCCTTCATCTTTACAGCCATTGACAGCCATACTCTTCACGACACCAGGATTTGTTTGTGGGGTTATGAGATATCATCTGCTCCTTCTCTTTCCTCCTCTCTTAAGCTGTAATTTTCTGTCACATCATAATGGGTCGTCCTGGAAATAGCTTGTCACAAAATGAAAGATTTCTTGCTACTGAAAGAGCAGAAACAGCTGTAAAAGAGCAGGAGTTGTATTTCAGGCAAATGTTCTTTAAACAAACGAAAAGGAAAAAAAGGAGACCCTGAACAAAGCTTCCTTAAGCTGTTTTGTTTCTCCAGACAGTCTGCAAGGTGCGGGAAGACGAGAGGCCTACGAATGGTTGTAGCTTCAAATAGATTGTGTGGGTGGATAAATATAGGGGAGTACAGTGAATGATGGAAATAGGATGGGCTTGGGTCTGTACACAGAAGGAAAACAGATTTATTTTCCAGTAGAAAGCAATTTCCATAAATAAATAGGATGGCTAATCATTATCTGCTTTAAGCATTATTAGGCTAAATATACTTTCAGCAGTCAAAACAAACAGGAGATCTAAGTTCTCCTTTCCTCTGAAAAGGCTCTGCTGCACTCGGTTGGTGTCAGGCATGAGGAGGGGAGAGGGACAGGGTCTGGCCACCGCTCTCTGATGTCCAGTCTGTCTTTGGTCCAGGCTAAAGGGGATAGAAAGGTGGTAGCTATTTCCACAGCTGCTCTCCCAGGGTTATCCTGCCACCAGGACATGACAGAAGGCACCGCTCCATAGCCATGGCAACGTGATGAAGTATCACAGTGTGTGCCTTTTCCTGGTCCCAGCAGGAGCAGGCAAACCCACAGTCCACCAGCTCTGTGTTCACGTGTGTGGGCACAAGACTCGCGTGCTGGGGCCATCCATAAAAGAGCAGTGACAGACACCCTTTCTTTCTTTCTTTCTTTGTGAGCAGAGCAAGGGGCCAGCAGCAGAGCATGGTCTACCCAGCACACAGAGGTTAAGTATATTCAGATTTTTGCAGTTGAGCACTTCAGGGGACAAATAAGCCCCTTTTTCTCAGTTACCAAAAAGTGGAATGATTGTAACCAGTGCAATTAGAAGCACAATCAAATCCTACTAGCAGAAAGACAACTGAAGGCTGTAAAGAGTCCTAAGAAGGTACATTTTTAATCAATATACTGCGGCCAGCAGTATTTGGCTTTCCAGGAGTATTTACTCAACTTCACACAGGAAAGCAAACTCAATCAACAGGAACAATAAATAGCTGATATTTCAGTTATTCTCAGCGTGTACAAAAGAGAAATCAGCCTCTGGAGTTAAAACCTGGTCTTAAACATTACCTTCAGTAAGAAGTTATCTTTTTTTAATCTTCTGAGCAATTATTATCATTGTGGCTCTAATTTCTGGCAGTGGGCCGTTGTCCCACCCAGAAAAGCCACTGTTCTGCACTGCAAATATATGCTAGAATATTCTCCCAGATGATGAGAAGAAAAATTATAATAATTTTGATTTACTTGTTCTAAAGTAAACATCTGTAAACTAATTACAAGATACACCTTTTTTACAGATTCTGTGAATGGAAAAGGCTCACTGATTACTGGTTTTGTCTTCGGTTCTGTTTGATGAATCACATTTAATTACAACATAATTAGGTCCCACCTCTGGAAAAATATGCCACGTAATAGTTATAAAGAATGAAAAGAAGTGATTGTAATGTAATTTTGAAATATGTTACAGCAATTCTTTTCATTACATTTCTGTGCAAAGGATGTCACTTATCTTAATTGTCAGTGTCAATACCGTAGTCCTAATATTATAGTTTCCAAAAAACTAATTTCAATCCCAAAGTAAAGTCTGCATTTACTTAAGAAATCATCCCAGACCCATTTAACTTTGAACACTCGAGGAATCCCACTAGACTACTAAACATAAGAAAACAGAGAATTCTTTGCTTTCTAGAAGCTTTAGACAACATTGGAGTCCTCTAGCATAATTCTGATTTAAAACAATAAATTCTGCAGGTTTGCTGATATGTTTTAGTCTCGAGGGAATAGAAATACTGCTAAGAACACCTCCATTTACATGACTGCAGCTTCCAGTCACTCGAGGCAGGATTAAGGCCCCATATAATTGAAATGTAACAGCATTTAAAGCAAAAGCAAAACCAGAGAAGTCTTTGCTGGATTTATGTAGAAAGGAAACAAAGAAACAAGGAGGATTTATGACACAAAAATCTCATCGCAGCTTTTCACCTTGACCTGATGACTAGGTAGAGAAAGTAGCAAAGATACTTACGGAGAATCCAGTAACACCATCTTCAGAGGAGCAACCTCCTCTGGAAAAGCCCTAGCTATAAAGTATCTTGCATCCTGGCACCTCTGAGAGGTGAGCTGCCTTTTGCTTTGGGATGCTTTAGGCAGGCAGGCCACTGTCAGCCGGGTGCCACACATGCTGAGATCTGATGTAGGGTTGCCTGGAGCATTGTGGTCAGTCCAAAAACTCTAGATAAGGGCCTGAGTCATTGCTTTGTTACTTTACCCAGGTTTATTTTACAGTATTAGGAATCAAGGCTGTCTCTAGACTTTCCGTGTCCTGCTGGATCACTGGGCAACATCCAGGATGCTGGGCCAGACCAAGGGAGTTACCAAGAAAGTATCCTCAGTGGCTAGAAGACACTTTAGGAAGCCCTTATTTTGCACTCTGTTTTGTCACGGTCCTGTTACCTGACTACCTGCCAGCAGTGACCTTCCAGATGTGACAAGTCAGTTCCAACAAATTCATGGCTTGGCTTCAAAAACCACCAGGTCTTCAGATTGCATAATGAGCCTCAGTTTGTTCATCCACTGGATTTTAAACCTGTGCAGCTGGCATCTTTACACATTTCCCTAGCTAAAAAGCCTAACCACACACGAAGTTTTGATGTCTTTTTTGCCATTCTCTGTGGTTCCTTTGTAGAGTCTCAATTTCTTCCATACTACAGCATACCCCGAGCTGCTTTTCCAGGTAAAAATGCCAGATGCTGTAAAGTATGGTGGCAGTCATGGAGGTTAGCAGTGTTGCAGACTGAACAGCAAGGAAGAAAAAGCAAGCTGGCTGAACACTCATCCTCTCTAGCCCAAAGTGGTTCTTTCTGTGATGGAGGTTGAAGTACTAGTGGAGTCTCCATGACTTTGCTGCCAGTGCAGCTATTGGGACATTGAGAACCTTCCAGGCAGCTCCTGTGAAAAGGTCCTGCGCCAAAAAATGTGCTGTCTTCTCTCCCCCTTTCCAGGAGAGACTCACAAGCAGGTCGTTTCAAGCTTTTCAATGGGTGCTGCCAGCTTTCTGCAATACTTTGGACTGATGTGGTGAAGGCATTTTTTAAGCCCAAAGGGCTTTCATGCAGCTGCCTGCAGTGTAGTTACTCAAGACAATAAACTCAAGGGCAGATATTCCAGCTAAATATGAAGCTGCTCTTCAAGCTGCAACAGAAAGAAAAAACAAATTAAGAAATGCAAGGATTATTTTTTTTTCTCTCATTTCCTCACTGTGCAATCCACAAAAAAAAAACCTCCTAAAGATTTAAACTGTTCAAGATAAACTGTCACAACAGGCACAAAATAAGGAAGTGTACTATGGACTTTTGGATAAGTTTAAACACATTAAAATTGTAAAGGTTCTTAGACATAAAAACAGCCAGAAGAAAACTGGGCACGTGTAATGCTAAAATTTTTATTGCATTATGAGAAACTCAGTAGAAGGTTGACTTTTAGGTTGACTTTGGCTCAGGTGAACATAAATGTGTGGTTTATCTTTTGCAATTGCCTGGGATTTTAGTGTTGTTTTGTGTAGAACATTTTGTTGTTAAACTCTGAGAAATGCTACCCAAAAACCTAAATATGTTAAAATTAGGTACGATGGTCAACTAAGAGCATAACAGAGTCAATGATGAATGGTAGCATTCAATACTAAGGAAACAGGATTGGTGAAATTTCTCATTAAAAGTATTTTTTCCTTTCTTTGTCAAGTTCCAAATCAATGTCAATTTTCTGACATGATGACAGAAATCTTTCTGGAAAGAAATTTATTAAGAAATTATTCTGGAGGGTGATTTCAAGATAAAATGCTGAGACCTATATAGCATGGAACGTAATTATGGAAGAGGAAGGGAATGATCCCAGACATGAAAAAGAAATATAAGCTGCTTTGGAGAATTAAGTAACTTTATCCCCAGGAAGTTCACTACATTTCTCATCAGCATTATTAGGAGTTATATGTGCTCAAAGTATGAGTAAATTTAAACAAGTTAATTTTATCCTTCTCAATCTGGGGAGATGACTTTGGGAAACGAAGGATGAAGGTTGCTAAAGTATCTGGTTTAGGATACTTGAGGATATTTTACCTTGTTCTTCTGCAAAACCCCTTCATTCCCTTTCCTGTGTTCGCTTTCTGCAAAATCAAATATTTCTGAAAGGCTGCTTCTTGTTCCAGCATCGTACTCAGAATGGTGTTAGGGTCTCAGTAAGAAGGTCGTAAGCTTCCCAATCTGCCTGCAAAAGATTTTGGTTTGAAATAAAATGAGCTTTGAATGAACAAAATTATTTTAGAAATCAATATACCATCATTTTGGAAAGAGCATCCCTACTGATCTTAGGAGATTGAGCTGAAATGGTATCCTGTATTTGACATTTTGCACCACCTCCAGCTCTATATTCATCAGGCTTCTGTCCTTCATTAACAGCTTTTCAGTATTTTAGTCACAGCACACATAATTCCAGTCAGCTTTACTGCATTTGGGAAAACAACCCTTCCTGAGGAGTTCCCAGTCGTGCTGGTGACACCTGTTGGAAACAGAGAGCAGAAACCATTGGAACTCCTGGCTGGTGAGAAGCAGCTAGTGTCTGGAGCAGACAGAGGCTGGGTGGAGAGCTGGTGGGCAGCGTTGTGCATGAGACCAGGTATGGTCCTTCCCCTCCCATTCTCTTGTTTCAGGCAGCAGTTCACTGTTCCTGGCAGAAGACAATTGTCTGGTTCCAGCAGAAGATACCAAGGCTGAAAAGCTCATCAAGGAATCTTTGTGCAAGTTGTGAGCCCGCTTAATGATTTACCTGCAGTCCCATCCCCACATTTTACACATCAAGAGAAACCAAAGTATAAATGTTAGCCCTATTTCAGACCTACAAGAATTCAACACCAAGAATTCAACAACCTGAGGACAGACTGACAGGTTTGTCCTCCTCCTTTTGGCAAGATTTGTGCCTTGGCCACGCCACGTTTTACCCTGGGAAATGATATTTCTTATTACAATTGTACCTTGAGCTATTTCAGCAGCTTAGTGTGTTTCTCACCAGCAATCCTAAAGAATCTGTGTATGTTGAAAGTGTGTTTTTCGTGAATCCAGCTGCTCCTTGTGAATGCAGCATGATAGACTGTTTGTACATCTGGTGTCAGATCTCTAATCCCAGGAAAACTCTGCTAGTCGTGCATCTGACTGCTCCCTTCCAAGGGAACCAGACCTACAGAAGACAGGCTGTTTGGGGACCTGGTGTCAGACCTATAGAGATATTTAAATTGTGTTATTCCTGCATCCGACTGCTCCCTTGGAAGGGAAACATACCTGAGAAAAAAATAGACATCCTGGTTTAGGTTCAGCTGAGTAACAAGTATAACAGGCACTAAAATGGGCAGGTAGTGCTTAACACTGTGTACTCTAAAGAACTGCTTACAACTAAGAATGACATTTTAATGAGTAAAGGTTAATTGGAAATCACACATTTTCTACCTAACCTAAAAAAAATAATAATAATAAATTCCAAAAAACTGTGCCTGGTGGGGTTTTGGTAGTATGGGAAGGAGGGACCCACGATGGTGGGAGAAGTTCATGGAGGACTGTCTGCCTCAGAAGGGGTGCCACTTTGCAGCAGGGGAAGACCCTGAGGAGTCTTCCCACGGAGGAGAATGTGCAGAAGAGCACATTCTGAGCAGCAGAAACAACATGGGACTGGGGCTGACCGCAAACCCCGTTCCCTGCAACAGAAACTGCCATCACTAGACATTATCAAATAGGGTCTATATCTTTGATTTCTCTTTTCCATTCATCTGAATGTGAATGAGAGTCACGCCGTGATCTCCAAAGCTGTGGGGGAGAAGCTGAAGGAGCTGGAGCAGCAGCTCACCAGTAGGTGAGAAAAACTTGGTACCTACAGAAAGGTAAATCAAACAGGGCAGTACCATTCTATGACACTGAAATAAAAGCCACGGACCGATCTAAGTCGCACAGATATACACACATCCTTAAAACAATTCAAGAACTGCCTTTTTCTCTTTAAAAATCAATTGGTTTGCATTGCTGTTTACTCATTTCACTAAGTTTCTCACCAGTGAAAACCCACAGAAAAAAAAAATTTAAAAGCATTTCCACTACAAGGAGTCTTGGAAGTCTGTCAGAGCCTTTTCCTCTGCCATCTCATCTCTATTCATGATTTTAACCGTACACTTAATGAGACTGAGATTCACCTCACAAATTCTCCTCACAGCTGTCAAGCATTCCTTCCTCCTTTTCCTTAAGCTCATCTGAATTCTCTGAGCAGCACCATTTCTGCAGTCAAGTTCCCCCATGACATGCTGACTCCCTGATTGACAGGCAGAACACAGACGCCAAGCGGAATGTCAAAGAACACGACATGATAAAACCAAACATAGCTTAATACAGTTATGATAATGCCAAACTGCTTAAAATTCTCTATACCTTTGACAGCCTAGCCATGTATTTTATGTCTTTCAAAGGCATCTGCCTGGAAAAGCTGGTTTCTCTGGCCCTGGAAGGAGACACATACCGTTCGTCTTTTAGACCAGGTTTAAACTAAAGCTAAGCAAATTGATTTTCCTTGATGAGAGTAAGATGTTTATTGTGATCTTTCAGACTTACAAGCTTGTATTTCATTTCAGATCTGATGTGTGATGTGAAGGCTACCTGACTTAAGTGGCACTCTTATTAAAGCTCATTAAATGGTAAAGAACTGACTTCTAAATATTTTCCCAGGTGAAATCTTCAAGATAAGGGTGCCTGTAAATTATGTAGTCATAGTTGCAGACAATAAAGGGGGGGGAGCATTAATTATTTCCTAGATTATTACTCTTCAAAACTTGATTTTAAAAGTAACCATTTCAGATTTTCCTGTCATTCAAGCAAGGAGAAGGCAACTACAAGGTGACTTCATCAGGGAGCAGAAAGCACTAGGAACAGTTCAGCAAACAGTTCCTAAACAGCTCACAGATTACACATTATTCGCCCAAGCAACTGTGTTACTTCCAAAGACAAGTATGTTGGGAAAGTTTAGGAGGCATTTATAGACACAGCTTCGAATGCAGATACATAAATGGTTTTTCTACACAGAGAAGCCACGGTGCAGCACCAAGAGCTTGTAACTCCTGTTACTTCCGTGGACACATTTGAGCTGCCATCAAAGCCACACAGTGCACTCCTAAATGAAACAGGGCCATGGCCCTATTACACACCCTTACAACTCTAAAATGCATCTGACACAGGAGTAGAGAAACTTTCTCATTCCAAAAGTGTCTGAAATAAAGCCTGTACTACAGCCCATCAAAGAGGTGTTTTGCAGCAAGAAACACGTGAGTGCCTTTGGGAAAGCAAAGTCTGCTGAGAGAGTGCTGGGGGCATAAGTGGTGGGAGCCAAACCTAATACTGCTGTGATGTCTCCTGTCCTCTCAGCCATAGCCAAAAAGGTCTCAGAAAGTGGCAGCCAGCACAGAACAAACCAGTGAGGGGCATGCAGGATGTGTCTGGTTAAGCATTCCGAATGGTGAGTAGATCAGGGTTTTGAATTAACTCCCTGCCTCACTTTTATTTAGCAGCACGGGAAAAGGCTGAGAATTCAAAAGCTCACTGGCCTTTGCAGAAAAAGTGAGCACAAAATCCTTCTCCTGCTACCCACGCACTGCGGCCACAGCAGAGACAACCAGCACCTTGACAAGGTTTGAGTTTTAACTGCTTGGTATCCACCAACTTCATTGTCACCAACATCACTTACTCACAGAATCATAGAATGGCAGGGGTTGGAAGGTATCTCTGGAGATCATCGAGTCCTATGTCCCTGCCAGAGCAGGGTCACCCAGGGCAGCCCACACAGGAACAGATCCAGGGGGGGCTGGAAAGTCTTCAGAGGAGACTCCACAGTCTCCCTGGGCAGCCTGGTCCAGGCTCTGTCACCCTCACATCAAAGAAGTTTCTCCTCATGTTGAGGTGGAACCTTCTATGTTCAAGTTTATATCCATTGTTCCTTGTCCTGTTGCTACAGAAAAGAGATTGGCTTCTTCATTTGCCACCCACCCTGCAGGTATTTATAGACATGGATAAAGGTCCCCACTCAGTCTTTCTGAACTAAACAGCCCCAGTTCCCTCAGTCTTCCTTCATAGGGGAGATGCTCAAGTCCCTTCATCACCCTCGTAGCCTCCACTGGACTCTTTCCAGTAGATCCCTGTCTCTCTTAAATTGTTGAGCCCAAAACTGGACACAGCATTCCAGGTGTGGTCTAACCAGGGCAGAGTAGAGGGGGAGGAGACCCTCCCTCCTCATGCATCGTCTCTCTGCTTTCCTTTCAAGCTCTGAGGAAGAGCTCCTGCATCCAAAGCCTTTTAACCCTAACCACTTATAGAAGCTAGTGAACTGAATTACTTCCCTCTATCTTCTGCCTCTAACTTCTGTCCACAGACTATCACGGCTGGAGCAAAATATCAAGTGCAGTTAATATTATGCCTTTGCTCAAGAGCTCTCTTGTACGTCTATTAAATGCTGCATTTTGAGCAGATGACAGTAGAACTTCACCTCTGAAACAAAAAATTTAGAATAAAACAACAAACCCACAGCCTACTGCTGGAGAATTAATTTTTCATCCAAAATCTGATTATTTTTTTCACTTGGAAAGTTGAATAGTGTATTTTTCAGTCAAGCCAAGGTTAGCATCCGTTCATCACTTGGAGGTTGGACTGGATGATCTTTTAAGGTCCCTTCCAACCCTTAACATCCTGTGATTCTGTGATTTGGCCAAATGTAAACTTTCAGTTATGAGACAGTTCATGGTTCCACTGTTTCTTCTGTGATGCCTCAAGAGAAACTGAAGTCTCAAAAACTTTCTGTCATCTGAGCTACCTGGCAAGACAACATCTTCTGTGCAGGAACTTCACCATCTTTCCACAGCAAGACCATCAGAGGACCATCTGAATTCTGAAACAAGTCAAAAGGAAATAATCTACTTGGAANAATAGTGTATTTTTCAGTCAAGCCAAGGTTAGCATCCGTTCATCACTTGGAGGTTGGACTGGATGATCTTTTAAGGTCCCTTCCAACCCTTAACATCCTGTGATTCTGTGATTTGGCCAAATGTAAACTTTCAGTTATGAGACAGTTCATGGTTCCACTGTTTCTTCTGTGATGCCTCAAGAGAAACTGAAGTCTCAAAAACTTTCTGTCATCCGAGCTACCTGGCAAGACAACAACTTCTGTGCAGGAGCACAGCACTGAACTTCACCATCTTCCCACAGCAAGACCATCAGAGGACTGTCTGAATTCTGAAACAAGCCAAAAGGAAATAATCTACTTGGAAATGAAAAAAATATCATGTTCTTGATATAGCAAACCACTTTTTATCCTAGACTTTTCTAGATTAAATGCATCTTCTGCCAAAACCAAATCACACAGGCGTTTTGTAACTTGATGGGATTTCTTTACTAAGCCTGACATAACTGAGTATGATTTTTAACCTGAAAAATTCTACTGAATTAAAAAAACCCAAACCCACAAGCCTTTGTTGCTAACGTTGTAGGGAGAATTTGGCACCCCAATACGTAGTGGTCTTAACTGTTTGCAGAGAGGAGATGTATTTTATTTTTCTTTTTTTTATTCCTATTCCTTAATTTCTACTTTGGGATCTGCTGCTTCTCGGGTGCAAGAAAAGCAAAGGAATGCAGAGAGGTGTAAACACAGAGCCGGGGCGTGAAGTCACAGGCTGTGCTTGATGTNGACTTTTCTAGATTAAATGCATCTTCTGCCAAAACCAAATCACACAGGCGTTTTGTAACTTGATGGGATTTCTTTACTAAGCCTGACATAACTGAGTATGATTTTTAACCTGAAAAATTCTACTGAATAAAAAAAACCCAACCCCACAAGCCTTTGTTGCTAACGTTGTAGGGAAAATTTGGCCCCCCCGATACGTAGTGGTCTGTGCTGTTGTTTAGGTACCAGCTGTTTCCCTAGCCTTAAATCTGTGGTTAGTTTCTTATTCCTCCCTCATATTTGCTGAGTACTGCTGCTTTTACCTTAGAAACATTTCGAAAATGAATCTTTTTTTTCTTTACAAAGCGGAACACACAGCAGTTTCCAGTGTTATTCCTTAATTACACGCATTGCAATAATAATGACTTAATTTGATAAATACCCTTAATTTGAAACTTTCATGTCTCAGTATCTGCGCCAAGGGTAAAATGTTGAATATCCACTGACAATCATGGGATAAACACCTCTTAACTGTTTGCAGAGAGGAGATGTATTTTATTTTTCTTTTTTTATTCCTATTCCTTAATTTCTACTTTGGGATCTGCTGCTTCTCGGGTGCAAGAAAAGCAAAGGAATGCAGAGAGGTGTAAACACAGCGCCGGGGTATGAAGTCACAGGCTGTGCTTGATGTAGAACAGGAAATTTTCAAGATGAAGTAAGAAAAAGATGGGGACCACAAAAGCATCCTTTACAGATTCCTTGCGGAAACTGCAACCAGCATCTTATTCAAATGAAGACTGAGTTCAGCCTGAGGAAACTGCTGCCTAGGAGAGCTAGTGAAGATTAGAGCAGATCAGCTAACACGAGCTGAAACTGCAGTGTTTGGAATTCAGCTGGGTTGTGCCTTTAATGGGTTATGTTCACATTTGTTCTTTCTTGCAATCTGAGTTACATAAATTGCTATGCAAGCACAAGATAATGTTTTCAAATGGACTTATTGGCACATTAATCTATAGCACTATAATCGGCCTGAGGATCAGATTTATTTTTTATATATTAAGCAGTGAATGTCAGCTCCTTTGGGCATACAAGGTGTCATCAACTTTATGCCAGCTTTGCTGACTCATAAACATCTACACATGTAAGCATTAATTTTCTTAGAGCTACAGCACATTATGTACTAAAGGGGATCAGAAGTAAGCAAAATCATCTGGAAAATATAGTCTAAATTTATATTGCTTTGGCTGAGAGGATTAATTTAACTGGCTGGAGATAGAATATATATTAAGTCATTAATGTTTATAAATCTAGAGACACAAAATAACTCATTTTACACCAGCTCTCATTAGCACGCTTGTTTTGCTTGTACGTGCTCAAAATGCACCACTACCTGAGTGTTGAGAGTACCCTGAAATTATTAAATAGCTTTATATTCAAGGGCAAGTGCATCTCGTGAGTTCAAACTTTTGGAAGATTTGAGAAAAATGCATGTTTTGTTTGTTAGTTGAACAGCAATGCTGGCTGAAAACAAATTCAGCCTCCTTTTCTAGGGAGCTGTGCTCTCAGCTTTTTTGATGGCTAGCTATATAGACAGGGATAGCTGAAGTTAAGCAACTCTAGCTCAAAGTCTCAGCAGCTCAAGTGCTATTTCATCAAGTCCTTCCAAGGGTATCACAGAAGGACAACTCTTCTACTGCACAGAGAGGCAGGGAGTATGGAACACGTTGGCAGCATCCCTCTTCTTCCCGAGAGAGGCAGGCAGCAGAGAAACAGGGGAAAAGACAGTAAACCAGCACCATAGTGAAAGGATCTGGAGAAAAAATGATTTGGTGTTGGGGAGTGCTTTAAAACATTGAAAGAGAGTATTATATGAAGAGAGTTATCCCTTGATTAATAATTATGCTATGTCTTTGTCTTTGGAAATGGACAGAGATAAAATTTATTAAAGAGATCTACCTCTCTGTGGGAGAAAGGAAAGGCTGAATTCCATGTAAATTGACAGGTGGCCAAGCTTAGCATATATGTGTAGAGTTACTGATGTGGTTCTATGATGCTTTCACTACATGGGAAATCGAATTTCAGGAAGCCTTGAAAGCAAAGCTTTTGAATTACAAACTGTCTTCTGATGCAGCAGGCCTAGTTAGCTAAGTACTGAAGACACAGAGCCACTCAGCTCACCCTGCCAGATGCAGAATGGGTCTCAACTTTATTTATCTCTGTTATTGCATTGACTTAATTCATAGTTATCATTTAAAATTACGTTAGAAAAGTTTTAAGTGCATTTAAGTGGTTCAGGGAAATGGTAATGGAATACTGAGCCATTGCTTTTTAAGGTCATCAGAAGAAAATTGGCACAGGTTAGCCAGGAATAATCCTCTCAGCTATGCAAATTAATTATACACCCCTCTGCAAGTGTCAGGAGTGAATAGAAACATCTGGTAAGGATGAACACTGTCTCACCTGAATTCCAGTTTTTCTGGTATCATTTCAATAGCTCAGTACAATTTCTTCCTATTATTATTTTCAGAGCTTCATTATTATGATAGAATAAAAATACTTAGATTCTCACTGCCAAGAACATTTAAATGGACACCAGTACTTGTTTTTTTCACATTCCTAATTACAATCCTATCGTAGAATCATAAACTGACCAGAAGAGCAGCTAGCACAGGCATGACTTTTTAAAAGCCAGTTCTTTTAGAGGCAAACAAGTATCTATTAAGTATCTATTAAACTGGTTAAGTGCAATTCCAAACATTTTTGAAGAAGGGTTCCTAAGACTACACAAGTTCAGTAAAGTGTGATAAGAAACACAAACTTTAAGCAATCTATTAAAGAATTCAATGGACTGACAGTAAATTTCACTGCATCTGTACACACAGCAAACAAAATTGAAACTATAAACACTGCAGAAGCACCTTTGCCATTTTCTCTTTTGAACCAGGCAGCTTTAATGATTTTTGAGCCTATCTGGTGTTTGCATCAATTTCCAATGGTGTTTGTGTATCTGTACAGCAAGGAACACGCTAGAGCAGCATCAGTGTTTGCTCTGAGAAAAAGCAACTCCACCTTGGAAAGTTTCCATTAGAAACCTGCTGAAACTGTAGGCTGAGATTGGGTGAATAACAAGAGTGCTGCTCCCCTACCAGTGTCTTGAAACAAAGGTGTTCTGTCTGTTCTGCTACTGACCACACATTTGGTGCTCTCAGTGAAGCAGGGACCGAATGGCAGTTGGAGTCACACAGAAAACAGAGCTGAAGCTGAGCTGCCTTCCAGTCTCAGGTTTAAAACTAAGCGAGGGTCAATGCTGTCTTGAGACCCAATACCACCCCACTGCTGGTTTACAACCTAACAAGTCAGAGGAGAACCACTCGGTGGGAATTCCTATGACCACAGTGAATGTGGACTTTGCAGACACGCACAAGAACCTAAATGACACAGTCTCAGCTTTGTCTCAGTCACAGCTAGAGTGCCTTGGCACCTGCAGTCCCACGCGGGATGCTTAAGCAGCCCGTTCAACACAAATGCCTACGAGACAGGGAAACAAAAGGTGCCCAACACCTTATGAATATGTCCATCCAGAGATGTGCCAGATCAGATCACACCAAAGGATTCCAGTTTCTCAGAGTGTTAAGTTATGGGGTGAGGGAAAGGAAGCACCATTTCCTCCTCCTCCTTTAGCCACCCTGCAGACTGACAGCTTGTCAGGTGACACCAAGACATGAAAGGAAATGCACAGATAGTGAGTCCCAAAACAAAGCCGCCAAGGTACAGACATGAAATTCTCAACACTTAAGACTCAGGGTGGCAGGGAAATGGAGCTGGTACCAGGCAATGACTGACCAAAGCTTGTGAAGGTCTAGCTCTGCGACTACAGTGACCAGATTAGCACTTAGACACTAAATAAATCCCTCTTTATCCCTGTTCGGATGCGTCGCTGGTGGTGGGCCAAGTAGGAATTTTATGGCCTGCGGTTCCTAAAAATTGTGATGTTGGCCACCTGGATGAGTATGTTCAAACCCCATCTTCTACAGGCACGAGCAAATATAGCAGAGACATGCCTCTTTTTTTCTCCACACGCCCATTTCATCAAGGAAGATTGTCCAGTTTACAACAAAGTCTACAAATCAGGGACCATGCCACAGATCAGCACAAGGGAATAACTCAGTCTGAGCTAACTTCTGGGACAGACTGAGTTGTCTCTGATTTACAGCAGTACCCTCAACGGATTTCCAGAATATCTGTGTTAACCTCAAATATACATTAATCGTAAGAAGAAGAACACTGTAATAAGTATGAAGGAAAAGAGATCATTAGTCCAGGCACTTTGCTGAAAGATGGCAAATTTTGTTTCTGCAGGGATTACAGAATCTTATCTATTGGGCTTTGAAAGGAAATGATCATTTTCAGGAAAAAAAAAAAAATTCTTTCTGATGGCACAAACGTGGGTAATGGGCAAGAGCTAATGACATAGGGATACAAATGGAATTTTGCCATTATGGAAACCTTCATGCTGTTGGCAAGCTATGCTATGTTTGTCCTCTCCCTTCTGCTGAAGCATTAGAGAAAGTAACTGCTGGAAGTAGAATAATGGACCTGAAGGACCAAAAACCCAATCTGCTGGAGCAGATTGTGTTTTTGTATTCAGAGCTATTTAACAAACTACATTGTGAATCGAGTCTGAAAAATCAGCACCTTGATAACCTCTAAATGGGATTTTATACTGGCCAGATGGATCACGGCTGAGCCTAGTCAAGACTGGGGTCTCATTCTGCTCAGTAATCAACAAACAGGAGAAATTAAGGCTGGGAGGGGAAAGAAATGTGGCGCTTATAATGTGCTATTCAACACAGTGCAGAAGCACCTGATGAAGCAGAGAGAAATTTTCCCTATAACTAGAACCAGTGCAGCCACCTCTGCAATCTAAGGAGAAGCTTTGTCTACAGATCACTGGTCTCTCAGGCCCAGATGGGCTCTTGGTCTGCTGTTATCACAGAATTACAGAAGGATGGAAGGGACTTCTAAAGGTTATCTAGTCCAACCCCTCCTGAAATGAGCAGGAACATCTACAACTGGATCAGGTTGCTCAGAGCCCCATCCAACCTGACCTTAAATGTTGCCAGGGATGGGGCTTCTACCACCTCTCTGGGCAACTTTGTTCCAGTGTGAAATTTTTTTACCTTGTATCTAGTCTAAATCTACCCTCTCTTAGTTTAGAACCTTTACCCCTCGTCCTACTGCAACAGGCCCTGCTAAAAAAATCTGTCCCCATCTTTCTTATAAGCTCCTTTAAGTATTTCAAGTCCATAATAAGGTCTCCTTGGAGCCTTCTCTTCTCCAGGCTGAGTAAATCTAACTCTCTTGACCTTTCTTCACAGGAGAGATTCTCCAATGAAGCAACTGGCTCCTGAGCACCTACCACAAACAATTTTTCATACTTCTTTCCTATCTCTTGCTTCCTTCCTCATTGACCATTTGATGCTCTTCTTCCAAGGCGTTTCTAGAGCAGGTTCCTGGAGCAGCCACCCAGGTTCTCTGTTAGCATTGGACCACAATTCTGTAACACGCCTGGTCTCTTTCTTTGTTCCTTGGGATGGAGATACTGCTATGCTCCCCATCTTGTTGCTGGCCACAGCCAGTGCATTTCAACAAAAAATATGGAGTAAAATGTTGAAAGGATTTTCCCTTGTGATAATAAAAATCAGCATAATATCATAGGAATAGCATTTAAAATTAGATTAGTAGAAAGAAACTGAAGCAATAAAAATTAACAGCAGAACAGTTTAGTGCCTTATGGTCCATCAGTTAGTTCAGTTTCCTGTTCGATGGAATCAAAAAAGGCTTCCAGTAGAAAAATAATTTGAAAGATATATTTGTTTATGATCTTTCACTACCGAGAGAGAGATCAAACCCCTGGTTTTGAAACTGTCTTTCAGAAAGAAGTGCAGTGCAGAAAACAAGCTGCCTTCACTCAGCAGGGTGTGCTAAGTAAGTGTACAGCAGCATTAAGAAGAAACTCCTCGGAATATACAATTTCTCAAGGTGAAAGAAACCCCTTGTCAGATCCTAGCAGTGAAAGGAAAAGAGAAAGTATGATTAATAGCACAGCTTAAAGTAACAAAATAAACCATGAAAGCTAAACAACCTAACATTGCGCGGGGGAGCCTGTATGAGGAATCTGTTAAATTGGGGCAGGTTTTAGTGGGTTTCTTTATTTCTAAACCCCAAAGGGCATGCAAATGCATTCCCATACTGACTGAGCAACCTCGCCAGCACTGGCCTGCACAAATACCTGCTATCTCCCTTCACATTCCCACCTGTACAAGCAGCGTGGTCCACAGCTATTTAAGTTGTCAGTCCCAGTTGCTCAGATATTTGGGGGTTTTGGCACTGGTTTGTGAGAGTGGGCGATGCTGATTTCACAGTCCTGAAGGAAATATACATAAAGAGGGGAAAACCTGCATAAAAACTTTCTTTGCTTTGTTTAGGTCAAATTAGGTGTTTCTTGAAGAAAAAGCAACACACAGGTTTACAGAAAAAATAAAAATACAGCTCTCAAGTAAGGGGTTTATTCCCTGATCCAAATAATTGATAAAAGCCTCTAAGCATCTGACTTTTTTGCTGGAAATCTGAACAAGCACATTTAATATTTTTCATATTAAATATTCATTTTATATTGATGAGCCTGCTGGACTTGTAACATAGGAAATAGAGACAAACAGGACTCACCATTACAATAATACACCAGGCTGGAAAAAGCCACATAAAGGATGTTCATTTTATTGCTTTTATAACATAGAAGTGATAAATCCAGGTAAATATCTTAATTTCAATAATATTCCAAAGAGAGCTACATAACTGCTGGATCAATTCAGCTTTGTTCTGCAACTACACCCAGTATTTCCACATTTCTAGCCAAAACATTATATATCTGTAACTAGACTCCTGCAAACACACAGATACATTTTCCCACCATAAAATGCCTACTTGAAATTTATTTGCATTTACACAAAACAAGAAGAGGCCCAAAGCATTTTTTTTTAATAGATTGTCCAGGGAGGACACTTTTGAGTCGCAGAGAATGGAGGAAGTGGTAGCTTAGGGTCAAAAAATCAGTCAAATGAAGATCCTGTTCTTCTCTTGAAAGTCTTTTCCTGACAAATTCTTGCCAGTTGTTACCTTCAACTGCTCAACCACTTCTGTGGAGGGAATGCTTGACAAAACACTGGCTGTACTACATGATGGACCTCCTAAATCAAGGAAGACCAGACATCCCACAGCCTCTCATTTAAATTTCACACCTATTTAATTTCCTGAGTCTGGTAATATCACACAATTTCTTTTCCTACAAACTCATAAGTCACTTGTTTCTGCCATCATGCTGTCATAACAACCTCACTTTACCTAACTGCGTGCAGTACTTGTCTTCTCCACCATCCATTCATTTTCCACCTTTATTTTCTGCTGGTTTCACCACTAGTTCCCTGGAATTTATTATTTCCTTTCAGCATCCTTTCTTCCTGCAATGTCTGACATTATTAGAATTCATAAATATCTAGTTTACAATTCATGATCAAATAGACAAGAAATCTCCACCCAGACTCTGGATTTTAATAAAAGAGTCTCCCAACCTTATTGTTATAGAATAAAAAAGTCTGATTTCAGTGATATTGTTGTTTCTACCCCAGGGGCTGAATGCATTGGTGCCATCTACATAGGGTGGTTAAGATAATCAGGTTATGATCCCCATTAGGTCAGAAAATCAGGTACCCAAAAGCTTCAGAGTGTGTTTGACCAGAACAACGAAGGAAGTTTTTATTGAGAAAACTGGACATTTTTAATACTTTAATACTTTTCATGGTATTGAGTTAGAGATGGAGCTTGGTGCTGCCATGAGCCCTCACATCTTCTCGTGGCTTTTTTCTTAATGTCACTTTTTTTTGTAATGGAAATGGATTCTATTGCATAACCTGGTGACAGAAAATTGATTCAGCTGAAACCTTCAAAACCTCAGAGAGATCTTGGAACAGAGTGTTCAAAAGACTACCCTTCATCATGGCCAAATATGTTCCTTTTGCTTTGTTTTAGTGAAATGCTGGGTATGTAGCTAATAGAGAGCATGGGGTCACATACACTGTTGCTGGAAAACATCAGCTTTAAATCATAAATATCAAGGCATTTAAGTACTTCTGAAAAAGCTGCTTAAGAATTTCTTTATCAGAAGGAATCAACCGATAATAGTCACCTCCCCGACTGGGGGAGATGGAACCAGACCTAACTTCACAGCCTTGCATCAAAGCAGATTTCACAGGATTAGTCTGGGCTGTTCTTCAGACGCAAAGCTGATGTCCCTCTGGACAGATCATTTATCACAATATATTACAGCTGATTCATGGGAGCTGAATACCAATAGCTGCGCTGATGGTAAGGATGTTGCAAAGCTAATAATGATAGCTATGAATCCTAGTTTACCATCACTGCTCTGCAAGCAAGTAATTCATTTCAGGAAGGTGAGAAAGCTATTAAAAAGTAGCATAATGTGACTCATTCTGTCAGCCAGTACAAATAGCATAGGAGTATCAAAGTTTGGCAGCAACTCTCCTGTTTTTTTATGTCTCTGAAGGGTACTTCTCTTCCCTCCAGGCTGGGTGGGTGTCTTGCTGCCTGTTCCTTAGCTACCTATAAGAGAAAACTCAGTTGCCTGCAAGAGAAACTGCTATTTTGTTATGGAATGGAAGTTCTGGTTCTTTCAGCTAGGATTGTAATATTTCACAGCAGAGGGACTGAACTTCAAAGCTGATTCACTGCTACTACTAAAAAAAAAAAATTTAAAACCCCCACACCTGAATAATCTGCTCAGGATTTAGTCAGAGGAACAGTAAAGAGGACAAAATCCCTCAGATAATACTCAGAATGAACGATTTACCCAATTTCAGGAGTGCAAGTTTTACCAGACCATCTGCTCTGGAAATGCACTCTCTTCAGTCCCAAACTGAGTTTCCCTTCCTACCCTTTGTCATATGCTGTGTGTGGCCCATACTGTACTTCGTGATGGGAAGCATCCCTCAAGGTGCTTGTCTCTTCTGGATTAGTCTGTACATCTGTAGGAACCCATGAGTAGCCCAGCTCTGAACACAGTAACATTAAATCACAGCCTCAGTTTCCCCAAGAGGAAAAACCTGTTTGCATGAAGGAAAAAAACATAAGAAAAAATCCATATGTGGGTCCAGAGTAATAAATACCTATGGGAGTCTGCCTGAAACAATAATTTTCACCTGCACTCTGAAAACCACCATGGTCCAAAGAAGAAACAAGGATATAAAGGGGGAATCCCTATGGGAGCCCCTTTTGCCATAAGGTCATTCAGAGCTCAGTGCTGGCCCACTCCTGTGCAGGCTGATAAATTCTGAGTCCCTAACTCCTGTAAGTTGCTCAAAATCTTGCAGCTGGATGACAGAAATAGTAAAATAACACACATAGCCTCCATAGTGTCCCACACTCCTTAGCTGGGAAATCAGCCCCGGGCTGTCCCCCCTCATCCAGAGGTCACAGAAAGATAGATTTCTCTTCCTATTTTAAATATGCCTTGTCAGTTCTTAAAGCCTGCAAATAATAGTCAGACAGGAGGAGAAGAAATGATGGGATATGATAACATTCTGTAATAAAATGTGTGAAATTAAATTTAAATTAATTTTAGTATATTCATTTTAGGTAAGAAATAATTATTTCCAGCGGTTAAAAAATTATTCCACTTTTCTGACACAATCGTTATTAAATCTTTTCAGAAATTGTCAGTAGACTTTTAAAGCTATAATATAAGAGGCCTTTACCTTAGGAAGTATATTCAATCTGAAATGGAACCTGTAAATGGATTTTTCTTATCATCCGTGAAGAAGTGTAAACTTAATTTAGTTGCTGGTTCTTTATCTCAAGTCCTTCTTAATTGACATTCTGCTTAAACTAATGAAAAACCACCCTCTCTAAAGTCACTGCCATTAGTACCTTATTCTGGCCTTGTCAGGAATGACTGACAGAGAGGTGAAACTTAAACACTGATAGTCGGGAATCTTTCTGTTAATCCAAAGTCAGTAAAATCTTCAGCTCTTCAGGCTGAACATAGAGCTATTATTCTTTGTAACTAACCTGAAGAGGATGGGAAATGGTAGATAACGTGATTCAAGACCTCAGTACACTTTTAAAACTCCATTTAAAAAGCCTCACTGGGTTATTAGATATTGTGATTTATTCCAGAAAATGCCTCGGGAAAAAAAAACAACAACAAAACCCAACCAAACAA
>VWZY01003470.1:74430-117363 GCA_013399075.1 Chloroceryle aenea
AAAAAAAGCTCTGTATTTGAAACGTAATCATTCCTACCTTCCTGTAATTGAAGCTGCCACTTCTCCTCAAGCACAGCTGTTGGGCAGAGCCCAGGTCCAGCAGATGAAACCAGTCCTGAGAGAAAGTGAGGACTAGATAAGCAAGCCTGACCTAGACTAAGTCTCTCTCCGTCCCCATGACCTATGGCAAATGCACATTTGCTGGACAGGAGGGCAACTTGGTGGCCCAGGGCTTTATATCTGCACATTATTCAGTTTACCATATTATCACTTTATTAGACATTGGGCGGGAGGAAAATTTCCCAGTGAAACAGGCTGGGTTGGAAAAGAAATCTCTTCTTATGACAGCCAAGGGGGTTCTTGGACAAAAGATTTCTTGTTTTCAGAAGTTTAGGGTAAGCTGTACAAAAAAACTTGGTTTAATTCTTTATCCTGAGGTTTTAATTTGTGAAGAAAAGACACATTTTGTATTGTAATATAACCATTCCCTAACCAATTCCATCATTTACCTAAATAATTTCAACATGGTTAATAAACTAGCTGAGCAGAAGATTAGCATTTTTATTTTCTTGGAAGTCCTGTGAGTGTTTACCTGCATTTCTGTTTTCTATATGAATATTTGGCTTTTCAAGCCATCCTGGGGTGCT
The DNA here is from genome assembly GCA_013399075.1 of Chloroceryle aenea. Classification (NCBI taxonomy): domain Eukaryota; kingdom Metazoa; phylum Chordata; class Aves; order Coraciiformes; family Cerylidae; genus Chloroceryle; species Chloroceryle aenea. The sequence continues at coordinate 75,078 of VWZY01003470.1, forward strand.
TTTTTTTTGAGCTACAACTACCAACGTACTTCTTGGAAACCAGGGCTGTAATTCATTCTTGTCAGAAACAGATGGCTGAGAAAATGAAAGCAGCAACAGCAGTGAAAGACAAGGCCACCTGGGTTCATCAAGCTGATGAGAAAAGCTCGTGAAGCCAGTGGTTATCTGGAGCCAACACAAGTAGGCTTTCAAAAAAGGAAGAGCTAGGAATCAGTCAATAATAAATGGGGAAAAAAAAAAGAAAAAGAGAAGAAAACCCCTATGATGTTATAGGGGGGGCACTCCTGGGAATTTCAGGCAATGCTAGCATCATGAAACTTCCCAGCTTTGGACGGAATTTAAAGGTGGACCACATTTCTTAGTAAGATCAACTCGATCTGGTATTTTCACAGAAGAATACAGTTGATCAGAAATGAAAACTCCAGTTAAACTGCTTGGCTTATCTCCCCTGACAATGCAGGATCATCTCTCTGCTCCAGAAATCCTTTAATTATTTCAGGAACTGTCACAGAGCATTCCCTGAAAACAGTCAGATAGTCACATGAAGTTAAATTCCCTCTTCCTTTTCCTCCTTCAAGCTGCTGAACTGAGTGCCAGCTCTACCAGCCCAGGTCCTTGTTTGAGGCTACGCTGGAAAAAGAACGAATGACACAGAATTTGCAATGACTGCAGGTAAGGAAGGCTTCTTTTCTTCCGGCCTGAGGTCCTCCTGCCCTCCCTCTGCACACGCCCTTGGAGCTGAGAAGGAAGCATAGCTGGCCCAGCAGCACCGTTCAGGGATGATCCAGGCTTTATTTCTCTCAGAGCTGCTGTGCAGCCCCAGTAAGCACCAGTTAGCTCTCTGTCAAGTTCCTCCCTTTTTAACAACTTCAACCTCATCAGCTGCTGCTTTGTTTTCTTTCTGGGTTACTAGGATTTAGTGACGTCTGTAGATCTATAGCTACCTCCTGCCACAGAGAGGTGAGGGCTAGGTTGAACTGGGCAAAAGAAATCCATTCATAATGCACCAAATGTAGAAAGGACTCTGCTTTAACCATGGTCATGCACCATTCCTGCAGCTGATGGACCATGGGAAAGAGGGGCTTCTTTCCATGTTCTGTGGAAGAATGACTTTCCATGTTTCCATGTTCCAACTATCAAGCTCTGCACCAAAAGCAGAACAGTAGAAGTTTCAGGAATTCCTCTAGGGAACACTGATAGTATCAGGTACTTCCGTGCCTTTTACACTTCTCCTTGATTACACCCATGGATGACCCCCGAAGTCAGGTATCATGATGTACAAGATCAAACTCATGCCTTTTCTCATTGATCTTTTAGAGGAAGAAATAGCACGAGTCTATGGAGCATAAATTGCTGCCTAAAATTAAGTACCAAGCTGGCCTAAATAATTTATACACAATAGATGAAGTGGAAGTGATTGGCTGGAAAACTCCCTTCGAGTTGGACTCTTTCTCTTTTCTCTTACCTATAAAATCACATGAATTCCCAAGTAAATTTGTTGATCAGCACTTTTTACTGCTGGTATTTCTGCTTACAGATATAACACATGGCATGATGCTGAGGGCTTCAGTCCCTGCACCTCACTTAGCAGAATTCACAAGGATGCTTGTATTTCACATGGAAATGATCATTCTGTGAAACTTAAAGGGATGGGACTTGTGAAAGATGTGGAGGTACAATCATAAACCACAATGTTTCTTATAGGGCAACAAGAGCCTTCTTCAAATAGAATTACTAGGCATGGGTTGCAGTAGCAGTTATCTGCAACTGGAGCTTTTTTGGGTTTTATTTAAAAAGCTTAATTGGAATTTTTATTACTCCCAATTAAGCTTTTTAATTAAAAAGAAAGTTGAAAGAGGCTGGAGGCAAGTATTGCTGAAATTCATATCTGCATCGAGTCTGAGGGGAAAACCAGGGAGTTTTGTAAAACTGCAACTGTCAGCCAAGCTGCAGCTTTCAGTAACGCTTACTGCTGATCCCATTACCTTGCCAGTGGCACACTGCAGATGCAGATACACACAGCTAATTGGAAAAACAGGGTTTGGGCTTTAAATAGCACTGGAAGAATATGAGCCTGCTTCATTCCTGCATAGGACATATCACGTGAGTGAAAAAATTCCTACCTACTCCCCATCTCTGCTTTATTTATTCCATTAGCAGTCTGAGCCCAGTAGATATTTTCCTTTCCAAGACCAAGGTAGATTCACCCCAAGCAATTTAACAACATTCCAGCAGATGTGGGACTGCCTGCACGTTTCTCTCCAGACCTCTGCACACACAGACAGGACTGATAGACAACATGGGCCTAAAACAGGGATCCTTCTGACCCTTCCTTATAGAAACCAATCAAAGTTTTTGACCTAATTTTATTTCAACTTTTCCTTCAACTGGTTTAAAGAAGGAGTGGGAATAATTATGGAGAGATCTGTGATATGCAGCTGGCAAAGCAGACCCTGGGAAGCCAGATACCCAGACAACTGGAACCTCTGGTAGATAATCAGTATCTTGGACCAAATCTCATCAAATTCCTGTCATTCATTCTTGCACCTTAATATATTTACTCTTTGGCAGCAAAGATGCTTCCTATTTAGCCTTACTTGAGGTTTGTTGATAAAGTAAGATAATATTCTAATAAACAGGGATGTTGGATTAGCCCTTGGAATTTACTCAATTGTTTCTAGAGAATATCTGGTGAAAGTATTTTCCAAATATACCCAGTGACAAAGAATCTATTTTTATTTTGATCTGTATTATCAAAGTGCCTCACGGTTAGACGACGGGTTCATAGCAAACTGATTTTGAAAGTGTAATTTTAGATCTGTTTCACAGAGCTAAACCTCACCAGAGATGCTTTTTACTCCACCTTTGCCTTGAGCAAAAATCTTACTGTGAATTGTTCTTAGAGAATAGCTCTGCTTTCCCCAGGACTTAGAGGACAAAGTTGTAGAAGGAAATGAAGGTCAGTATTGTATTATTTTGACATAGTTAAAGAGTGAAGAGCGAAGGGATTATTCAACCTGCAACCTCAAACATTCTTCTCAAGAGACATTTTAGTCTACGGGAAATTAGGGATTCAAGAAAGGTCGATTTCTTCCCTGTTATTGTAGCTAAAGCTGTTTTGAGTGAAGACTAGAAGGTGAAGTGAGTGAGTAAATGTGTACCATTTTTCTCTGACATAACCTGAAGATTTAGGGATGTTCACTTGTTCACTTGCTCAGATACAGTGCTTTTGATAGAATAGAAATTAGAAATCATGCTGGGTACCTCCTGAAATAGAAAATGGAAATCAGCTGAGTACATGGATCTCAGAACTTCTATGTCTTCCGTGCTTTTTCTCTTCCCATCTCTGCAATAGTTAATTTTGCATATCTGCCTGTCTGTTTGTGCACCAAGGTCATTACCAGACGGTTTACTAAGTGAAAGGGAATTTGCTTCACACATATTAGTAATCTGAGGACCAGAGATTAAATTATAATGCTTCAGTTTTAAAAATCTTAGGATTTATTTATGTCAGAGTGCAACAATTAATGGGTGGACATAAAAAGCTTTGTATTGAAAATAATGTTGCAGTTTTTTCTGTCTGCGACTTCTTAACCAAAATGTCTCAGGACTAACAGCACAAGAACTTTTTTCTAGCCAGTGAACAGCCACATTTGAAAGGGCACAACTGGCAACTCCCACTCTGTGAATTGTGAATGAGGATGAATTTTGCAGGCTGCTTGCCCCAAGGTCCTCATGGAAGCCACGAGAGAAAGCAGGCACTTCTAAGCATCAGAGAATCACAGAATTGTTGGGAGTTGGAAGGGACCTCTAGAGATCATCTAGCCCACCCACTCCACCACTGCAGGTTTGCCTACAGCTCTCCATTACACAGGAATGCATCCAGGCAGGTTTGGAGTCTCTCCAGAGAAGGAGACTCCACAACCTCCCCGGGCAGCCTGTAGAAAATCCCTGGGCATCGCTCTCCTTCACTCTCTTGCTCACATACTTATGGTCCAAAGGCAAAAAAGGGGGGAGCTTTGGCTCCACCTCCCAAGAACAACTTCATATAGCTGTTCTGCAGCATGAGTCCAAAGAGGAATGTTCCTGGAGCTGTACAGCTGTAATACTTCTATAATTCAGGAAAGACTGTGATGCTACAATTTACCTTAAACGCTCTAAGAGTAGTGATTCCAGACTACGTAAAGATTCCAGACTATGCAATGATTCCAGTCATTTTATAGGCTCTAATCTTCTGGCAAAGAGGCCAACACATAGCACTGTGTCTCTGTTGTTCAGTGCTTCATTAACAAGATTTTCTCTTAAAAAAGGAGTGCTGGCAATATTGTAAATACATCTACTCCAATTCTCTGGTGAGCCCTGGGAATTTTTTTCTTGTTTATGGGCATGATTTTATGTATTTTCACATGAACATGTCTCTTAGAGATAGGCTGGTAACATCTTTATATGAAGCATTAAATATAATTCAGCAGGAATTACGACGAGTGTATTTGCTTCCGTACAGAAATGAGGTTATGTTGTTTGTTTTGCAAAATGTTCCTATCACTTACTGAGAATCTGCTGTGGACATACTGATAAGATGGGGATAAAGGTTTCAAAGCCAATTTCATTTGTTTTAAATGGGTCGTGTCATCTGGTATATACTGGCAAATGTCTTTAGCGAGCGAGAAACCAAGGCAAATAAAGCAAGTATAAATCTAAATCACTGGCTTCATTGTAAGGAGAATTGCACTATTTTCTCTGAGCAACTCGGTAGAATTTCTTCTTTAGGAAGTTAGCCCTCCTGCAGGGTGTGATACTGGCTGCAGGAGCGAGACCAGCACGGCTCCAGCGCCATTCAGGAGTGGCTGGAGGGATGCTCTCCTGCTTCAACCCAAAGAGCTTGGCTCTGACCTAAATGCATAACTTTGGATAACATTCTGGATACATCCTCAATAGGGAGAAAATAAAAAAAAAACTATTTAAATGAGATGCCATTTTTCCTTTCTTCTTACCAGGTTGGCTATAAATGTCTGCCTTGCCTAATCTTTCCATCAGTCAATCTCAGTCAGGAAAGTCAGGGCACTTAAATGCTGCTGCAGTTCTGAGTAATGACCTGAACAAAAGACCGTCTGGGATTGGACTAACTATTGGCTCATCATTATTCAGCTGCATTTTCTCTTCATGAAGGGAGAGACATGGGAAGTACAAAGGAGGAGGTGCAAAAGGCGAGATCAATGAAAAGGGAAAAAATACACTGTAAATGTACACCGTAAGAAAAAGGGTAGAGGTGTATTTTTGTTGTTTCACCAAAGCAAAGATTTCTGTGTAAATACAGAAGTTGCAGGGGAAACAAAATAATATTTAAAAATGCTCCAGCATGAAATTTCTGTTCAAAATAAGAAATAAGGAGACAATGGACATTTGAGCTACAAATAACCAAACATTCATCAGGCTGTCTGAAGCCCAGAGTTTGCTGCTATTTCAAATTATGATGGAAATTTAATCTTTGGTCTCTCAAATAACTCTCCTGATCAACAAGCCACTCAATAAACTGCGCTATTTCTTTTGTCTTTCTCCTGAACCACTTTGAGAAGTCTCTGACTCACCCTGATGTGAGTTGGGAAATATTATAAGATAAACTCAGAAAAGTTTGAGTGAGAAGATTGTTTAGTGCTCTTCTCAGGAAAACTTCAGTGGGCAGTGACCTTGTTTTAAAAGGTTTGGTGGGGACTGTAAAGACAGTGATTTTTATTCAGTGATTTTTGACATTATTTTTCCTGCCTTTATTTTAATTCTTCCCAAAACTTAAGGCTACGTATGAAGTGTTTACGCAGATCCACAGATACCCTGAGTTTCAAAAAGAACCCTGAGTTACTAAGAAGAAGTGATACAGGACACAAAGTAGGAAAACCATTCCTACTTCATTAGAGCAGGGGACTGTCACAAGAGGCAGGACAAACACAGGACAGACTGCTGCCTTAATCAGAGCAAAATGAGAGTGACCTGCATTCTGAAGGCCATAGAAAAGCAAGTACAGGCACTTCTTGTGCTGTGTTCAGCCCTGTGAAGAAATTCCATTATTCAGGATTTGGAGGATTGTAGCACGGGCTGAGATTGTAAAAGAAGGAAAACCTTCAAAGCCAGCAAAATGGGGCTCAACAACAACAAAAAAGTCAAAGCTTTCTCTTGACTGGAGATGATTGGAAAAGTAAGTACAACCCACCCCACACACACCATCCCCTCTCCCTGAACCCAGAGAATTACAGATTGGTACCAGTTTTGTCATATTCCAGGGTAAAAATATGTCGGTGAGGAAATCTGGAGCTTTAAAGGACTGTGCTAGGTTCACCCCTGCTGGCACAGAGGGTTGCAAATAATTTGAATAGAAGCTGCAGAGAGCAGATGGTAGAAATATTCCATTAGAAGAGCTCCAAATATACTTTAATTCAGCAAGGAGAGAGTGACAATAGTAGATAAGAAGTTCAAAGGAAAGCTGGCATCATCATAATCAAATTAATATTACTAATAAATAGCAGTTATAAGCATCATAACAATAATAATACAACTGAATGGAAAATGAAGGGGAAAAAAGGAAAAAATTGGGTTACTGTACTCTGATGGATGCCATCAGACAAGAGCAGCCTGGTTTGCATCAGTGCTATTTCTAAGATTACCAGTACAGCCAGATACCACCAGTCTGGCACCATATTATCTTATTTCTGTCCTTGGCCAGATAGCTGAATCAAGGGAATCTCCTGGGTTTCCCAACTCTTTTCTGTCTTTGCACATCATTACTGGATGCTTGGGTGCCTCTCAAGGATGAGAAATACTCAGCTCCTTGCAACGCAGTAACTTCCTCGCTGGATGCTTTGCCCCAGGGTAAAGATCCATGAAAGTCTTGGGTTCATCTGAGTCACTCATCTTTACACTCTTTTTTTTCCCCCCAATCTCAAAACTGCAAGAGAGTGTGCCCCGCAACGCCGGGGAATCCTGGACAGATCACAGCAGCAGAAATGGGTCACTGAATCAGTGCTAGAAAATAATAAATCACCAAAGCTGCAGTTCTCAGGTGGAACTTTGGTGTAAAATCGCGGATCTGAAATTGAGTGAACCTTGCAGAATGTCCTCCCTCAACACTGCCATCAACGTCAGAGTAATAAATGATGGCAAGAGAGCAGAACCCACATCTGAGAAGGACACCATAGATACATTTTGATACAGGTGATAAAAATACACTGCCAAATGAAGAGTAATTTAGTTAATTTCTTAATAGATTACTCATGATTAATTTGAACTTCTTTCCACTGCTCTAAAAACAAATATGGAAGAGAGACTTGCATAGTTTAGTGGATTCATTAACCACCACATCATATGATGTGGGAAAAAAAAGCACAAATCAGATATGAATGTGGCAAAGAAAGTTGACAGTGGCTAAAATAGGTGACAGTGGCTAAAATAGGTGACACGATGCAAAAGTAAAAGTCAACACACAAGGTTTTCTACAGAGAAATAAAGGGAAAGACCAAATGATGCAAAATCCATGTATTTTGAAGGTTGCCTCAAATTCTGGGGTTCACCATCCTGAGTGTAATATCATGTAAAACTCTGTTTAAAATAAGTTACTACAAATTACACTGCAGTAGTAATTACAAATTACAATAATGGGGCTAATGGATAGATATACACATTTGGAGGGAAATAAAATTCAATAAATCAGAAATGTTGCCAACTACATCAAAAAAACAGTTGAAGCATCTACTTACATCTGCAAAATTTAAGTCACACTCATAGATCTCCACCCTTAAGCACTGAAGGAGGTTTCAAGATCAAGCACGTCACAGGCTGCAACCTGCTACGCTGGAAGTGGTTCTAATAAGATCAAACATGAACAGAAGAAAATTACCTGAAGAGTAGTAATGGAGGCCATGGTCAAGACTGCCAGGATTCAGTAAGTGGTCTGCTACAGCTTCTCCAGTTTCTCTTTTGCCTCCTGCAGTCTCCTGCTCTGGAGACTTCCCAACCCCACCTGGCTCTGTTCCTGTGTGGGCTGCCCTGGGTGCCCCTGCTCTGGCAGGGGGGGTGGACTCCATCATCTCCAGAGGTCTCTTCCAACCCCTACCATTCTAGGATTGTACAAAGAAAGTGCTTTGCAGCATAAAATGTGTAAGTAGGGTAAGTATAAGCCCCAAGGAAGTGGTGAAGGGAACACCTGCATGGGAAACACCGTGGTAAGATGACTAGAACACATGGCTGATGTTTGAGTTTGTAGTGAAACAGTTGGGGTGATCTGGCAGCAAAGTGCCCACCAGAACCAGCTGGGAGGATACCACAAGGGTGCTCTGGTGCACCTACAGAAAGAGAAGCTATAAATTGGTTTGCACATATTTTACAGCCTTCCCCTTATATCAATGATTTCTGTAGGTAGCACAAAGAGAGACAGGGTGAGAAGCAGAGAAACAGAGGGAATAGGATCATAAACACCCACTCCAACCGAGCCCAGCGAGGGCACTGCAAACAAACAGCCATCCCAGCACTCCTTTGTGCAAGGATTCCGAGTTATTCTTGATGCTAGCACAAGCAGAAGCACAAGAAGGCATTTCGACACACATTTCTGAAGCAAGCCAATTTTAACTTGGTGCTTCCTTCACACCTCTCTGCTGAGCTGTCTCCTTGCTGTGCATTGCCACCTGCAGGACAGCCAGCCACGGCCAACGATGCTGCTCCTTCTTCAGATAAAAAAGCTCAAAATGCTGCTCTCCTCACAGCTTTTTAACACCCGCTTGTTGTTATGAATCTGTTAAAGCCAAGAAGCTAAGAGCACACGTGTCCCCATGACCATAAACATCTCTGTGTGCTGCTGAGATGAGGCAGCACTGGTACCTCCCGGGGTAAAAAGGGACAGAGGGTGAAGGTTCATGGTCACTACAACTGCCCTGTCCGTGTTGTACCAAGTCCCAGGCAAAGAGAAGTAAAGAAACTGTTCTGGAAATTAAAAATCTCACTTTTGTTCAATGACTGGGAAAGGAAGGTGAGAGATCTTTATTTAAAGACAGATACAGAAAATACAGGATTTAAAGGAAATATTGCATTAGTTGGCTTTCAAAAAGTCTGATTGCCCAGACTGACTTAATTAACTCTTCCAACAACCTCATGGCACCTTGCAGTGCTTGCTTAAGACAGGGGGATGGAGAATCAGGGCACATAAAAATGTACCTTATGATATAGCACATGGAACCCTGGCTCTACTGATCAGCAAGGTAAAGCTTTCACTGATCCCTATGACAATCCTGCTAGATCCACAGCCTGGGTGTAATAACTGTGTGAGGGTTTCTCCTCACTGAAGTTTTGCAAATACCAAGGGCAAAAATGAACGTTGCAGAATTTCTTCCTGCATGGCCTGCCCTGGGTGACCCTGCTCTGGCAGGGGGTTGGACTCCATCATCTCCAGAGGGCCCTTCCAACCCCCACCATTCTGTGATTCTGTGATTCTAAGGAAGCAACTCCAACAGCTTCATGATGCACACAGGGTACAACTGCCCTCTTCTGAGGACATGCTGGATAAAACCAGCAGCAGTTCCCTTGTTGCAAGGAGGAACCACCTGAATATATCCTCCAGAGGACTGCTCCTTTCAGCTAGCTATTGTTAACTGCTGGAAAGAGGAGGAGGTTTAATGCAATCCACCCAAACAATGAGGCAGTTAAGCTTCTAATCGTAGCTGTGAGACGGTCTCAGCTGAGCTGAGCATGTCATGAGCACTGTACAGCAAGGAACCATCTCACTGTCCTAGGGAGCACGGCACAACTGGGATTGGAGGTGGTGGGGTCTGCCCGGAGGCAGAGCTGGCTGATGTGCTCTGCTCGTGCAGCACCTCGCACAGTCACGTTCCCAAAAGACCAGAGGTGCCTCACATCCACCACTACCAGCACCAACTGGCAAAAATAAAACCCAATAAACCAAAAAAGAAAGCACAAAAGAGGACTGGGAAGCTCTAAACTGCACCGGAGGCAATGCTGATGAAAACAAAAATAGCAAATACAACTCTGGGCCATACGGGTGTGGGTGCAGTTCATCAGACAGAGGTGTCAGCCTAGGAAATTAAGTTCAGCAGAAAGCAACAAGGCTGATAAACACAATATATGAGCATAGAGTATAGAAGACTGCAACTGGCTGAGTGTCAAACAGAAGAGGCATAATGAGAGTACGTGAAATATCGTCATAAATGTGGCAGTGATTAATTGTTCTCTGCATACCATCTGGGTACAAGAAATTGGCAACACTGGTAAAAAAGATTTATGCAAGGTGCAGGAAAAATCTGTCTGTTTATAAGGAGAGTTACGTGCTGAAGCAGCTGGGGAATTTAAGAAATCCTTGCATTCAGAGGTTTTTAAGAACAGATGAAGCATTATTTGGACTCTTGCCACTTGGACTTGTTCTTATAGTCTCAGCTCAAGAGATTCAATGATATCACAGACTTTTTTCTCTTGCTTATTTTTCTCATCAGTATCTCTTTAGGCATGTGCAGCTTAAAACCCCATGATTGTAATGCAACTAGAAATGAAATACAGGAGGAGAACACACGTGCATTATTTCTTTTTTTCTCCTTTTCACATTTCTTGAAGCCAAAGCTATTTCCACAACTTCCAGTTTCATTCATGATTTTTAACACTGAGAGACTAATCACACTGGAATCCAGACAAATAATAAAGATCAGCAGTGGGAAATACTCAAAAACTTTTTTTTTAATAGGCAAACATACGTGAAACCAAGATATATGTGTTTTTATAGCCATGTATTCCAAATCTGAGCCATGCAGTAATGTATCTCTATAAATTCTCAAGGACACCCAGGGAACTAGATACATTTTACTACAATCATATAGCTCAAAAAAGACAATTTTATAGAAAATATATTACTTACTCACAAGATGCAACACTAGGAGTCAGTAAAGGTACCACAAATAGGAAGCACAACACATCAGGATTCATTCTGAAATGTATACAAGCAGCCCACAGATGTCTTCTGCACTGGAGGCACTAAATTTCACATGACTATAGAAGACAGATGTGCCGTATGTTTAAATCATGAAACCCAGCATTTGGTGATGTTTGGAAAGCTGGATTTCAATAGGCTGTTGCAGGCACCAGTTCATCTCACCTTAAATTATTACATGATGGTTAGTTTTAATAATATACCGAGATGATCCGTGTCCTAGAGAAGCTTAGGTTATAGAAGCACCACAACTGTGGAGGTTTCAGTCCCAGTTCATCCCTGCTCCTACACAGGCAGTTGGTTGAAACACCAAAAATTTTCTGTGTGTTTGTTTCCTGGACCTGAGTAATTGTATGTGGCATTTAGACAACCTGAGAGGCAACTGCTTTGCCTTTGGGAACATCACAGCCTTTGCCTTTCTTTTCCCAGTTCTATAACTGGGTCTTCAGAAAGCAGAAGATGTATTTGTGATTTGCAAACTGCACGATGTGGTGATGCATATTGAAATACCCCAGTGCCACTTGAGACACATCCCTGCAGACCTGGTAGATATTTCACAGGACCTCTGTGAGACCCGTTCCCTCTGGAGGCTGCTGGAGAGTTCCCCTCAGATAGCTCAGATGGCACTAGATGCTCATGCATGAGCAAATGAATCAAGCCCAAGGACACAGAATTTGGACTTCAGCCCTCTTGACTGATCCACCAGTCTGAAATGCTCAAACCATGAGAGATGCTGACATAAATAGCTCTGCACTTCCATATTAAATCCTCTGGCAGACTGGGAAGAGGCGTGCAAAGGGGTCAGGGATGGTGGAGGCAAGTCAGCATCGCTTGGCTCCAGGGACAGGCAGCACAAAACACCACACAACATGGACAACCTTCTGTGAAGCCTCTTGAGGATAATGATGTGATTGCCTTTTGCTTATTATTATAAGTAGGTTATTACACAGCCCTAACTTCTCTAACCTCCATAGCAGTATTACTTAACCAGGAAAGTAATAACCCAGTGATAAATTATATCATTTCTACAAATAGAATGAGAAATTGTGGATAACCCAAAAGGTTAATCCCTTTTTAATCTTCAGTTGCTGTGCCGGTGTGGTATAAATCTGATGGTAAATGGGGGGCAGGAGAGCAAAATAGAGCCCTTGCCTCCTACATACAATACATAGTCATCTGAAGGTTTGCCTCTTACTTTGCTTCAGCATGATAATTTCTCATGAAAGCCTTGTGAACTAACAATAATTGTACAACAACACTAGAAAGTGTGGCATTTGTCTGCCCTTTCTGGTATATACACTTTGGATGCAAGAACATAGGCAAAGAAAGAAATACTGCAGCTGAAATGCACAAAACTTCCTCCAGGGATGGCTCAAATACTCAAAGGATGTTATCTTCCATACAGCAAACAACCCTTAGAGAACTCTGTCTGTAGAACCACAACACCAGGTAAGGAAGCTGCAAGTGTTTGTCCTCTGCATGGTACTTTTTGTCCCTGCTAATAGTATTCTTATGACATCAGACACTGCATCATTTGACATTTCAAATGTATGGCACCGTGACAATGATATATGAGGAAACATTTACAGAGCCTGGCACGAGAAGTGAAATTAATACTGAAAAGTAAATGACTTGCTTAGATTGGCTGCTAGGTCTAAGTTTGCAAGGCAAATATTCAGTGTAACAGTTGAACTTGGGAACACAAATAATTGATAGCTTTCCAGCAGCAAATGTAGATATTTACAGACTACCTGCTTAACTATTTGTTTGCTGCCAGTGCCAATGTTATTTTGCTGTAGGCATGTCTGGTTATATGATCAAATGTAGCTAAAAATAATAATACAATATGAATTCATCGTGTTATTTATGTAAATAAATTAAGATTTCAAAGAGAAAAGGTTGTAAAAACATAGAGAAAAAGAGCCTGTGGAGGTCACTCAAGAGAAATTAATAGGGTAGTGCTCCCTGTCCAAAGTATTTGGCCTTCTTCTGGCCAATTTTTAAAACCATTTGTGAAAGGAAAATGAAGAAATATACTGATTTTTTTCTGCTAGGCTCCCTTCCCCCTCCGCCCTTGGGCTCATTCAGGACACATCCTCACACTCAGTTTGCCTTAAGCTCAATCATCTCAGCAGTGTTCCTGAAGGTCAAGAAGGAACAAAAAACATATATCAACATGAAGGGAAAAGGAATAACCTAAGTGGGGGTGCCAAGAAAGGATCAGAAAGAAACCAATCATATCCTGGGTAACAGACGAAGGACAGAGGAGAGAAAAGAGTCGCTCTCTAAATTCCAGCCCCACAATCAATCATTTGGTTATAATATAAATTGGCAGAATAGATTATGCAAAACTTATGAACCCACCAGTATGATCTCATCACAGCTAATGTTAGGACAAGGAATGCTTTGGTCTACATTTTCAAGTGGGTAGCTAAAATGGATGGATGCACTGCCAAGAACTCAGGATCAAGACGGGTCTTTCACAGATCTAGGGTGACAAGACAAAGGCAAAACTCCCATGGCCTTGAGCATTGCTGGATTCACTTTCTGCAGGTGATAAAAGGTCTGTAATGTTCCCAGAGTGCAGCTGACTCAGCACTGCTACAACACATTGCTGCCTCACCCAGTCATAGCTAGGACTTGGAAAGGGTATCAGATGAGAACTTCCTAATGCAAGAGCATCTCGATATACCCCCAGCCCTCTGCAGCTAAAATTCCTTTTGTCCAAGGTATATATGCTCATTTATAAGAAGCTATGAGAGGCTTTTGTTCATGTCCAACTCTAAATGCAGACTTCTTCAAGTGAAGGAGGTCAGGAAGCAAGGTTTGCATACTCAAATCCTATTTGTCTCAATCCCAGATTAGCAAAATCCTGATGTTTGGTTTCAGGACCAGTGCTGATTTATACTACTCTTTATTATATTAAGTTTTTCCTTAGTTAAAGAAAAAAAAATTAAACTGCTATAACCAATTTTTTATCTTTCACTCAGATCTACCACCAAAAATCAGAGTGGGTTTTGAAATTTTGATAATAATTTGATAATAATAAAATAAACCCTCCTTTAAATCAGGTATTTTAACATCCTTTAGTAAGTCCTGTAAGGTCTTAATTTATGTTTTTAGTAAATTGCTAAAGAGCTCATTAATTGATCACTTCATTACATAAAGACAATAACAATTTAATTCTAAAGTGGAAACTGGAAGCAGATTAAAACTCAGCCACAAATTCCTATGAAGCCCTACCCCTGAAAATGAAATTACATGGATAAAAACTGGTTTTATGTAAAGAAGAAAGACAAAGCCAGATTATATCCAGAGAGGAACACAGCTACATCACCTGGTCCCACGTCTCTACACAAAGCCTTTTCTCCTCCCGTAAAAGGAGTGATCAATAAATATCAATTTTCTTTAGACAAAAATCTCTGTCTCTAAGCAATTTCTCACTAAGTTGACAGCCCTTGTTTAAAGTCCCAAATCAGACCTACTAGGCTGCATTTTGGTAAGAGTTGTGTCCTCCAGGAACACTTTCAAAGTCAAGTGGTCTCTCACCTCTTAGTTGGATCTAGGACTAGCACTGAAAGGATTTAAGTTAGAAGATGTCATGGTTTAAGCCCAGAGAACAACTAAGCCCCACCCAGCCACTTGCTCACTCCCCCTGTCCCCAGTGGGATGGTGGAAGAGAATCAGAAAAGTAAAAGTGAGCAAATTCATGGGTTGAGATGAAGATGGATTAATAGGTAAAGCAAAAGCCTTGCACACAAGCAAAGCAAACCAGGGAATTAATTCACCACTTCCCATGGGCAGGAAAGCTGGGCTCCACTGCACACAACTTCTTCCTTGGGAAGACAAACACCATCACTCCAAACATCTCCCCACTTCTTCTTCCCCCAGCTTTATATGCTGAGCATGCTGTCATCTGGTGTGGAATATCCCTTTGGTCAGCGGGGCTCAGCTCTCCTGGCTGTGTCCCCTCCTAGTGTCCCATGCACCTCCAGCCTGCTCGCTGGTGGGGTGGGGTGAGGAGCAGAAAAGATCTTCCCTCTGTGTAAGCTCTGCTCAGCAGTAACCAGAACATCCCTGTGTTATCAACACTGTTTCCAGCACAAATCCAAAGCGTGGTCCCGCAGCAGGTCCTGTGAAGGAAGCTCACTCTACCCCAGCCAAAACCAGTACAAAAGGCTAGCAAACCATTAGAACCTGCAATACGGATGGCTCCAATGAGTTCCTGCCCCAGTCCTCTAGTAAGACAACCCATCAAGACAGTATCTGTTCTCTCCTTAACTCAGACGACTTCCACACCAGCTTATCAGCAGGTCAGACTGCAGCTCAGAAGCTTGAGACTGACATGTCTTTTGAGATAATCAAGAGAAGCAGATGCACAATTGTATTATATCTGTTTATTTTTGGCAGTTTGACAGCATTTGGCACAGAAAAACGGGAGTGCTGTGGGAGGGAAAAGCAAGACTTGCTTTCTTTTACTTCTAAAGCTACGCTGTCTTGTCTTAACCTCATCAGGAGTTATGAATCATAAGACTAAAAAGACTATCCTGGATAAATAAGATTAATAACATCATTTATATACCTGTCTGGACCAAATAGTTCGATGGAAACATTACTTTGTTTTTCATTATTATAGAAGACAGTGCTTTATAAATGCTGTCACTCAATGTGTGACACGGTCCACACTGCGATCCCGTCCAGAGCCAAGTAGCACCCTGTTCAATCTGGCAGTGGTGCTGCCCAGCAGCAGAGACAACCACAGCCATCTACCACTGTCAGCTATCTTGGAGAGCACTGGAAGTAAAAAGAGACTGAAAAAGGCATCTCAAGACATAGAGAGGGTAAGTTTGGGAGAGAGCGAAAACACGGACCAAGATAAGTGTTTATAGAATCCTAGAATGGTAGGGGTTGGGAGGGACCTCTGGAGATGATGGAGTCCAACCCCCCTGCCAGAGCAGGGTCACCCAGGACAGCCCACACAGGAACAGATCCAGGTGGGGTTGGAAAGTCTCCAGAGGAGACTCCACAACCTCTCTGGGCAGCCTGTTCCAGGCTCTGTCACTCTCACAGGGAAGAAGTTCCTTCTCATGTTGAGGTGGAACCTTCTACGCTGAAGTTTATACCCATTGTTCCTTATCCTATTACTGGACACTAGAATAAAGAGATTGGCTCCTTCCACTGGACACCCACCCTGCATGACACAGCCTAAAAAATTAGTGATAACTCAAAGACAAAGTTATGTTTTTGATATAAAACTGTGTGGTGTAAGGGAACAGCATGTATTTTGCTGAGGGATAGATCATCTCATCTTAACAGTCTCTTCTGGACATGGAAAGCAAAGCCCAGTCAGCAAGAGAAGTAAGAAATTAGTACTGTTTACCTTGAAAGAATTCAGAAGTTGGCAGGACAGAAGTAATGTGCTCCCTGAAACTCTGCAGTTTCAAGGTAATGCTGAGGGCCCCTTTTTTCCATGTCCTTTGCAATCAATCACTTTCTTAAAACAAATCAAAACAACTATGTAACTGAACAGGGGCAAAACTGTGGGCTTGGAATGATAACAATTAATAGCTTTCAACAAAATCTGAAAGAATAATAAACTCTTTAACAACAGACAGGAACTAAGACTGATTTGTTCAGCATAACTTGCTTGATGCTGTTAAAGCCAAGCTCCATGAAAAAGAAGATAGATTTATGTATTCTTCAGTATGAAAAATGTCAGAAAATATTGGGGGGAAAAAAGCTATGTTCAGTCTCACTGGAAGATGATTCACCATCCAGCTCTCGGAGTCACTGAAGTCAGACACATTCATTACCCATTATGCTGAGGACTTTTATTTCTCCCCTTCTGGTGAATAAGCAGTGAATTACCCATATCACTGGGCCAGCTCACTAAATGCAGCAGCTGCTGCTCACCAAAATAATGATGATAAAAAGTTTATCTGTGAGGGATTCTAGGCATTTAAATAAATGGGAGCTGCCTGTGCTAGAAACAGAGATTTATATTCCATCCTGAGAGCAGTGTACACAAATTATAAAAATCACTTGCAAATACACAAGCTCAGTGAATGCCTCTGGTTTCAGCCTCTTCCTTTCATAGAGGAGAGGTATTTAGCAATCTTCAGGGGCAAGGTCAATGAAAATGTGAAAAGAAATTGCTAGAGGAGGACTTAGAATGTTCTAAATCCTCAAGGCTTCATATGGATTGGATTTTTGATTCTTACTTCCCATTAGTAGCTCACGTTTTCCTAAAATTTGAATATAGTTTGATTAATGTTGATAAGCTACAAGTTCATGTAGCCAGTATTTTCCAAAACAGCAAGCCCAAAGAACATGCCCATTTGCTTGGTAAAGGGAACAAGGACAGGCCAAAGAGGCAGGTCAGATCTTCACAAAGCAAATCTCAACCCGGACGCAGCCCTGAGCGTACTGCAAATTAAGCTGCTGTTTGTTTTGGCCTTCAGACAGTTTAAGGCCAGGTAGCAGAGATGTAGATGGCAGTCATTTGTCAGAGTCCTGTACTGAACTTCATCAGTTGTGAATATACCACAATTCAAAAATAAGTCAGTCATTTCCACTCAGTCAGACTTTGTCATCCTTTATCTCGATGGAGCTGCCTGCCAAGTAAAGGACTCCATCACACGCCGTACCTTTCTCCTCACAACTCATGTCTGGAGACAAACACAACATTAACAGCCAAGCCATGAGTACAACATCTCAGCTTTCAACTCGCTGGCGCAATAAATACCTAACAGGGACTGCAACAACAGCTATTAAAAAAATAAAAATGCTAAGGGATTGACCTTTATTTCGAATCTTTTCTTGCCATATACGAAAGACAAGATTGAAGAAATTATTCCTATCAAAATGTGTTAAGTAGAATTAGAAGTTTAGGTAGAATAAATGTATAGAGTGACATAAGAATGATAATGCTCGCTTTCCTGGTTCATAATCTGTTTTTTCCTGACCTCCAGGGATCTGCTTCTCCAGTAACAACGGCAATTTTCTCAGCATTTCACAAATAAAATCAGCTCTCCATCTACTCAAAAATAAAATGTGTTAAAATTATCTCTCTGCTAGCTGAAGCAAAGCAAAACCAATTCCTGTGCTCCTACCTGGTCCATACAATCACTTCAGGAGAAACCTGGCAGATCCACTCCAATCCAGTAGCCCAAAACTCTCTCTCTGTCAGATCCAGGGTGTGCACCAAGCTCAGGGACTCCGAGGAATTTGATTCAATGGCCCAGCTGTGGTCTGTGGGGGCATTTCAAGTCATTGATGCTTCTAGCTCCTAAAACAACTTTTGAGTGCAGGCTTTTGAGGAAAATGCATTTTATAATGTTCTCTTTGAACTACCAGATTTAACGTAACTTTAATCTACAAAAATTAAACAAGAAAAGCCCTGCTTTGCTTTGCTCTGCTTTTCCTTTTATTCCTTGGTGTTGCAAATAAAAGTGTTTTCAAGCGGCTCAGTCTCAAGATAAACTCAGCCCTTCAACTGAACCCCTCATGAATTGGCTGTGGTGATAAAAATCATGTTTGTATTACACTGAACTTTCTGAGTGAAGAGAGACATTTTAAGGCCCTCTTTGATTCACACGTACACAGGGGGTTGGACTCGATCTTCAGAGGTCCCTTCCAACCCTTAACATTCTGTGATTGAGTGAAAAACAAAACAAAACAAAACACAAAAAAAAAAAAAAAAAAAAAAAAAAAAAAAAAAAAAAAAAAAACCCACAAAAACAAAAAACAACCCCACAACTCTATGTGAACTTCTGCAACCTAATGGAAATTAAAGAGCACAGCATTTTAACAAATACACGGCCAGATTAAGGGTCAGGCTGAGAAAAATAAAGCAGCACACTCCCTAGAATACTACCCATACAATGTGTCCTGCTAACTTCATCTAAGGAGGTGCTAGTTTTAGCTACTCTGGTAATTGCTCCAGCTAGATCCATGTACTGATTTGGCTGAACTCTTAGGCTTTGTAGAATTTTTGAGTTTGTCTGTTTCTTAAATGGTTTCAGATGGTTTATTCCCACATATCAACTCATCACTTTAAATGAGCTCTTGTTTATAGCAGGTACTTCAGATCTTCTCACCTAGGAACATGTCTCTTCTTTTACTATACCCTGAACAACAAATGTTCCAGCACGTGGCTTAGACTCAGCTTCAAATATCAAAAGATGGACCTCACCAAACTTCAGGTGTCTTAAAGACTGGCATCAAGTTCAACATAATCATCAAGGCTGCTTCTCTGCAGTCAATGGAGAAAGGCGAGACACCTCCAGAGAGGATTCGTCTCATCTATTCCAGGTTAAGATAAAGGATCCACTGGAAGTACCTGCCTCTATTCTTTTGAACACAACCAGTCCAGGCTGATAGCTAACTTCCAACACTTTCAGTTAAATGAGATCGATCCCACCCTTACTGCCCAAGGCTGTACCAAATTACCAAGAAAAAAACAGAGCGTGCATGAGGATTTTGATTACACAGCTCAGAGCCTGCTGGAGCTTGCTTGGCTCTCCTTTCTGTGGAAACCAAAGCAACTAGGAAGCAGCCTTGTGTGCTCCAGGGTCATAGCCCGGAGAGGAGCCAGGATGCAGTCTCAGACAGCCCCTCAGTAGAACTAGCAAGGGCAGGTTACAGCTGTACAGCCTCTCACTGCTGGAGATGTGCCTGCTCATGGTGTGGTGCTGCAGAGAGATCCTGGAGGCTCCTTGGAACCAGCTAGTCCAGAAGCAAGGCAGCTGCCTTGACCCAGCCTGGCGTACCAGCTTTTCATCACAGCTAATT
The DNA here is from genome assembly GCA_013399075.1 of Chloroceryle aenea. NCBI lineage: Eukaryota > Metazoa > Chordata > Aves > Coraciiformes > Cerylidae > Chloroceryle > Chloroceryle aenea. Next base: position 94,843 of record VWZY01003470.1, read on the forward strand.
AGCTACTTTAATTCAGCACACTGTCCTTGTTATATGCAAGCTACACGGTCCAAAGCCAGCTTGGTTATAACTTCATTTGAGATATAGCCAGAGTGCCTGGAAACTCACGTGGATTTTGCACTATAAAAGTTGCCTCTGTGACTAAATGACTGGAAACACATTTCCCCCCCCCCAAAAAAAAAAACCCAAACATTTTCTGGAGCATAGTCCAAGCTCAAGGGAGATAAGGGAGGAGAACTGTACAAGCACAAGCCCTGAACAGTCTATGAAACCACAATAAACAAAAAATATTTCTATATTGAGGAATCTCTGCCTACATAGACCACATTCTTCATTGTTCTGGAATTTATTATTCTGGATTTCCAGACACAGAGCAGGATGGGAGGGATGTGTTTCCATACTGCATGTGCTCCCTGAAACAAAGATTTAAATCAGCTGCCATTTGGCTTCTTGAGGCCTGAGGAGTTGGAAGTTTGAAGGAATTCACACTTACTCAAGTGATACCAGTGAAGAGGGAGAATTAACATCAGCACATGTCTATCATCAATCTGTCTGCTTGGTATATATACTATATGCTTTTCCTGAACATCTTCATCACTTTCTCTTGTTGGATTTAGCCTGTCCAGTGTGGTGGAAAGCGACTCAGTCTTTCTGCACATCTGCCATCTCTCACATAGGTCATTACCATAGAACCCTCAGAAGTCAAGGCAGAGGCAGTCACTCGGGAGACTTAGGACACACACTCTGCACTGAAAGTCAACGGTGCAATGACTTTCTCAAGGTATTCACAGGCAGACATCAGAATGACATGGAAGTTAACTTCAGTATATATATTTTGGCAGTATCTGAGGGCAAGAAGCACGTAAGGCCAGATGGTCGACTTCCTAAGTGCTGTTAATGGCATGCAGGAAGACAGGAATGATCTCTATATTCCCTTTCTGGTAATTCCCCTGGCACAGGGAGCTCTCAGCAGAAACAGACCCTTGGCATCACCTTTCCAAAAAGCTCTAGAAACAGTGACTGACAGGAGCACAATGCTTCCTGGCAGTCTCCAGCTGGCATGGAAGGTATCACAAACTGGTCCAACTCTCATCTCAGCTTAACCTTCATATTGTGCCACCACCAATAAGGGCATCTGAGCAATCCTCCTTTTCCCCCTTTCCTCACAGCAGAAGAGAATCCATACCAGGAAGATTTGATCCTTCATCCACCAGGAAATTTGCTAGAGATAGATACCTGTTCACCTAGAATACAACACTTTCTTCTGTGAAACTGAGGGAAAAAAAAACCATGAAGAAATTAATTCCAGTTCTGAGAGAAGCTTTGTGGGGTTTTTATCTTTAATTTATGGATATGCACACACACTTCTGCCTCGTTTTAACTGTCTGATGGAAACTGGCTTCACAGTTGATGCAACATCTTGGTCTCACGGGACAGAAGGAAAGAACAGCTTGATCTACAAGTGGAAGTGCAATTAAAGTTAGTTACAGCATGCTTTAATTTTTAGGAACATGGGAGGATCAACCACCCACAGTTTACACTGGAGAAGATAGACCAATTAATATAGGTGGGGAATGATGCATCCAAGAAGAAATAAAAGGCAGCCTCAGCACCCTTCTAACCAGTGTGGGGTGGGATTCTCAGTCAGACATTGTGCCTTGCTGTCCAGAAGGATGCCTACCTGCACACAGAGCTGATCCAAATCAGATCCAGGCCCTGAAGCAAACACAGCTGCACCAACTAGAACTCAGCTTTTTAAAGTACAAATATTAATAAGAGTTTTTTTCAGAAGAGATAGAGAGTTTGGTACAGTCTCTTCCCTGTATAATTAATATTATTAGCATATTTTTCTTTTTAATTCTGCTATTTGAATAATTTTAATCCTCACTATCCTCATACAGCTCCTAGCAATCCCATATTAAGGAAAAATGTATGTTTACCAACTAATTCAGTTTATCAATGTATTTTTTATCAATTTATATGGATACTAGCTCCTCAACAGTCAGGAGAAATGCCTAAGAGCAAGCATTTTGTTTATACACAACTTGATTAAAACTAAACATAATGCAGCCTCTCATAGGTGATGAGAGAGCTGAAATAGTCTCCAGTTCCCTTCTGACTACTGGGGGGGGGAGAAAGAGGATTCAAAATGCAAAATGAGATTCAGACTTAAAAATGAAATTATGTTAGCCATTCAGATCTAGTGTAAATGCCACTGAATGTTAAACCAAAGAGATAATCTTCCCCTCAGGAAAAAAAAGAAAAAAAAAAGAAAGAAAAGTTTTCAATTCATCTCCAACATGGGATTAATTCAGTAAAATTACAGTCTAGCCTCCCTTCCACCAACTCCAATCATAAACAGCCCAGTTCTGCAAAGGACTAAGTATCCTTTCAGGCTGATTGCCAGGAAATCCAATCATGCTGGCCAGGACTCCATCTAGGGTCGTTATTTATACCATGTTTTGCAGCAAGGAAGTAAATCATACTCATAAACAAATACAGAATCAAAATGCACTTATTTTGCATTTCAGGGCTAAACCTCTTTGCAGCCCAGCTTTTCCTATCAGAGTAAGGATTTCAGTGACATGATGGCACTTCTTACAGCATTCACGGTCAGCGGCTGACTGCCAAAGGGACCTGGCCACACCTGGCTCTGAACTGGGCTGTTTGGCTTAGCATTAGCTTAGCAAGATGGAAAAGGCCAAGAACTCCCTGTCCCAGGTTCTCAGACAGCCTGACAGTAGCTGCTGGCTCTCTGCTGAGGGATGGGGAGACAAAGTCACTCCTATTTTAATAGCATCGCAGAGCAGTTTCACGTGCAGCCCTGCTACGACCATGCTGAAGTCAGGGAAATAATATAACTGAATTCTTCAGTGGGAGCAACAGCAATCTCAGCCCAACCTCCAGCCACACTGTGCTAGCAGAACTGATGTAGGTCCAGTGAGCAAGGGAACAGTCCCAAGAGTGACACCAACGTGTGAAAGCGCTTATGCAGACATGAAGAAAAGATTTTTCCTCTGAAGAGTCCCAAGTGAAAATGAAATGCTCTCACTGGTATGGATAATCTATGGTGGTTATCCAAGCCCCGTTGTACAAAACACCCTCTACAACCATTTGTACCATTCAAGCCTTCTGAGCAGTCCTCCCTGGTGGGTGCCCCTACATAACGTGCAAACATAGGCACGCTCTCAAGGATGCTCCTCACCTTGAACATCCTTCAGTCCATGATCCTGGTTCAGGAAAGGATTTCATGGCACGTGTCTATGCTTTTTCAGTAAAGCTGGAAACATGAACTGCTGATACAGTGGCATCACAGTCAGGTTGAAACATTCTCCAGGATAAGTTTTTTCTAGAAGATGAATGGGAGAAAAGATGAACCATCAACCCTCCTCCATCCTTTAACAGACAAGGAAGGAGGCTCAGTGAGATAAAACCACTTGCCAAGGATCAGTCTGAAAGTCTTTGGCAGAGCTGGGAACTCAGACTAGACTTGCTGTTAATTGGTTGAGTACTTTAACCCCAAAACATTTTTTTTTCTATTGGAAGAGTAAGCAAAATTACATTGATTACTTAGTATGTAATTGGCTAGAAGAGAGGACAGTTAAGTGAAAGCTGAGCAATGTTCTAAAGTCACAAGAGTTATGTCTCCATAAAGGAAAAAAAATAAATGTGGAAGTCGATGCAAATGTTTTATTATGGAAACCCCATTTTCTAATGGTCAGCCCACTGGGAAGATGGAAAAAAATACCCTGAAATCATTCAACAGAGCAAGACCGTAAGAGCTGGAGATTGTTGTTTGGATCTGCAAAATGCTACTAATAATATTGCCATTTTAATTTTTAAGATTGCTATTTTAAGAATTCTGAAGTATGACATTAAACATCTATTGTTGTGTTGAGAATCTGAAACATTATCTACCCAGTATCTCAAGTAAACAGAACCACATCAAAACACTGACAAAACCTTCAGAGTATACAACTTACTCCACGGACATGCTTTATTCTTTCTGCCTTGCAACCTCTATATTTTTTATTTGAAAATAAATTGCTTCAGAACTTGACTCCATCCTTCCACTTGAAGAGAAAGAGACGAGAATGGCTGTAAAATGCACCTTCCCCTACAGCTAGAACCCAAAAAAGGATGCTTTCCTTATGTCAGATTTTGCCACAAAAAGTGTAACTCTGGCTCAGGTATTTTCATTTCTTTTCTCACCTACTTGACAAGTTCAAAGTAAGACAACGGGCAAAACTAAGAGTCCTGTTACCTGAGCTGCAGCTCAGTTTGTTCAAAGGCAGCTGGGAGCAGTAGGCACCTGCTAGGACATGTCCAGAGATGCAGAGAAACCTTTACATTTTGTGGTGGAAAGTCAATTTGCAGAAGTTTTAGAGAGGATTAAACTGGGCAGGAATAATGTTCCATGCCATTACCCGCATTCAACATTTTTAAACTGAATGGCAGAAATGCAAGCTCAGGATTTCTTCCTTGCTGCCTGCTGAGCAAGTCAGACCTTCAGCCCTTTCTTTTACTTCAGATTCCTTAATGAAGGGCAACAGGGTACAAAATCTCTGATTCAGCTCTGAGCCTATTTACAGACCATCAGCCCACGAAAGAGAGCAGACCCTGAGGTTTTTCTTAATAAGCTAAGTTGAAACTAAGCCCATCCTTGTCTGTGACAGACAGATGTTAGCAGAGTTGCCCAGAGTAAATACAATGGAAAGGTTTTTGACATAACCAGTGAAGCTGCAATGAGCTCCTACCTACCCTATCTGCAAGTCTAAACATTGGCATTCTGACTTTTAAAATCATAAGATCCAATCCTTTTTCACCTCCAAAGAGTCGTTAGACTCCTAATACAAAATTCAGTCAGTTTGAAGACACAGCTCAGAGAGATGACTGAAGATCAGGCCAGGCCATTTTCATAGGCTCATAGGATGTTAGGTGTTGAAAGGGACCTCTAGAGATCATCCAGTCCAAAGGATGTGCTATGAAGCTAGGTGAAAAAACATTAAACTTAACTAATTTCTGCAAAAGTTCATTTCATGCAGACATTTTCCAGTTGAGGTATTTGTATCGTTTGTGCTGGAAGCACATCTTCAATCTGCTTGCCATTTCAGAGGATAGGTGAAGAATGACCTCACGGGACAACCAAATGGCAAATGATGTTGTGTTGGCCTCTGAAGAGGCACAACTACGTGTAAGTCCCTGTTTCAAGCCAGAGAAAGGAGAGCTTCAGAGATTTACTTACCATTTCCATGTCCGAACTACCTGAAGAGTTTCTCTTCCAAGATAGCAGGTTTCCATTTTTGCCCTCATTATTTTCTAGCAAATTTCAAAATACTGAAGTTTTCCCTACATTAGATCAAGATGAATAAGTATTTTGTACATCCAAAAGGCTTTACAAACCCGGTTCATAGATCACTGTGCTACACTCTGCCCTGACCTAAGCGATTCCATCGACTGGCACAGCTTTGTGCCTAGTTTCACAAAGTCTGATTTAACCCTGATCTCTCAGCCGCTCTTGGGCAGACCTCAGAGCTGCTTCCACTTATTATTTTGTACCACAAGCAACTATTCCACTATTCAGCATCAATTTCAGATCAATTGAACAGCACCACAGTCAGCCAGTTATCCAAATATACCTCAGATAGGTAAGGCTCAATTACACTGGAGGAGTGAAGAATAGGTGGGAGAGATTCATCACCGACTCGATGATCAATAAAAGATGCAATCAGCAAGGGGCTGCATGAAAGAAAAGAATGTGGACACATTTTGTGTTTTGTTAAAACCAACTTGTAATCTTTTCTTGACTTTTTTTCACAGTGATGAATTGCAGTGAGCAAGACAAGACTTTTTCAGCAGTGTAAGTCGGTGTGCAGAGAGCTGTGATGTAGTCCATAATAATCCATTAATATTTTTGTTCTGTTCTTGGCAGAATTATTCAAATGACAGCCTCCAGCCAACACCCAGACCACGTGTGGATTTCACTGCTAAACTTCTCCACATGGATTTCTCTCCAGGACCTCCGCTCCAGGTCCTGGGCACGGGTCAGCAGATTGTGTGGAGTTCCAAATTATTCTTACACTGTAATTTCAATTTTCTGCCACACTCTACTGTATAAAAGCAACTAAAAATAAAAGGCTTTTGGTTTATCTATTGTCAGTCAAAGCCTTAAATCCATTGCAGTTGTACAGTAGCTTGTCTGTGGGTTTGTTTTTAATTTAAGGGCAATAAAATGCTTTTCTTCTTGATTCAATAATATGCAAAGCTTTGGAGTTCTGCATCCAAACAAGTTTTTAGCAGTGTAAGCATGCAGTCAACTTTTATTATTACTACCACTACTACTATTATGTGGGGCTTTTTGAAAGCTTTGTTGCCCGTGTGGCTTCTATCCTTATCTAGCATGAAATAATTTATCAGTCCCTTACCTGGGGGAAAATGAGAGGTTTCCTTTTCTTCTCCCTTGAATGTTATCTGCTTCAAGACAAAATGTAACAGCCGCTGTTTTCTATCAATTATTTATGAATAGAAAAAAAAAATACAGTATCTGATCCTGTATTTCTTTGTGAATAAGTCAGCTAGCTGTATTTTTCCACGGAATATACAATTAGTATATACACAATAGGATCCAAATAAAGAAAGACTGAGATAAATCTGCATTTGTAAGCAAAAGGAGTAGCAAATGTGGGTCACTTTACAGAGTCTCCTGGCCCTAGAGGTCTGCAGCCAAGCTTCTGACAGGTGCTGGAAGTGCTGCTGGGGGTGAGAGCAGAGGCAGGGACCCCTGGTGGGGTACAGTATCCAGCTCACCCCATGCTGGGGATCTCAGCCCTGCAGTGCCCACACTCGAGCTAGCCTTTGAGCTAATGCACCCTCACTGCTTGGGATGCTCCCCTCTCCATATGGGGGATTACACAGTGGCCAGCACCTTCTGTGAGGAAGGAGGAGAAACAGTTGAGTAAGCAAGCTGCAGATAGACCAGAGTCATCCATGGACTGCAAAAAAAACCCACTTTGACACATTCTGGGCCTTTTTGTCAGAGGAAACATACTGGACCTAGCTGGGAAAGTAAGCCTGTGCCTCTTCTGCGTCCTGTTTTCTTCAACACGCGCAGACATGCTCTGGTGTGCTTGTTGGAATTAATATTTTTTATTTGCCAGCAAATATTTGCTGGCGCTAAGTCCTTGTGACTGACTTATCAGTGCCAGTGAAGTCCTTGCAGAGATGCATTCATTCCAGAAAAACTGCACTTCTGAGAGCAGAAAGCATCTCATAACTTTCCTGCTGCAAGCTGTACCCTCAGCAAGAGCACTTTGACAGCAGAGATCAGCACACCTGTACCAGCATATCCACAGCAGCATTAGGTCTGGCCTAAGGTCCTGCTGTTCGACCCCTCTTTGCTCTTCAGCTTTCACCTGTCTAGGTCACAACCTTTCACCTTCTCTTCAGCTTTCTACTCCAACCTTCACCATCAAATCCCCTGCTGCTCAAAGGATGCTGAGGCCAGGTAACGTACACAAAGATTTGTTAGCAGGATCCACTGCTGATGACACGTGTTGACTCTAACAGACAAAGTCATTTGTGGGGAATAAAAATAAACGGAGGAGAAGGACAGAGAAAATGGGACTGGAGAGGGGAAAATGCAGAGAGAAGGAAAAACTCCCCAGATGTCAGCCAGTAAGGGCAGCCATGGTGAGCACCGTCCTCTGGACAATGTCTCCAGTGGTGACGAAGGAAGATGGTGATGATGAAGAGGAGAAGAAGGATTTTTCTCCTCATCCTGAACATTTCACTCAAATTCCCAGTGAATTGCTGCTGCTTGTGATGCTGTTACCAGAGTACACTGATCAGATGCAAGCACTGTCCGTTGATGGTGAAGCTTCTGTCCACATATATTACTGGATCATGTTTCCTGAGCTTTTGGATGACCATTATCTACTTCGTTGTGCAGAGAGATTGGTTTCTCTAACAGCAATTAAAAGTGACAAAACAGAAGAGAAAGAAGGAAGGGAAGAAGGGTGATCCTCAAACCATTGCTAGCTACTTCCAGGAAAGGCAGCCGTAACTAGACTGGCAGGAGTTGCAGCTGCAAGTCCATGCAAATGGCACAAGAATAGCAGACTGAAAAAAAATAATGGGAAAATGTTGGCACTGAAGCTGAATGGCTTCAGAGGGAGGATACAGAGCTGCAATGAGCGGGCTCTTGCCAAGGCCAAGGCACTTTGGTACCTACAGCGCCGTGCAAACAGCACATCCTGAAATCCATTCCTCCCTCCACCTCCTCTCCCCACCCCAAATTTTCTTTCTGATACGGAGTCAAACTAGATTTATTTCCAGTATAATTGATAGGAATGTTTTATTCATATTTTACTGATTATAGTTATCTCACTGTCTTAACATAGCTCTCAACCTGTACAGATGTAGCAATGCCAGACCTAGGTGTGGGTCTGCAGATTAAAACACAATTGAGCTTTCTGAATTCCAAAGATTGCAAACAGAATTTGTACCACCCTATCCTGGAATTAAACTAGCAGGCTCACTACGTTTCTGATTATCACAGGTAAGGCAGGTTTCTGTCAAAAAACAGAATTCAAACCAGCAGGGGAATCTCAGCAAGGAGGCTGAGGACTGAGTGCACATGGCGAGTAAATTATCCTTTCATCTTCCAAACTGCTCCCTCTGGATCGTATTAATGATATGCATTAGTTGTGTGCACCAGCACAGGCACAAAAATGAGCCATGTTTCTGAAATGATGTCTTTATCAAGAGATAGGTGGACTATATAGATAGCAGCAGCTAGACAAATAAACTAAGTTGTCAAATAAACAATTTGTGAACTTCAGCTTGCTTCCAAGGATTAACTCTAATCTCTCCATTTGGATTCTGCTCTCAGCTTCCATTACAGGCAAGGTAAAATCACCAGTGTCTGTGATACGTGCAGCCTGGCCGGGCCACTGCCCATGTTCCTCTGAGTACAGAGGGGATTTCAATTATTAGCAAGACAAAACAAGGCAGACAAGCAAGAGGACTCCAGTCCGTGAAAAAGTTACGAGTGATTTACTACCACTGGCCTAAGAGGGAAGATAAGCCTGCTGCCCTGCTGTGTATCCTCCTACAGGGTTTCTATACTCCCAGCTGAAGGGTCCCAGTGTAACTGAACCCCAGCAGAGGCTGGAGGTGCTCTCTGCCAGTGGAGAGAGGAAGACACTCCCAAGAGGAAGGCTAGATCCTCACTGAATGTTAGTGGGCTTTCTTTTGCCAATTTCAAGACATTTCCAGACTTATTTGAAATATTTGATGTTCATTTTCATAATGGTGATACCTGTAAATATTGGTGTCCTGGGCTGCTTCTAAGCAACCATAAAATGGTGTTCTAGCAGATGAAGATTTATATTCCATGAAGCTGTAGTTGCAGGTAGGGACAGGTGGATTATCCTCTACTTGAAATTTTGGCAGTAAAAAAGTTTGCTGTAGACTAGAAAAGTGTCACCCAGTTAGAAACTTTTCTAAAGGAAATGTTGAAAAAAGAATAAACATAAAACCCTTTGCAGCAAGCCTCCAGGTCTTACTTAGATGTGCACTTGACTTTCAAGACTCAACCTACACATGGTCCTTGGCTAAATTGTGCCAGCACTTAAAACTATCAGACTCTTACTAAAACTGTGTGATTTAAATCATCCTGGCTTCTCTTAAAACTTTTCCGATGCCCTCCCACTGCACAGCACAACAGGAGTGAATTGGTTTAAAGCACACGACATCCTCCAAGGAGTACAAAGTTACTACCAGAGCCTTGTTTCTGACCCAGAAACTGAGACTGCCTTTTTGTTACAGAGCAGATGGTAGCAGGAAATCAGCAGTAAAGCATGTGTCTTCCACTTGGCATTTAGCACTGTTTTCAGTTGTAAAATGTGGTTTTCCTCTAAAAAACCTAATCAAAGCATTTAAAAAAGCCTATTTTTTTTGTCTTCTCTTATGGATTTTCAGGTTAAATATCTCAATATGCCAGCAAAGGAGCTTTTTCTTCTAAATCTCAGGCCTACAAATTCACTTTGGGGAGCTGGAAGTCAAGCTGGGTTGTTTCCATCTTAAACATTAGTAGCAGAAATAAAGGCTTCACAAGCCAGTTTGACTCTCGGCTCTGCTCCTGTGAATTCCCTAGTTTTAAATCAAGCTATTAGTTTTGAACACCACATCAGGTTAATTGTCTTAAATGGTTCTCAGGACAAATATTTGAAGTTTTTGGAGCTGAGATTGGAGGGGCTTGATGTTTACCTGAGCATTGCTGATGCAGGGACTTGGGATCCTATGAATATTGTCCTGCCAAGGGTCTGGGCCACTGGTCTGCAGTCTGCACACTCCTGCTTGAGCCTCTGAGAAGGAATTGCTGTGACATCTGCTTAATGGTCTCCAAACTCCTTTGCCCATAAGGGCACGCTGACCATAACATCAGCCTCTCTGAGGCACATATGGCCGTATGGTTACATGACTGCAAGTCATTCTGGCACTTATGGCAGGGGACAGAGGCTAAACAAGAGCAGGTACCCCTATGCTTAGCTCTCCTTCCTGATAATAAGCACAGGCTTGGCTCACACTAAAAATCTGCACAGCCTCAGTTATTATTCTCCTCAGGGCTTGCAGAAAATTGCTTCAGCATTGCCTTGGGATCAGGAAATTTGGGCAAGTCAGTTTGGGATCAAATGCAGGCCCATGCTGGCAACAGCCTGACCACTGCCTATTGCTGTGTAAAGAACGAGTGCATTTCGCTGGCAAGCAAGGGAAAGGATTGCCTGACCTGCCACTCAGGGACATTTCATCAGAGCTAATTCCACCCTCAAGCCCTGTCACTGAGTCTTTTGTAAGCTCGTTATTTTCAGACCAGATCTAAACCACCGCAGCAGAAACTCCAGAAAGCCCAGAGATTTCTGCAACGTAGCTTTTTTTACCTGTTTGTGAAATACTTCCTGGGAAAGCAAACAATGTCTTGACTGAAGGAAGCCCCAGAGACATCAGGTAGATCTCCCTGCTTGTTTGGATGCACAAAGCTTCACAGCAAGACAGGTACATTTCTGAAATAGCTGGTGGCAAGCCATGCTTATTTATTTGTTCAGGTCTACAGGCTCAAATTGCCTCAGCTAACTTACTTGGAACTAATGCCATTATAAATGTTTGTAAGTGTCAGAGATTATCCTCTTGGTTGGTTTTATATTACTTACTCTTCAGTGCTTTAAAATGATACAGTGCTGTCCTATTTAAAAGTAGAGGTTTTTTCCTAATACATGCAAATTCACCCCATTCGAGAGCCTCCTATTGTTCCAAAGTTTCTTGAATGGTAATAAAAAAAGAAATCACCAACCTGCTTCCAGAAAAGAAGCTTCATTGTATTTCCATTGCATTTACTTAGGAAAAAAAAAAAAATCTCCAATAAACAATAGCTTTAGATTGCAGATCTGGGAATGTTAAAGTTCTATCAGGGAACAGGCATAATTAAATCTATCATTTGTAGTATGCACTAAGATCTCTCTTTCCCAGAGCTACCAGGAGAGGAAGGCAGAACTACAAGCAGCACTTCCTAGGAGTGAAGCCAGTGTTTGCTTTAACAAGGAAATATTCCTCCAACTATTTCATCCCTAAAATCCCTTCTAGAAGAATACTTAGAAAGGGAAAGCTTATGAAAATGCATACAGGAATGATACAAAAAGCAGAAGTCCAGGTCAGGTAATCATAATACTTTCACTCCTCATAAGCAACACCTATCATCACATAGTGGATTCAGACTCGCTGCATATTAGGGTCTATTTTTATTTCTGAATTTTAGGTACACTTATATTAGGCTTTGTGCAAAATGTAAAGCAGTACCTAAGAAGAAATTGGGCTAGATCTGTCAAAAGACACAATACCAAACCTTAACCAAAATTTTTCTGCTTTTCCTTCCTTTTATACCCTTAAAAAAAATTAAATTTGCTTCTCACCTTAACAATCAAGGATGCATATCACTGCAACTGCTGAGTAAAACACTACAGCACGACAATCCATTTTCTAATCCTCAGATAATGTGAGTAATAATCTAACCAGCAGCACATGTATTTTTCTTTAGGAAAATCAAGTTGTGAAAAAGTAGAAAGCACTGGAACAAAGAAGCAAAGAAGTTATTTTGAAAGAGCAGATACGGAAAAGCACTCGAGGGAGGGGGGATCCACAGCCCCTCCGGGCACTCTGTTCCAGAGTCTCACCACCCTCAGGCTGAAAGAACGTTTTCCTAAGATCCAATCCAAGCCTATTTTCCCTCAGTTTAAAACCTGATGGAACTCTTGAGGCTGCTATTACTGATAGATACTGTACTGCATGCAGTAAGCTGCTACACAGTCCAGAGTAATTCCATATTTGTAAAATTTTCCCCTATTGAAATTTGGTTTACAATAGCAACATTCCTAATCTAGATACCCAGATGACAAAACCAGTCCTTTGTGAATTCCATTCTGAAATACAACTTATGATAGATAAAAAACCCCACATCTTTTCCTGCTCTAATACACATCTTCCTTGGAAGATGTGAGGGGTTCACTAGGAAATCTTTTTAGGTGTTGACAGAAAGCAACGCTTCTGACATGCAAAAATGATGAATATGCAAGAGATGAAATAAATCTTTATTGTTGGCTCGGGAATGAGTGAAAACACAAAGGTTTTTTTTTAACATGATGGATGAGTTCATAATATCTCCCTTATGGTTTATTTGAACTTTTCCATAGAAGAGGAATGATTTGCCTGGCCACATTTTAGTACCAATAGCACAGAAAAGGAGAAATCCTCCTTTCTCCCTGAGACATACTGCAGGTCTCTGTCAGTGCCTCCCAAAACCCCTTCTTTTGCAGGAGTCTTTCTTCAAAAATAGCAAAGGTGACCCCATGCAGATGAAAGATGAGATGCAAAGAAAAAAAAATCTTAAGCATCATTAGCTATGGAGATCACACAGTTTTAGGCAAACTACCGAAGATGAGTGAGCAGTCTGCTGGAATGTTCAATGGACTCTCACCAAATGTGAGTTAGAAATATGGCTGTGAGAAATGCACATTGCAGGATCAGCACAAATGGATCTCACGCAGACCGATTCCAAACGCCTTCCTAAATTCATGGCAAAGACCCTCCTCATTTGTTTCTCTGAGAGAGAATTATTCTGTATAGACAATGACTGATAATCAGAACCTTCCTAGGGCTGCTACATCCAGAGTATTATGTAAATGATAGAACTCATAACTTTCTCCATCTAAAATGTGATTAGAACTTCTCTGTGATACAGCAACAGGCAATCCTTCTCTGCAAGATGATGCTAATCAGGTCAACCTGAATTTTGACATTGATTTGCATAGGAAGAATATTGGGACCCTAACTACTTATGCATAAAACAGCAGTTGTCTGCCTCTAAGACATTTCCTACATCAGTACTGATCTGTCACCTTGCACGACTCTCCCAACTTCCAAATTGAGCTGATTTTCATATGGCTGTTCCAAAGTCAGCAGCTATTACCCATAAGGAATAGAACACGACAACACTCCTCAGTGTCCCACTCTTCAGCTGCCCTTGGTAATCGCCATCATTCAATATTTAGAATTAGGCATGCTGGGAAAATGTAGTTCATAAATATAGTGTCTGTCATGCAAAGAGGTTCTTCTCAAACCTTTCTTCTTGAGCTCTGGGAGGTAGGATGAGCTCGTGAATGTAAATGCTTCAAAGCAAACACGTTTCAAAACAACGGGGTGTTTTCGACAGAGAACACTCTTGAAAATGTAATGGAGGGAATTTTGATCAAATTGCCTTCTGTTTGCCTGCCACCAGGAAAGGTAGATGGCACTCTGTTCACACTACTTCAGCTATTCAGGTGTGTCAACATCCCATCGGGGCTGCTCTGGAGCTCTGCCGATGCAGCTCTAGATAACAGAAGGGGAACACTGGCAAATTAGGAGACAGAATCGCTGCCTGTGTTCTTCAGGTGTGTTTTCCTCCTGACCTGTTCTTTACTTTACAGTGTCAAATATTTCTTTTACGACAGCTCTTCTGCTGTAATAGAGCCAGTTAATATGTTGTATCCCACTGGGCTTAAGTGCAAGCAGCCTGGTTTTGCTCCCCATTCTTTGTCACATAAGCAGGTCCACTGAATGTAGCAGTACTTGTACAGCAAGGTATCAGGTGAAATTGAGTCAGGGTGACAGAACTGATCCCTTCCTGTTTAAATTAGGCTTAATTCTCAGGTACACGCCACTACTACCTGTTTATACTGCTCCAGCAGCATAAAAGGACCTCGAAGTGGGTGCCAATAGGAAGGTGAGATCAACCCCAGGCCCACCCCACATGCATTTCTGGGTACGTGTACTGTGAAGCCATTAGCAAGGTGCATGGGGGGGATGATGGGGACATGGGTGGTGACCCTGTGCACAGAAGACAGAACAAGAGTTAAACGTAAACCAATTATAAGGTAGAAATGTAGAAGTGCCTTTGGGCAAGCTTCTCTCCTGAAAAGACTGACTTTCACCTCACCTGACTTCTCAGCACCTCAAGGTGAGAGAAGGCATTCACAAAAAGCAGGATTTTTGCCTCTACTGTGAAATCTTGAGACTGTGACTTGGTCAGTCACCTGAGTGATCAATCCCTCACCATCCCTCCACCATTAAATATTTGACAGGGGGCTATTTTATTGGTAATGATAAAAGCACTGGTGTCTCAATTCATTGCAGAGAGTTTCTGACAGCAGAAGTCTTTTTACTTCACAGATGACATGAACAGAAGTTCTTAAAGAAATCTTTAAAGATTATTAAAAAGGAAGCCAGCCAATTTCCATGTGTTTGACTGGAGAGAAGTTTTCACTGTCACTGTCCTTGAAAGCATCCTCTGTTTGCATGGAGGAAAAAAAGTAAAGGGTATTTAATTGCATTAAATGCAAAATGATAGGTACCAGTGGCTTTAGTCTGCTGCTTTAGTTTTTAATGGTTAGTAAAGAACCAAAAAATAAAGTAGGCAAAGAGAGAAATGGACAATTTTTCAGGTGATACTTAACTGGGAACATAGTCAGTGATGATAGAGAATGCAGTCAAGGACAGAAGTATTTTAAACTAAATCCTCAAGCAAGCAGACAGCAGAAGTAGTTAAATGGGGATAAATTTAGCAGAAGAAACCCCTCCAGAACCTCCAAACACTAAGCTAAGAGAATATGGAGAAAGAGGGAGCACTGCACATTGCTAACAGCTAAGAGGACCACACATTTTTTGTTGCAAAACAGAAAAGTCTGCTCTGTAAGTGGGACTAGTTAGTCAAGATTCAAATTCTTGCCTGTAGAAACTTATACTTTATAATGGGAGATGTAGCTTTGGGTCTTTAGGGAAAAAGGAATTTTGAAGAACAGTGTACACACTGAAGGACACACTGAAGATGAGAGAGCAGTGGAAGAGAATAGCTATGAACAGGATCTAAATGTCTTGGAAAAGCACCATATTTTCTCCATGTGATAAGCTCCAGTTAGTGCTAAGCTTTCATTAGAAACCCTTTTTAACAAGAAATGATGGGTAATTTATTACACAGTTGCTTTCTTATAATGCCTTCACAGAACAGCTGGGTGCTTTAAATTTGCCTTTTGTTAAAAAAATCCTATTGAAAATCGACAAGCCAGCTTGTTGCACCCTTCAGAGCTAACTCTGCTACAAGAAGACAGCAATTTTGTCACCCAGAAGTGCTTGTATTATTGCTCTGCTCTGAGTGGGGTTGATCCTGCATCTAAGGAAATCTCATGGGATGCATCAGCCAACCACACAGCACGCTCTGTTCAGCATCTACTGCTACATTATCTTGGAGGGACTCACACTGAGGTTTCATGAGTCCTATTTCCAACTTTTAAAGGTTACATTCAGATACTGCTTGAATCTTTTGTTTCCTTTATGGGGATTCTCAAATTTAGACATGACACTTAAAGGAAAGCTCAAGTACTTTTGTGGAAAATGTGAGAGGAGATGGCAGGCTTTTTAGACCACTCAGTAAGGTGGGCTGCTTTTCTTTAACCATAATGACTAAAATCATACCTAACAATAGGGAGTTAGCAGAGGAAAGGCTGGTCTTCTAATTTAGCATTTTTCTTTCACTGCTGGAAGACAGAGGGAAATGGTACCCACACTGCAGTACTCCCGAAGAGGCTGCTGAGGCATCTGGAGAGATTCACACAATGAGACTGATGTTGTAAATTACAAACCAGCACCTCGCTGGAAAACATAAAGAGGCCAAAGCAGGAACAGACAGGCTATGTAAGATTCTCTGCAATACAGAAAATACACACACCTGCTAGGGTTAGAGGCAAAGATGGACCTTCACCCGAAAATCAGTCATGTTCTGGTTAGTTACCCTTTTCCTCATTAGCAGAAATGGCTGGAGAGAAAACATCTGGTCCAGACACATGGATCTTTAATAAGACATGGCAATAATTTGTTTTCCAATTTTCCATAACATCCTAGTATATCACCAAAGAGCACAGCTTAGAGTAACCCTTCTGCTCTCTATTTTCCCTCTGGGAAAAACAAATAAACCCCCTAAAATTAAGGCCACGACCAAAAATAAAAGACAATAGAGGGCTCAAAAGCTGCGGCTGAAAAGTTTATGTACGGCTTATAACTGTCTGCTGATAGAAATGTGGTATCTAAGTTAAGTCTGTACCATCCACCTTAAGAGATCTTGAGCACATACAGCACACAGCTACCACCATTCGTCTAGAACTCAACACAGGAGTAGGGAAGTTGAGGTCCCAGAAAGAAGAGCTGTCAAAGACAAGTTTACACGGCAGGAATTTCTGTAAAGTCCATGCTCTGAGTAACAGGAAACACTGCTTTCTGCCTTCACAGTAAGTTTTATCACTAAGGTTTTCAGTGGGAATATTTAACACCCAAGAAAATGTTATTTTCTTCTCCTTTGTTTTGTTTTTCCATAGGTAATGTTTTTTTCATACAAAATGTTTTGTCTTCTGTTTGTCTCTGCTCTTAATCTTGTAGCCATCAGAAGTTAGCCTAAATGTCATCTTACTGTTTTTACATTAATTTCCTCTCTGGGCATATGAGTAAACCCAAGACCCAGCCATTTCTCTAGGAGGGGACAATATGGAGTTGAGCATTTCGGAATGGTACTGCATGGACAACCTGCGGAAAGACAACCAAAAAATCTCCAGAATGAATATTTCAGAGGGATGAAGTCCCCTTAAATGCTTTTGTCTGATCCTAGGCAACAATCTCAAACATGAATTGAGATGGCTAAACACAGGTAAGAAGAAACTTTGTCCCCAGGTAGCTATGGAAGACACTCCACTCAAATGAGAGTAAATCAGATCACACAAAAGTCTTAGTCAGCAAAAAGGAAAAGCTTCTTTACCACTGTACATTACTCAACCCCTTCCTAAAAGGATCATCTATCATGTTAACTACAATTTTCTCTCTGCAATGAATCCTCCACCACTGCTCAGCCTCTGGTATCAATTGGGTGGTATCGACCCTAGCAATCTTTTGTGTGTGTGTGATGTAAATACCTAACAGGAATGAGAGCAAAACAATCAATTCATTTCACATACAGCCCCGAATAGTCTTCTGGCAATAATGACTTCAACCCACTATTGACATAGCTGGGAAAGGACTAATGACTTCGATAAGAAAGATTCTGTGTGACATTGGCAATCCTTTCACCCTCTGCTTGCCCTCACTATAATCTTTCTAAAACTTGAATCGGGGACGGATGTTAAGGGAAGATGGCTCGTAACACGGCATCGAATACAGCGCTCCAAAAACTTCAGCTCCTAACCACATTTCATCTTTAAAACTCCTATCTCAGATTATTTATTTTTGAGACAGCAGCTTAAGTCACTTGAACAACTTTGTGAGCAATTTTCTTTACCCCATTTCTTCAGACATTTGCAGTAATTTCATAGGTACCAGCTCTTTACATTATTTTCTAGCTCATCACTTTTACTATCATTTTGACTTAGAACTCATCCCTTTGATGTATAATAATCTGTTGTGAGAACACAGGATATCAAAGGACAGAAACATCTTCATCATCTAATGTGCAGCGTGATCTACATGTCAGAAGGAAATGGTAAAGTATTATTTATGCTGCCTCTCAACCATCTCCCTTGCACAAAAGTCAGATTGCTACCATTCAAATTACAGCACATAATTCATTTCATACCAAAGAAACTCCACGGAATACCAGACCAGGAAAATTCATTCACTGGGCTCTGTGCTGTAAAATCCTGTGTTCTGCATTGAACAGAGTAAGAGAAGCCCAGCTCCCTTTGTCAACTAACTGTTCTCTGCTCTTTAGGTTAACCTGTAACACCACCCACAACACAAGATTTAGATTCTCTGTGTAACATTTCATCTATTTCTCCCTTTTCTTTTGCTTCTGGTTTATTTTTGCTCTTTCCTCCTTCTCTCCTTCCTCCTCCTGATTTAGGCAACCAAGAGCTAACCTCTTTTCATTTTGTTGCCACCCTGAAAGGTGGCTGATGCAGGTTTGCTGGGTCTCAGGCGGGATGCTAAGGTGGCCTGTCATTCCAACTAGGGAAGCTGGAAGCTCAAAATTTTTTTCTTTATTAAGATATTAAAGCAAGTGTCAGTGGCAACTGTGGATTTAGCAGGCCAAGGTTTTCATGCCAAACCTTCACATCCCTGATGTTGGACAGTGAGAGAGTCAGGCCCCATCAAAGCAGGTAGGAACACTTATTCCATTGAAATGAACACCACCAAAATTAAGTTCATTTTTAAACCAGGCAGGTAGTATGCATTTGTGGGGATGGGGGTGTTCATGCCTGGGGAGATACATGGCAATATTGATTTCTTATTAAAAGCTGACCATATTGATTTTGTTTCATCCCATATCATATCTCATTAGAAATATCTGTGTCAGTTCTGACAGCATAATTCCTGATGATATCTGCTTACCTTTCTTATAATCACCCTTAGGTTTTTTGCCACCTCACCCTACAGATGTAATGCTGGCTGTTTCCAAGACATCCAGCCACAGCAATGGATTCCTTCAAAAGGCATCCTCAAGATTCCCTTCCTCCTCAGCATGTAAAAGACATTATTCACTCACCCACGTTTCTCATTTTCCCCTTTGTTCAGTGGGTTTTGGGGCATGCTGCAATACTAGATCAGCTGTGTCCACATTTCTAGGTGAAAGGACATTTCAGGTACCGATTACTAACTCTAAGATGTGGTGCCTGGGAGCTCTTCTATGTCTAATTCTATGTCTAAGCCAAAAATTAGTGATGGATCTCCACGTGATAACCCTTGTCCTCTCTTACCAACTTCTGCCTATAATCCTTGTTAGCATCATTTGTTTCATATATAAAGTTACAAATCCATTCAGAAAAGAATGTTTTTAGGATCCACCTGCAAACGTTTAGCACACTTCTGGGCCCTGCAAGATAACAATAATAACAATAAACACTAAACAGTAGCCTCCAGTCCTAGAAGAGCCTGCAAATGTTGATGCTAAATTAACCTGTCGGTGTGCAACAGACTACCTCCAAGAGAGAAGGAAGCACTGCTAAGTTTTGTTGAGCTGAACACGAGCTGAGCACTGCACAAAAGCTCACTTCAGCGTGGCAGTACCGAACCACCCTTGGCACTCACCAAAGCACTGGCTCTGCTCATTTCCATATCTATGTGCCACATGTTTCTCCCAGACAAAGCTGTTTCCCACCACTGCTGCTGTTTGAACTTTGGAAATCAGCGGAAAGGTTTCTGTCTTATTGTTCAGAACAGTGGAAGTCACATCCTTTGTGCAGGGGATACAGTTTAATGAGCGCTGCCCTTTGTAGGGCTGCGTTAGCCACTGCAGGCGTTGTACCAGAGCTGTGTTGTGCAGGAAAGACAAACAGCATTTTAAATTCAGAATGCAGGGGTGTGGAAGTCATAGCGATGCCTCCCAGATTTAGCAGAAGGTTTTATACTCACTGTGACTCTCTTAGCTTGCTTAATGAGCTCAGAGCAAAACCCGAAAACAGACAGGGAAGTGTCCAAACAGGTTATTACTGGGACAGAACCACCTCTTCCTTCCAAGGGAATGTTGCCATGACATAAACCAACATTTAAAATGACTTCTAACTAAAAGCAAACTCTTTTATAACTTGCAACTTCAAATGCATGTAATTAAGACATTCTTTCACATGAATAGGACTGCTCGATCAAAATGCCTGAAATCTCTGCCATAATAATTTTATTTAGATTGAAAAGGAACTATGCAGTCAACTATTCAATTAACAGCGACTCTTTATTCTCTACTCTCTGGGTTTCCATTAAAATAATCATTGATTGTAGGGAGAAAAAAAAAAAGAAGGAAAAAAAACCCCACTTTTTTTCTGAGCAAGTATCAGAAAGCACATTCAAAGACTACCTGTCAACCTGCAACAAAGTGCATTTTATTTCATCACACAATAGGAAATGAGAAGAAATTTCGCTCCTGTAGTCTTTGAAGAGGAGATGCTTTTAAGAAAACAGGAACAGAAACTGTCTCACATCCTTTTGTGCTGCAGCAAGAGCAGGACAGTGGGCTCCTAAACTGGCACAATCACACGACTGCTGATGTTGCACAGGACCCACCAAGACCATCTCACCCAGCCCCTGCTTAACGTGGGGTCAGCTAGAGCAGCTTGCTCAGGGCTGTGTCCAGTCAGGGTTTAAGTACCATCAGGCAACAACCTTTCTGGGCAATTTCCTCCAGTGTTTGGCCACCCTCGCAGTAAAATGTGCTTTCTTATGTTCAGATGGAATTATCTCTTGGTGCCCTCTGACTCTTGTCCGGTCACTGGGCACCATCTAAATTCTGTAACCTGATTGAAAATCTACCCTCAGTATTTCACACGATCATGAGGGCAGTTGGAACTTTGGAAGCTTATTACATCATGCCTCAACTAGTGCAGCAGTATCTACATTTAATTCAATAACTGATTATCCCAGAGTTCTCACCTATTGGATGATTTATATTTTATTTTATTTTCACAACAGAAGATGGAATTGCTGGACCATTCCCATTACACGATTAGCAGTTCCTGCATTCTTCTTCCTAGCAGAGAAAGTGCTGGGAAGTTCACAGAGGTTGCATAAAGTTCTTTTCCATTAATAGATTTTTCCATCTCTGGAAGACCTACCCACTTATTAGGGTTAAATTAAGCTAGCTAACCAGCTAGCATGAGCCAAAATCGTGTCTTTGGCACAAAAGATGACCTGACAGATTTCAATCAGACCTATAATATATATGAAAATTCTCCCAAGAACCAAAGAACTATTCGATGAACACAGAATATGGGTGGCACCTGGTACCAATCTGTGCAGAAAAATACTTTCCAGGGCAATCCAGCAAACACTTTCTGGTCTCTTCTACATTTAATAGCCACTTTTGTTCTCCTTTCGGCACAGGAGAGGTGAAGTGCCCGGTGTGGCCACAGGATGGCTCACCTAGCCCGCAGTGAACGCCACGGATTTTCTCCCGGCGCGGGCAGGCGGTCGGTGTCCGGGCTTCACGGGTCGCTACAGCCGCAGTACACGGCGAAAAACCAGGCAAGACACGGATCCCAGTTTAATTCACCTTAATCCGGCGATTTCTTATGACTTGGTGGGTCAATAGCACCTCGTGATGTGAAGATGCTGAGCCCGCGTTTCTCAGCAGCCCCAAATCCTGCTGACTTCCCTGGAATTTCCAAAAGGTGGAAGAAATGCAGCCTCGCATCTATTTACACCTGCTGAAAAGCAGCCAACCTGTTCTCTTCGAAGGATTTAGGAGTTTTGCTTGGTCAATAATGTTATTGTGAAAACTGATCTCGCCAACGTGGCTAAAAAGTTTACCTTAAGTTTGTACCATAAATATCAGAGGTTATTGGGATAGCTGACTAGCAAACTGAAAAACACGCACTGGCCACTACCAAATGTTCCTAGAAATGAAAAAAACCCTCCTTTCTTTTTAGTAAGTCGTTCATGTAGGTAGCAAACTTTAAAAATCACTATTTACAGTTAAACAAAAATAGACTATACAAGTAAAATACTGCAACACTCAGACGATTTAATCAACTACTATAGCAAAAAGTGTTCGGAACAACTGGAAATTAGAAGCCTTGTGTTTCTAAGAGGTTTTTTCTCCTCTGCTGCTGTATCTTAGAGGATATTTTCCCCCTAAGTAAGCCAAAGATTAATGTTCACAGTCGTTATAAATGTAGTTAAGTTACAATACTTACAGGCTCAGCAATGCAATTTTCAGAACGCCATTGATTAAATTTCCCTGGATTTCATATATGCGTCATTAGTAGGACGTTAAAGAGAGAATTAGATCCAAAACATTCCCTATGGCATGAGTTCCTGAGCCTCCCGCCCGCTCCGGCGGCTCCACACACACACCCCGCGCGACTACGGGTCCCAGCAGGCACCGCGGCACGGGAGGGCGGGGGATTCTGACGCACAACTCCCGCGACGCAGCGCGGCCCGCTCCCGGAAGCGGAGCGGTGCATGCCG
>VWZY01003470.1:117629-145773 GCA_013399075.1 Chloroceryle aenea
TCCCTTCGGATGTTTCTAGTTCGGTGACAGACTCCTCGGGGCAGGCGTTGTCCCCCTCCGTGTGCCTGGGGGTGTAGTGAGGGCTGATAGATGAGCCCCAGTTTTGAGTTCACGGGTGAAATCTGTTAAATAACTGAAGTCGGCACAAAATGATTATTTAAATATCCATATAAAATCCAAACCCGAACTGAGCGAGCTGCCTGAATATTCCATGGCAGGTACCACTCAAATCCTGAACAACAGAGATCAGCCCAACTGCGTTGTCCAAACAGCCCTAACACGCGTAACCAGATCCCAAATAACATTGCGTAGGGAGAAGTCTTCCAAATCCAGTTAGAACAGTTAAGTAAGGATTGTTTTCTTTCTAATCTATTGCCCTGGAATCGCGTGGCTTACATGTTTCTCGCTGAACATACAAACCATTAGCTTAAAAGGATTTGGGATTGCACTAGCTGCGAGCTGGAGGCAAACCCTTTTCAAGTGGTTTATTAGAGGCTGTTGGCTTCGCCCGCAAGAAGGGAGGTGGCCTCGGTAAACACCCAGTAGGGTAAGTTGGTGTCACGCTGCTCTGCAGCATGTGACGGGAGTGTTCCCAGGACTCTGCCGTCCTGTTTCAGATGGAACACTTCAGTACTTCCAGCAAATGGCCTTTTTATTTTGTTCTTAAAGTTGGGAATGGAACTAAACCAAACATGTGTTCTGAACAGAAAACAAATTCCTTCCAAAATGGAAAGCGAGTGAATCCTAGACAAGAAAGAGCGCGGTTGCTGGATTGTCTCCTGGGCATGCAGGGTTTGTTCTGATGGTTGGTGTGGTGCAGTGACTCCAGCCCACAGCGGAGCTTGGGTAGCAGCAGCAGGCTGTGCACCTACATCTTCTCTCCTCACCACACCGATGGAAGCAAGGAGCACCGTGGTTGGTCTGAGGGTTTGGTTTCAGTTCCTTTAGCTGCATGAATTGGCAGTGAACTTGTATATTCCTAGAAAAGGCTGGGCTCCTAAGCTTGTGACCCTTGTTTGAGCATTGTATTCTTAATGTTTGGCCTTCATGAAATGCTGTTTTAAACCCTGGTGGGATTCATACCCTGTAAATGTTTTGGATATTTGGAGGTGGTGATGCTTTGGCAGTTTAAGATGAATTTACATATTTATTTATTTCTAAAAGTCTGGTAAGTTCTAAAGTAAGGCCTTTGCATGTTTCTTTTTCTGTTTTCTTGACCAAAAAAGAAGTGTCACGGTGTGCCTTTGGTCACCTCACCTGGCATTTCTGTTACTCTTCAGAGTATTCTACCATTTAATATCTCGTTCTGAGTGTGGATTCCTCGCACCAAGGGCCTTACTCTGCAGGGCTCTTTGTGCCGAGCTGTGTTGCTTGCCCATAGGTTTGGCTTTTCAGTAATGCATCTATGTTTAAGAGCAGTAGTAAGTCTGTGAGGTAGAACAGGGGGTTTAGATCTTGGTCTAGCTCCAGGAGAATGTCTTGCCTCCAAAACTGGTGCGACTTGCCTCTTTCAAACTGTAGCAGGCTGCAGCAGGTCAGCTGGCTGACACGTGGAGTTAAGTCACCCAGCCACGCACAGGGCTGTGCTGCAACAGAAGCTGCTGGATCTGTTGCTGCCCAGCAAAGTCAGTCAGCAGGGGTTTATGATAGTGACCCCTCTGCTCCCTCCGATGCTGCCGAGTGTCCAGCCTGTAGTCAGAGAGTCCAGTGCTCCTGAGGAGTCACTGTTCTTGCTGGTCAAGTTCCTTGAGGTGTGCAAAGATTTCCCTGCGTAGCTGAAAGGGTGAAGATGTTTGGTTTTTCCTTCAATCAAGGAATTCTTGCAAGAGCACTTTGGAGTCTTTCTTGTTGATGCTGTTAATTCAGTATTTAACTCCTTGTTCATGTTCTCTCGCATTCAAGTGAAGCGAGAGAGTGAAAGTATCACTTCACCCTGGCAATCAGAACACTCATTTGGGTTTTGCTCCTGTAGATAATTGATGATATGTGTGAGGTGAAGCAGGCTGATGGTTTCTCATTTCACAGCCGCCCGAAACCTCAGGGTAGATTGTTACACTCTTGGGTGAAACGGGTGGTGACTCAAGTCCTGTTAACCCGAGGACGCAGCATCCAGTTTGCAGCTTGTAGGAGCTCTTCTTTGGGTTAATTTTGGCTGAAAATGTTTTTCTTGAAGGAAAAAACACGAAATATTTTATTTATTTTCTTTCCTGAACTTGTTTTTTCTGTTTTAATCTGCTGGAATGGAAAACTCGCTGCTATTACAACACTGCTTTTGATGTGCATGGTGGTAAAATGTAATTGCTCCAAGTTCAAGGTACAGAAAAAGTGCCCAGCTGATGTTGCTACACATGTCTGCAGCATTTTGAGACAACTATTTTGCTTTGAAAACAGGTCTGTTGTACTTCAGTGAATATGTAACATACGCAAGTGTATTTTTCACCAGAGCTGTTTACTGTCTTGTCTTTAGATTCATGACATGTATCTTGTTCATCTTGTGCAGGCTGCTCCAGATTCCTTACAGAACCAATTCTGAGAAAAGCTTTTGTACTCAACAGTCACTAAAGCTACACCGGCCTTTTATGTGCCTAAAAATTGCTGACTTAAATCAGAAAGGACAAAAAGATTTTCCTCTTTGTTTTTAAATCTTACTTTAACTTTCTGTAGCTGTGACCGACAAGAGAATTCCTGTGGAACTGTCCCATCAAATTGTAGCGGTGCAGTTGAAAAGCAGCATTTCATAGGAAGCCAAGTTCTTTGTGAGAATAATTAACCATCAGTACTGCTAGAAGCCATCTGAAGGCTGATACAGATTTCTTCCAAAGCAGTATCTTAGCGTTGCTTTCACTTAAAAATTACAGCAGTATTTCTGTCCTTCTCTGCAGGTACTGTTCTTGATAGAAGAGAAAACATGGCATGTACAGTGTGAATGAACCCTAAACTCCGGGACCAAAAACTGAGGGGTTTTTTGTGAAGGATGGCAACGCCATACGTTCCTGTTCCTATTCCTATTGGAAGTCCATCATCCAGCTTTACAAACAGAAACCAAAGAAGTTCTTCCTTCGGGAGCATCTCAACAAGTTCCAGCTCCTCAAAAGGGCAGCTTGAGGACTCTACAGTTGGTAGTTTTAAAAAGATGAGCGTTCCTGACCAGATTGGTTCGACGTCACCTGTGTGTAGTAGTCCGCTTGTTAGGACCAAATTTACAGGTGTGGACACATCCATAGAATACTGTACTCAGCCAGTAGAAGACCTAGAGCAGAATACAGATTCCAGGAGCTGGGAAGATCGACCATCCACACCTACTATACTGGGTTATGAGGTGATGGAGGAAAGGGCAAAATTCACTGTAAGTTTTGGGGATCATCCTGTAACGACCAGATAGCAACCCACTGTACTTTGCATGCTCTCTCAGTAGGTAATGGTGCAGTAAATACAATGTAGTCTTCCATTTCAAATGAATAAGACACCCTGATATTTGCCTTCTAACATTCTTTGTAACAAGCAATGTTTGCAATAAAGAGCAAACGTAGTTTTCAGCTTCTTGCTTTGCTAGCTGTAGTTTCTACTACGGGTAAAACTGCTCTGAAAACATCAAGAGTGAGCTGTCATATATGCAGAATCTCATGACAGAGCACCAGCTGAACAGATTTGTATTGATCTTTCTCAAAATATACTGTAGCTGGCAGCTCAGTTGGGTTGGGTTGGTTTTTTTGCATGCCATAAATATATTAATGCATCTGTGCATTTACTTTTGTGGATGTGGTTGAACCATCTCGTAGAGATGATTCAGCAGTGCTCGTGGGACTCGTGGAAGTTGTTTGTTACTAATAATTAGGTTTCTTCAAGTAGGTGAGGAGGAAGAAATAGCAGACAAACTTCTTTTCCCCTTGTTTTCTTTAGATTAGACAAGTGTGGAATCTAATGCTCTTAGACTAATAAAATCAACTTCTTGCAAATAATCAAATAATGCAGCTTTTTAATTATTTGAGAACGATGGCTTGTCTTTTCATGACTCTCAGTTTCCAACATTTTCACCTATGGTAGCATAAGAAAAGAGCCAGACTTCTTTACATGTAGATCAAAAGCTTCCTTGTAAACAATACCTTCAAAACTAAAGCAGTGATTCTTATTGTTACACTGACAAATGTTAGTCTGAAAACGTGCCAAGGTGTATTCCATCGTGCATAGATGTTCTTCAGCTGGAGTTTAACCGTTTTGCCTTGTTTTATATAGAATACCAGTTACAGTTCAAATGAAACATTCTTCCTTGTTTATAAAATGCTTGGTTGCAGTTTTGCTCTTTCTGAATTCACTCTATTCCTGCGTTTGTTTCTGAAAGCACATAATCAACTTTGGTTTCAGTTGCATGTTGAAAATAAGCTTGCCATGGTGCATTTAAACCAGTGAGTAATTAGTCCCAGAAATTGCCTCTGCTGTGCTCAATCAATGAGCTGGAGGACTGGAATTTAAACAAAAATCACCTGTAAAAAGAGGAGACTCAATTGATGATGGTTTTTTACCATTTAATATCTCGTAGCCCCAAAAGTATGAATCTGAGTTGCTGGGTGATGGACAGAGTTAAATGCTGGTGTGTGTTGAGTACTGAAGCTGCTGGGTGAAGAAAACCTGGGCTGAAAACCCCCTCTGTTTGTAAGCAATTGGTCTGAAATGAGTTAGCAGTCCTGGAATGTTCAATTAACACTTTTTTGCTATTGTTCTGTATCCAATTAAAAATGCTAATGAGATGCTGAATCAGCCAGAGATTGTTATTGGCATATTTTAATTGACTATTTTGTATTTCTGCAATAAGGCAAATCAGGATTAACTGGAATTATGTGAATTTGTTGAATTAATCTGTATTTTTTTCCAAGATTTTTGTGTGAAGAACATCTAGAGAACACCTAGACTGGGAAAGCTAACCCAGTAAAATTGCAGAGCCTCTTTTTCCTTACATTGGAGAAAGTAAGATTGTGACATTCCCAGATGCTGTTTAAGGTTTCCTAGCTGAAGCTGTGTGTTATTAGATTCCCTGTGTTCAGGCATTTCAGTGCCAGTCTTCCTAAAAGATAATCGTTTGATGATGATGATGATTGGTTTATTTCTTTTTCCACTTGCTTTTAAATAGAATGCTCCTGCTGTGCTGTTCTACCAAATCTGATTTGAAAGGATCCATTCCTTCAGTTCTAGTATAATCATCCTAATGCAGTTATCTAGGAAAGTGGTCATATTTTGTCTGGAAAGACAAAACCTAATGTCCAGGACAAATGGAACCAGAGGAGAATGTTATTTTTATCCTGTATCACCTTTCCTTCTGATGGGAGTCAGAGGAGACATTTAAAACAATACAACCCTCAGTACCTGGTTATTAGTCACCTTAAAACCAGCTTTGCCTCAAGGATGAATGGATAATTCAGCAAATGTTAAAGAAGATCAATAAAACACACTTTAGTTACCTCTTTGAGACTTGTTTTTTTTCCTTGGGAAGAAATCTGGATGTAGTTTTACAAACCCTTTCT
This sequence comes from Chloroceryle aenea, assembly GCA_013399075.1. Lineage (NCBI taxonomy): Eukaryota > Metazoa > Chordata > Aves > Coraciiformes > Cerylidae > Chloroceryle > Chloroceryle aenea. The sequence goes on from VWZY01003470.1 coordinate 123,146, forward strand.
TACAGACAGAAAACAGTTGAATGTATTTAGGTATTCTAGAAACCCCTTCCTTAAATTCTGAAATTAATTGGATTTTTTTAAACCAAACCAAACTTAGCAGTACAAATAGTGTAATTTAAAGATGTTTTTCTTCAGCAACACGTTTGGTTTCCTTAAGAGATAAAGGCTAACTTCAGCCTTGCAGCCAATGCAGTGTGCAGTTGCTTTGTTCTGATGTTCCTGTTTTTCACGTAGGTGTACAAAATACTGGTAAAAAGAAGTCCAGAGGAAAGTTGGGTGGTTTTCAGACGGTACACAGACTTCTCCAGGCTTAATGACAAGGTGAGAACTGCACACTGGTAAATTCTCAGCTACCTTGCCTCTCACTTGCCTTCTGTCACATTTCATTTGATTTGTGTCTTAAGGTTTTTCATCCAGTGATTATTCGGTCCTTGCCAGGGCAACAAACTCTGCTTTTTTTCATGATAAAACTGAAATGAAAAAGAACTTTTTAGTGTTCATGAGTGTTGGTCAGTCTTGAGTTGTTTTCAGTAGTTTTGAAGGTAGTTGTGAAATATTCTATTGTCTTCAAAGCTTTCTACAGCCAGTAGTGGATTTTTTGTGTATCTTTTCTTGGATCAACGTGCCTAAACCACTTGGAATGTAATTCTGCTTACGTTTTGACTAAGGGCTTGAGCTTACCTAGATCTCTGGGTTCTTGTTTTAGGTTTTAGGCTACCTTTGAGACATCAGTGCAGTCTAAAACTACCACAGAATGTTGAATTACAGGTTTCTTTTGGAAGAAATTTCTGTCTTTTAATTCAGTCTATCTTAAATCTTACCTGACGGCAAACACAGACCTGAGGTTTCATGCATGTACACTTTCATGATGGGGTTTTTTTGTAACCTTATCTCATAAAAATCTGATATAAACAGGAGGAATACAATATTGAACAAATCCTTTCCCCCACTATCCTTGAGGTTGGTGGTAAATTACTCGTTCCCTGATGTAAGGAACTTGGTGTTAAATGCCAAGTGAATTGAATAATTGATCACAATGCGAATCAGTTTGAAGTATTGATAGTAGAGGGAATGGCTTTTCAGGAAGACCAGGTGAAGACCAGAGAACAGTATGTTTTGTGTGTGTCAGGCATAGGCTTCATCACAAGTCCTTGGACTTGTCAGTGTTCCCAGGACTCTGGGACTTTGTCAGTGGCAGAAGACATGAGACTAAGAATGGTGTGGCAATGAGGGTGTGTGTAGCTACAATCGGGATGAGCTGAACGAAAGCAGCTTGGGAACATAGTAATAGCATTCTTTATTTGCCCTGACCTCCCAAAGAAAATAAAGGCAGACTAGATAGCCATAGGATCCTAGAAAATGGTTTGTACTTCCATGAGTTTCTGAAGCACTTCTATTAAGGAACAGCTAATAAAATGGAAATCAGTGGGAGAATAAGAGCTCAAAAGCATGAACTCTCCTTTCATGAAGGAAACCAGTAAGTTTACTCTTTGGTCCCCAAAAATGGTGAGGAAAAGAACTTTGTGAAGTTTATTACCATGCTGGTAGAGGTACTGGACAAAGAATGAAATGGCAGGTCTTAAAAATCAAGAAGTTCTCAGTTCCTCCCCGAGCCTGTGCCTGATGTCACCATGTATAACCTACCCCGTGCTGATGCAGGGGAGACACATCTGGAAAAGAAGCTGGATCCAAACAAGTAGTCTTTAACTAGTTTATCCTGCTGTGTCTGAGGAGTGTTGAAGAAAGAACACCCCAGGAGATTCTATTCACTGGATAGAACCAAACCCAGAGGAGTTAGAAGATACTTTAAGATATATATGGTTTTTACAATAGCTTGGTCAGAGATGAAGGAACTTTATCTGCCCAAAGATAAATGTCTAATATCAAGATGTAATTCAGTAAGAGAAGAGACAAAGCATATACTTAAACACAAATAAAGAGCACAGTGTTGCCAATAAACCATTCTATAAGCAAGAAACTAGCAGTTGTTGTGGGCTACTTGGATATACAGTACTTGTGCTGTTAAAAAGCACTCACCCTTCCTGTGCTGGGAAATGGTACTTGCATGAGCAAAGGTGATCAATCCACTAACACTGCTCTTCCTTTAAACTGTGTAGAGGTTGTAGCTGAAATACAGGAGGTTTTCACTTGTAAAGTTTGTTAAATAAGAAAACACATCTGAAAATTGGTTGGTTTTTTTAATGAAAGCATTTTGATCTTCATGTATATTAGAACAATAATTAATTGGTAGTCTTGCATGGGGTACCATCATTTTATATATATTTTTATGCTTCCATTCACCTGCATATTTCATTTCTGAATTAAAAGAAAAAAAAACCCAACAGGTATTTCTGGCATTGAGTGTACCCTATTACTATTTAAGCAACTAGGAAATGCAATTTTGCATGTTAGTATTGAGGGTCTGTAATGGGATTTTATTTATTTTTAATATATATAGTATATATTATCCCTGATGTCAGGGTTAAGGGTCAGGGCAGCCCCTTAGAGCTGTAAGAGGTGCTCTCCGTTAATCTCCCTCCCTCCCCAAAGGGGAAGAGTAAGGGGATAAGGGAGAGAGAATGTGTGATTAGGGAAGGAAACTAGAACAGCTTGAATGAAAATGAAATAAGAATAATAATAAAAAAAGGAATATATACAGAGATATACAAAACCAGGTTCAAACCCAACTGATGAATGGCAATTCCATCACTGTCACCACTGGTGCTGTGGAGCAGGCACCAGGAGAGTCCCAGCCTGGGCCCAGCAGCAGAGGGGAGCTGTGTTAGGAGCTGGATTCTGGTGCTGGGTTCAGGAACAGCCCCAGATCTGTACCCTGGGTGCTAACTCTGCCCATGGGGCGTTATCCCTGCCAGCAGCAGCCACTGCCTGTGGAAACCCACTGCTGTCTTCAGACAGGGCAGGGAGCTAGCAGAGCTGAGCTGGAAAGTAAAATCACTGAACAGAATGAGTTCTGTTCTAGCTCAAACCAGGACACCTGAGTACTTTAGAAAAAGCACCACTGAAGTGCTTACTCATCTGATACTTTTTACTTGCGTACGATTTGCCTGTATTTGCTGAGTCAAAGGCATTAAATAGCAGACTCGGGGACCTTCAATAACAAAGCAACATGTTTCATTCCTGTTTTCATCTGGTAAATCTGAGAGGTCACATGATTGTGTAATCAACACAGCAAGTGACAGAACTCTATCCAAAATTTATCCTATAATTAGACCTGGACTTAACTCACGTTTGAACTTATCAGAAGAGGGAAAGATCCTGTAATTCTGGTGTCAAATTCAGGATTTCATCAAGAATTTTTGTTGCTCTTGGTTTTCATTGATCTGATTTCTGTTTCAGCTCAAAGATATGTTTCCGGGCTTTCGGTTGGCCCTCCCACCCAAGCGCTGGTTCAAGGATAATTATAATCCTGACTTCTTGGAAGATCGACAGCTGGGACTACAAGCATTCCTCCAGAACCTAGTAGCTCACAAAGATATTGCTAACTGGTATGTGATTAAACTTTGCTCGTGGATTTTTTGTGGGTTTCTGTGTCTACACTACTCACATAGGTACCTAGATTCTCGTAGTATGTATTTGAGCATCACAGTAAGGAATCTCATTAATATTTATGTGGGGTATTTGGTCATTATGGGGACAATTTAGTGTCCTGTGAAATTAATCCCATCTTTAAGCAAAAAATGGAGCAGTGCAGTATTTAGAATTGTACATGGTTGACTACTAACTTAAAGCTGAACTTAACTAACTTAAATTAATTGAAAATGTTGGACTAACCTCGTGTTTACTCACTTTATAAAATATTATTGTATTTGGCACATTTTTATGAGCTGTTTGTCTGTTGAGCCTGGAAACTAGAGATTAGAAAGCAAGTCTAGCTTGTGGTACTGCTTGTAATAATTCCAGAATGGTTAACAGGTACAAAAATAACACTTGGAAAAGCAATAATGGGAAATGTATCTAACAAGTAGTTATGAGGAGCTTGGGTAAATTAGTTGAAAACCAAGGGGAAAGGGATTGATAAAAATGTAGGGTGTTACTCATGGAATGCTGGATCTCAGTTATGGACACCGATGTTCTGGAAAATACCTGGAAAAAGGAATGATTGATGAGGTCATGAAATGTTGTAGAAGGATCCTGAGGCACTGAGTGACTCGTATTAATTTTCACTCGTTTTTTTGCAACCTGGATAATAACAACTGGTGTTGATACAGCTTTCTAAATCACTTCAATATTCAGCAGTAGTTCAAAAGTTGCATAACAATTGTTGAAGAGGAACTTGAAAGGAGAAAAAATTGCTCCTGCGGAGGGCATCTGAATTGTACTTCCACATAGTGCTGTCTCCAAAGATAAGAGTATGGAGAAGGCAAGTGAGAACAGATGAGGCTCCAGACTTCCCTCAAGAAGAGTTCTCTTTAGTCTGTCATCCCGGGAAAGGGCTGGCTAGCCAGGGCATATGAAGTCATCCAGGGGATAGGGAAGGTGAGTCAGGAATGTTAGGATTTTGGATGATTCATGGTCATCTCTCGGTATGTCACGCTGAGTTGCACAGCCTTGTTGTGAGACAAAGCTGAAATGGTTTCAAAAAGAATTTGGGATCAACCTGTTGAGTGTCTGTGTCACTGCCTATTAACATTAGTGTGTGGGTCAAATATGTGGCTGAGAAGTTGAAGAACTTCCTGATTATTAAACTACCCAGTAATAGGTGTGCCAAAAAAAGAGGAGTTTTTCTCTACACGTCACTTCTGTGAGGCTGCTGGAGACAGCAGTGAGCAGAATGGACTTTTAGTCTGCTGGAATAAATCCAAAGGCTTTGTGCTTCATGTTGTTGCAGCTAATTTGGCTTTTCAGCTAGATTCTTTGTGCCTTGATGATGCTCCACAGTGGTCCAAATAGCATTTTTCACAATTTAAGGGAAAAAAAAAACAACCCCAAACCAAAACTGTTAGACTATCGCTCATCAGATACAAAAAGGAATTTAAATGTCTGTGGAATCCTGACCTTGAGTGTGGAAGATGAGGGGTTTTAACAGTCTTCATCACCTATTGCTGTGGCTTATATTGTAACGTTTGGAAGGTCTGGACTCCTCATGAAGTGATTAGAACGAGCAAGATTTGATCTCATTGATATTATTTTTTCTCACTTATCAAAGAATAAAAGTTGCTATTAATGGAAATGAATATTTGCACCTTACCTAAGCAGTGGTAAGGTTTAATGGTACCCTTTAATAACACATCAAAATTATTAACAAAAACTAGAAATTAAGTATTTAAAAAATAGGTTTGAACTCAGCTGTGTGAATAAGGATGAAGATATTGAAGAAAGGTGGAGAGCAGAAACATTTCCACATAACCAGTTCTTCTGCATTAGGCACACGTGAGTTCCTTCAGCATAGGCATGAAAAGAACAATTCAACCGTGGAAAAAAAATTGACTTGATTGTCATGTTGGAAAGGGTCAATTCCAACACATTAAACTATTTGGAGAGAAAAACCCAGCCCTGCTCTTCTTGAAAATGTACTTCATATGCCTGAAGAGCTTTTCACTTGGTCTGAGGTTGGTTTCTATTTGTTTAACTAATGACTTGCCAGTTTTTGTGCTAAGCAGAGTGATAATCTTGGTTTAAGCAGCAGAAGTTTAATTACTTGAGTACCTGGGAGAAGCAGTTTTAATAGTGCAAGTTTAGGCTGTGGCTTGCACAGATGAGGGATGGATTAATGTAAACCACTGGAGAGGGCTTGGAAAAGGAAGGTTTTGCCACATTTCTCACATAGATCAAGTGTGGAAAGGAATGATCATGATTATTTGAGATTTTTTTTTTCCCATTGGTTAAAGGCTGATGAGGTAAAAGTGGATATAAAGACAAGAATTCTCACTAACCTTTGGTCAAAAAACCTACCTGTATCTTTTCATGTGCAATAAGCATTTGAAAACAGCCTTACAAAAATCTAACAACAAAGAAGCTCACCACATTTTAGGGAAATCTTCTATAATGGCTTCCTAAAACTACAAGTGCCCAGAGGAGGATAATGACTGTTCCACAATTTTAAGGCATTAGCTTGCAAAGCATCTTTAAAGTCAGTGGATTATTGTCCTGGCAAAACAGATGTAAACATGTCCTGGTACTCGTGCTGAGTTCCACTGGTGTTTCCTGAGGGGTTCTGCATATCAGTTTGAGCAGCATATGGGTTTTTTTACCCATCCTGTGCTATTTATTTTTCACCAGGGTAAGTTTTAAAACTTCTTCAATACCAGAGTGATAAACTTGCTTGTCAGTTGTCACATAGTAACAAATTTGCTGAAGATCTGGTAAATCATGTTCTAGATTGACTTTGTTTAAAAAGTCTTAACTCTACTTGTGCATCATCTTAAATCACATTTTTAAATACTCTCCCCGGTTCAAACATAAAACTGAGACTTTATAGTTTCTTCACCTTATTTTGAATACTTGGGAGTAAATTTAAGGGTAGGTGTTTGTCTCCCTTAAAGAAAACCTGCCCTAACATTAAAATGTGTGGCTTTTTTTGTACTTGAAGTAATTCATTCTCTTTTATTTGGTAAAGTCTTGCAGTGAGAGAATTTCTTTGTCTGGATGATCCTCCGGGTCCTTTTGACAGTCTAGAAGAGAGCAGGGTAAGTGCTGTGTAATATGGTAAAAGCAGAATGCAAAAGGCAGTAGTTGTTGGTAGGATACTATAAAATCTGCTGAATGGTGAGGAATGAAACGTTTGTATTTCTGCTCTTTAAGAAAAAATTGCAAAGTGTTGTTATTTCTCAAACCAACACCGTCTGGTGCACGCTGATCATATTTGACTGCTGTGTTTCATCCCTGTCTCAAGACACAAGCTTTTCCTTCTTGCCACTGATAACCAGTGGATTAAATTTGTGTTTAAGGCAACTACTGAATATAAGGAGAGTTTTTATGGGCTTGCATTCAACACCTCGTCATGGTGAGGTTATCTTCTCTTTGGTTTACATCTAGTCTATTGTTCCAGTTCAAGAAGGACTTGCCAAAACATATTTATCTTTCTGGGGGAGAGTGTGGTTTATTAGAAATGGATTAGTCCTTACAAAATTTAATCACAGAAATGTAGGCAGAATATTTGCTAGAGCAATCTTTTTTTGGTCATATCCATGGTAATTGTTTCCACGGGTTATTTCCCAGCTATTGTGTTTTATGACCCACCGAAGAAGGAAGAGAAGCTCTTCCAGCTGGCCTAGTTCTGTTGCTCTTTTAGAACTTGCAGGGCAAATTGGTCCCATCTGGATATTGGAATTGTAGCAGACTCCAGGCATCCAGCTCTTCAAGGAGCAAGAAAGCAAGCCTTTCTCAGCTCAGGTTCACCTTTCTGCTGTTACAGCATCCTTCGGAACACGCTGATGTCTCCTTACTCAAGTGTGAACAGTGCCTTCCTTTCCCCGGGCAGCTGACACACAGACTGAACCTAGAGATGAGTTTTTCCCAAAGGTTTGGGTTTTTTTTTCTTTCAGCTAGAGCAGTGAACCAGTTTACAGCACCCATGGAATATCTTTAGTTATTCTGTGAACAGGGACATTTGCATGTGCGTAAATCTAGAGGTAAAAATCATGTAACTTCATTACATTCTTAAGGAAATAATGACCCACAAACACCCTAGAATTCACTGAACTGGCTTGGAGGACAGAGGATGACTGCTGCTTAACTGGGACGATGCAAAAGCAGCCACTAAACGTGCTGTGTGAAGTATGAACTGCATGCCCTCTGTTCTTGGCTTTAGTAGGCACGAAGAAAGCTGTGGCTTAACTGATGAGTGGGCTTCAATGCCTGTCAAACAAGATCAATTTGCTATTTGGGTCAATAAAATAAACCCAGTGCCAAAATAAATTCCAGTGTTGATTGGCTTGAAAACCACTGCATTTGTGTGAATTGTAGAATTACAGGAAAACTTAACAGTTTTTAAAGGAGCTGATAAACCTGCTCCAGTAGCTCATTTTAAGACAGTGTCTTCACAACGCTGTTTTTAACTCATCCAGAATGTTTATATTCAGCAGACTCTACAATTAGTGGTTAGTTGCATGGGCTGTTAAGCCCAGAAAGCCTCTTATGTGGGTTTCTTATTTAATGAGACCATGTGAGTTATTGAATCGGGATGGCACATTACTGTTGGTAGCCTTGCTCTTTCCAGTAAGAGACCAGCAGGCTCCGTGCCAACGCTTCTGTCACTTCCTATATTCGGTGGCTGTTGCATTTTATACGTTGGCTCTTTAGGTTGAGCTCGCTGGCAGATTCCTCAGGGTGTCCTGTGTGTACGTGTCATGCTCAGCAGAGAAGCACAATGTACTTATCACGGTTGAGTAGTTAGTGTCATTTGCATTTCCTTGAGCTCTTTCAGTTCTTTGGTCCAGAACTGTAAAACTTTGTCATTATCCCGGCTAAGAGAAGAATATGAACTTTATGCAAATATTCCTGGCATGCTGAGAATCATCAGATACTTCAAAAGTGCCTTCCAAGTCATGTGAAAGCAAAACTTAGGCGAGGGGGGAAAAGGGAACAAGAGTTCAGCTGATGTTCCATATAGAAAGGATCAAAATTAGGGACTGCATGTCAAAGGCAAGAAACCTCTTTCCAAAGTCTCATTTGTTGTGAGACAAACAAATGAGATGATAAAATATTTGCCTTGCAGTTTAGCAGAAGAACTTCACTGTTCAAAGCAAAGCAGCGTTGTTTTAAGGACAGAACTTTTTAAGTTTTATATAGTTCTTTATAGTAAACCCAAAGAAAAGCAGCTGCAAATCTTCTACAGGTTGATATTTGTAAAAGAAAAATCAATAAAGGCAGCCCACTGAAGTTAAAAGGAAGATCTCCTTCCATTTGTCTTTCTAGGCTTTCTGTGAAACTCTGGAGGAAACAAATTACCGTCTACAAAAAGAACTGCTTGAAAAACAAAGGGAGGTTGAATCTCTGAAGAAACTGTTAAGTGAAAAGCAACTTCATATAGATGCTGTTGAAAGAAGAATTAGGTATGTAGAAATTTTATAGGGTTGAGGAGTTTCTTTCCAGCAAGGCATTTTCTCCAGATAGTCACAAGCAGCAGCTTAGACATCAAAGATTCTGTTCTGCTTTTGAAACGTTGGGTATGTGAAGCACTGTACCAGGGATGAGAGCAGTGGAAAAATTGCTTTGGGTTCTAAAATTCTGCTCCTTCTGAAAGCTTTGACCGAGCACAGTGATCAAGCCACTCTGTTTGTAGTCACATCCTCAACTTTGTTCTGAGTTTCCTGGCATGTTGCTGCAGAGAGCACTTACCTGGGTTAAGTGCAAAAGAACAAGGGTGGAGTTTGATTGTAAAAGTTTCTGGTGCCCCCTTGCTAAATTTTGTAGCAGCCCAGGAGGAGTTGGTGTTTGGGCTGTTCAGTGTCCTGATGGACCTGCTGAGTCATTCACTGCAGCTTCCTTAGCAAGGGGTTAAATTTCCCTCTCTTCCTTCTGACCACATCTTGGTTCTAACCCTTCTGCCATTTAGGCAAGAAGTGTGTGGCTTAGATCATCTGCTTGTAATTTCTTACCAAAAGTCATAACTGCTCCTCTGGGACTTTGAATTTTGTCAAGCTACTAAACTGTGATGCAGCCAGAGGATTGAATTTAGTTTAGGACTAAGCAGCTGGAGCAAATAAACTGTTTCAGGAACTGTCCAGTGCAAGCCCTGCATCTCTGCGGTAATAAAACAAATGGGGCATGCAGGAGTGAGATTGAGAGGTTCTCAGAAACTGCAAAGTTAAAATGAACCAAAAGAGCTCTTCAGCCATGAACGTTTGCTGTATGGATTGGTGGTACTCTGCTCTTTGTTTGTTGTAGGGATTTATCTTTAGGAAAAATGACTCGGCAAATGTCAGGAGAAGAAAGCGAGTGCAGTGGTGAGGTGGAGTCTTCTGCAGTAGAAGCAGACCAGGGTACCCTGGGTGAGGACAGCTGGTAAATACTATGATTTTATTTATAATCTCTTTCAGTTTTTCTTAAAAGTCTAGTCTGAATTTTTCATGTCTTGCATAAATTCTGAATTGCTGGGGAATTCAACATTTTATTGCACCCCTGCTGCGTGAGGGTGCTCAGGCTGGGTAATTTTAGATCTGGAACAAGTAGCAAGTTGAACAAGCTTTGTAAATTTAGTTTTGTGGATTGCAGGTGTAAAATTACTCCAGAGAATCATATTAGTTTGTGCCTGAGAAAGTGTATTGATCTGTTGTTGCAGCTCAGATAAAGAGAACCACGAGGCGTGCTGGAGTGGCTCTTTGGCTGAAAATTCTCTACCAGAAATTGAAGTTGCTGAAGTAGCCTATGCTGCTGATGGAGAGGAATAGACAGGTAGCAGCTGCTCCTACCTGGCAGAGGTTCACCTTCGGGACCTACCCTGTGGGTAGTGGCAGAGAGTAGCTGTGAAGAACTTACAGCAAAGAGCAAGAATGCACCTATTGAATGTTTACATAACCCCTTGTAAATGGTTGACGTAAGGAAGATACCCCGTGCTGCTTTGATTTCAGTTTTTATCTAGCCTTTATATATTTATTACATTAAAGTCTAATAAGGGCTAAAATCAGCTGAAGTTTAGCTAGAGTACCCACACAACTTGGCTGACTTCCCTAGCAGAGAGACAAAAGCTTCACCTTAACTCACCCAACACCTCTAACTAGCATGTCCTATGTTGCCACTGCTGCGACACATTTGATGTGTTCATCTGTTTGGTATTTGTGTTTCCATCTTCTCATAGCCATAAATTAATGCTTGTTGAAGGAAAGATGGACTCGTGTTTATTAAGAGTGTTGAATGTGTTGGTTTTAAATTCTAAAGTTAAAGAATATTTCTCTGGATATTTTAATGCAATGCAATAGGAAAACTTAAAAGTACCAAGAGAAAATGGAACTATAGTTGGATTTTTTTTTTTTAATGGCCATTTTTGCCGAAGGAGCTAATAGGAGACCCCTGAAACACTGTGTATTTTCATCCCCAGAGAGCTTGCTCTAACACTTTTGGTTTGGTAACGCTGCTTTGAAAATGTGGGATACCCGTGCCGTATGCCCATGGAACAATACAATCATTGAGTTTGCCTTTTACTGGAACACTACCTCCTACCGCCTTGCTAACGCTCGTGTCTGTTTCAAAATAGTCCAGATGATATGGAAGGTATTGAAAAAACTGAATAAAAAAGCCATATTTTTTTCCTGCACAGTTCCTCACTAGATCGAATCTAGTCGCAATGTATTTTTGTTTGGATTTATTGTACACATGGGGATCCTGCTGCCTGTGTTGTAGAGCCTATTTTTCCAGACATATTAAGACAGGACATGCACTTTATGATTAAGACTCCATTGTGCCAAGTTCAGTTGGCTAATTGGCTGAGAAAGGGGAGTTGCAGGGAGAGGGTTATGTAGTGCCTTTTGGATTTTACTTCTTCATTACTGCAGAGTTTTGTTACAGTGCTCTGGGTCAGCTCTGCGGAACCCTCGCTACGGCTTCTTTCTGTTCCTCACTTATTTACTGGAAGTGCCTTGTTTTATTCTGGTTTTCCAATAGGAAGAATGCTGTTTTGTTTTAATCTCTTTTTGTTTTGGGGTTTTTTTTCACCCACGTTGTTGTTTAATGTTGTCAGTATGCAGTGTCTTTGTGATGGAGTTTTCAAAGGGAGCTTTGTACTTCAGGCTGTGCGTACAATGACCTTGATGCAGAACTGTATAAATCTTCCTGATAAAATAAAACTATGGACAAAACACCTCGTTTGCTTTGGCTTTTGTTTGTTTAGGGTTGGTAGGGTGGTTTTTCAAAGCCTTGTCAAGTAGAAGTATAAAAATACCATATGGAGAAAGCTCTTTCTTACCTCATTGATTTCCTATGGTTACTCAACTTTTGGTCCGAGTTCTGGTTATAAAGTACTTTACTGACCTCAAACATTTGGTATTAAGACATTTTTGTTTAGGGACACCTTGATTTTATTCTTTTAATTGAACTGAGCTGAAAAATGTGTTCAGGAGCCACCTGGTATCACTTGGCTGCTGAAATTGGTTAGTAAATGGTTACCCCCCCACAAGGGACAGGCAAAATTTGAGGTGTACAACCCATGGTGGCATTGAAATCCTGACTGAGGTCTGTCCCCTATTGAATCTGGTGCTCTTGCTTTGATCCTGGCGCTATCTCCACCCATTTCCTTCTCTTTTCACTCACTGCTGCAATTTTAATACAGAAGCAACCAACTTTATTTCATTGACAGTGGAGTTCTGTGCTCTTCACAATGAGGAGAGGAATATTCCACCTGGAATTGTAGCAGAGTGGACTAATTACAGGAATTGCAACCAGCAAGATGTTGTTCTTTGCTGCTGTAGTTAAATCATTCCAAAGGTAAATGTCATGGTTCAGCTGCTGATTTACAATGGGCTTTAACCCCTTAACTTTAGATTTTATTACATTGTACCCAGCTTAATCTTACTGGGATGCTGCTTTGATTTTGGTTTTCTGGTTATATTTTTTTTAATACTTCTCAAATGGAATAATCCTTCAGAGTTTGGGGTTTTTTATCCTCCAAAGCACTCACAGGCTGCCCACACCACCTCTGTGCTTTTCATTTTTATACTTCAAAATCAATTAAAGTGCTGACTTGTCCTGAATCAAGAATGAGTCCCTATAAAACTCCCACTTCATACCTTGCCCACTGTGAGGACCATTTGTTACTGGAGCATAATGGTCCCATTGAAGCAGCTCAGGGGAGGGAGCAAATTCACTCATTCACAAAACAGCACCTGCAGCTGCAGGAGCAGCACAGGCCACGTGTTCTCAAGTAGGCTGCTGCCCGACCCTTGTGTTAACCACCAGTTTGTTGCTCTGGGGGTGTCATAGCTGCAGAGATAATGGGCATGGAAAGCTCCTCTTCTAGGTGGTACCTCTGGCCCAAGTTGGTTTTACTCTCTGCATCTCATTAAGAAGTTTGAGTGCCTCTGTGGTTTCTGTTCCCTTGCTGAAATGAAGCAGTAGCAGTTATCCTGCCAGGAACTGCTGCTTCTACATCTGATAACAAATGCAACTTCCTACAGAAAGTTTTGCATGGTTTCATTTGTGTTTTCTTTTCTCTCCTGTGCTGCAGCAGCTCTAATACACTCTGGGGAAGGAATCCTGAAGAGTTGGTCTATGAAGTAATTTATTTATTACTTTCATTGTATTTTTAATGTATAGAATCACAGAATAATTATGGTTGGAAAGGACCTTGTAGATTACCAAGTCCAACCACACCTTCAAGAACAAGAGGATCTTAATCTAGATGAAGGAAAGGATGAGAGAGAGTGGAAAAGGCAGAGAAAGAGGTGATTGCCTGGTCCATAGTTTACCCTGGAGGGTTTTTCCCCTTTGATAGGGAAAATGGTTCAATCATTTGCTAACCAAAATCCCTTCTCCACTAAACGTTAGCCTCTGTGGTGGGAGCAGTTTAGTTTCTGTGTTACCTTAACCCAGTCAAGAACCAACTTCTGAGGCTGCTGCTGCCACAGTGCTGGTGTTTCTCTGATCCATGCCCTGCTGTGCTAACCTTTGCCATGGCTTTGTTTCAGCCTTTTGTGTTTGGTCCTTCTCAGGTCATGAGGAAAACAAACTGAGGTAGGGCTTCTGTGAAAGTGTTTCTGATCTTCTTCCAAAGTTTGACTTCTCTTTTGTTTCTGATGCCACTGTACAGATTTGGAGCAGTGGAGAAGTAAGAAAAGGGAGTCTTTTATTCCAAACAAGAAAAGATTAGTGTATTCTTATCTTGTAATAGATATAAATGACAAACTTGTGTCATCCCCACTGAGAGTAATGGTGATTTTTTGGCCGGGTTATTCTTCAGTTGGGTATCTCGAGTTTTTTACTGGAATAGGAAATGTCAAATGGCATTCAGTGTAGCTGGATAAATCCGAAAGCCTGATGTGTATGGGGGCTGTTGTTATTTAACAATGAAAATTCTTAGCAACAAGGTTTTTCTGCAATGGAACAGCACCAGATGCTAAAATTGCAGTTCAGGAAAACTAATGATGTTCTAGCAGGACTGGCAAAGCTTCTCCTTCTCTTTTTATACCTTAAACCTCCAACAGGCAGTCAGAAAAGTAGCCTGCAATACATTTGTCTTCCTTGTAACCCAAGATTCTCACCCTCAGCTGGCCCTGTTTGTGTGACTTGTGCCTTTTCTGTCTCATGAAGGATATCACAGCATCCAGCCCAGCCTGCAGGTCTGGTATTGCTTGTAAAGATCCCAAACTGCAACGCAGGGCAGCGTGGCTCTGCAGAAAGAGGAGATTTGGCAGTAGGTGTGGTAAACTTGAGTAATAACTTCAGTCTGTCCCTGACAGAGCTGAACCCTTCGGCTTCAGGAGACCAGAACACGCGTCCTCAGAGATCACCCTCCCACCAGTGCAGAACCCAGGGGTGTGGGTCTGCCTGCCACTGGCCTAATAAATGGGATACTGGGCTCAGATACTGGCTGAGGCTCATCTGTCTTAAGGAAATTTAGCAGGTTCTGCACAACCCTTTGTTAAGCCCTCGGCAGTAGTACTCTGACCTATGCTTTCATGGTTTTCAACATGATTTCATGGAGACCTGTCCCCTTTTTCTCTATTTTAAGCTCTCCATGGAGATCTTAAATACTTGCCAGTTCAGACTCAGCTCTTCTGTGACTCAAGGATCATCAAGGAGCTCTCCAAACAATGAATTTGTCCCCACTTTGTATCTGAAAAACAGGTATTGTATTTCCCTCTGCTTTGCAAATAGGAAAAATGAGGAAGAAAGCAATTACATGATTCAGCCTAATTGCACAGTAAGCCAGTTGGTGTAGTCCTAGTGTTACTGCTGATTCCACAGACCTGTCAGCAGGTTAAAATTAGCTGATTCGCTGAGCCGGTGAGACTCTGGTCTGTGTAATACAGGAACTGTGTCTTGGGATATCTCAGCTGAGTTTTAAGTAGGTCTAAACATCCTTGCTCATAAATTATTAGCTTCTTTTAGATTTTATACTATTCCTTTCCACCAGTTCAGGCTGCAGATGCTAGGATGTTTGCATTACTGGGGTGGAGAAACAAGCCTCGGCTCTCTGAACCCCCTGTGGATTAATGCTTTTCATCTAGAAGAAACCACAGCTGCCACAGCTGTTTTGCAGAAGGGCTGAGGATGGCTCTGAAATGCTGCTCATTCGTTTGGCTGGCAGTTAGTGTGAGTTTGTCAAGTGCTGCACGTCTGGCCAGTGCCTAATGGAAGAAGGTTGTGCGTTGACCTTTAAAGAGCTCATTAGTCCTTTGAATGTTAAAAAAAAAATAGGGAGATGGAAACAGAAAGTTTAGGAAGTGGTTGCAACACGTGACAAGGCTTCTACAGGATCCCTCCTCCCAGGTTTCCTGTGGCTCTTCCCTGGATGTTCTCAGCATTTCTGACAAGTGGGTTATGGGGCAGATGGTTTGGGATGCGAAGGCGTTTCCCTTTCCCTCTCATTCTGTAGGATAAATATGCCTGTTGCAGGGAGAAGCAGAGAAATCAGATGAGATCTACCCTATTACTGCAGCTGCTTTTTACATTCTGAGAAAGCCTTGCCCTGAAAGGTTAATTTTTTGTGTTTGGAAGCACGGTGTTAATTTAGAAATCCTAGAGCATGGCTTGTAGGCTCATGTCAATCAAACAAAAACACCACGCGATTCCTCTTAGGTTTGAGTTGGACAAGGGGATAACAACCTGCGTGGAAAGAGGCAGGTGAGAAAACTGGCTTGTTCTCTGTAATCTTTTGACAAACAGTGAAAAACAGCCATTCAGGAAGATGTTGCTATGCCTACGGAGGTGCTTTTTCTGCTTATGTGGATAAGAAGAGCCCAGATAAACCAGCTTCTTGTGGTCGTCACTGCTTTTTCATCTCAAACCAGTCAGATGTGACTCGGTCACCTCTGCTTATACAGGCAATTCAAAAAGAAGTTGAGAGTGTTGCAGAATCAATGTGCGAGGTGTTATGAAAAGTCTTAACCAATGAAAACTTCAGCTCAACCTCGCTGGGAGTTAACCCGAGAAGCCCAACGTGCAAACAATGTCTTTTATCTACCTGTGCTGGTGACATGCTGTAGTCAACTACTGGCCTCCTCTGTGAGGTATTTATTTTGGTTCTGATTCTAGAAAACCACGGGAAGACCCAACACCTTTCACTTCTCAAATGACTTGAGTGACGCAAGACTCGTGATCATCCAAAGGTCAATGCACAAGATCTCGCTCAGTTCTGCTGTGGTGAAGCAGCTGTTGGCTCAGATTTCAGTTCATTCAGCCTCAGTGTGTACTCTAGGCAGATTCTCAAGCTACATAAATGCATGGCTTGACTACTTACATTTTTTCTCTATCATTTTTTTCCCCTCCTATTTTCTTTGTGGAATAAAATCTTTTATGTTCACCAAGCCTCAGATACAACACATAGGTAAGATCTGTTGTCAGGTTAGTGCTATTGTAAACCTTTTCCAACATGTCTTGGTCTGTGCAGGAGGATTTTTTCCCTAGCTTGGGAAGGCAAATCCATTAGCTACGTTTTTCTGACAGAGCTTGCAAAGCACTGGGGTTTAACCTGAAAAATGCAAGGTGGTCTCCACCACCCACGTTCAGCCAGTAGCTTCTGAAACTCTGCATTACAGCCATAGGAAGGTCACTGGTACCATAATCCATTTTACTTGTGCATCTGTACACAGTTTCCACTGTATTTGGTTTTGTTTTAACAGAAATTACCTGAGCCAAAGGCAGCATTTCATTTTTACCTGCCCTTGTGACAAATAAGACCTCTCCTTCTTGTTAAAATTACTTTTTAAGATCCAAATCCTCAATAAATCAAGTGATTCATTCTACAGTTGACCATCCTCAACAGCCTCAAATCCAGCAATAGTAGCATGTTCTTGTAGGCACGTCCCACGTGCCTCTACCTGACTCAATGTAGCACAGACATGACCACGCAGCTGAGAGACACAGACTTGACCACAAAATCCTTCTTCAGAGCTCGGTGTCCTCAACGTGTTGCAACACCATCCAGCTTGGAGCTGGTCACTGCAAAGCACTACCAGCTGAACCAGTGTTTAAGAGGTTAAGTCCCTTCAGCATGCTGGGATGAACTTAATAACAGAGTCAGTCTTTGTCTTAGCTCCAGTTTGTCCTGGTGTGGGTGCATAAGGAGGGGGCTGCTAAACTCCTGCGTGAAGGTCTGTGTCTGAGGTCCTGCCATCCTGCACGTCTCCAAGTCCAGAGCTAAGCTGGGTGCCAAAGTGGCCATGGACAGGGGAAGGTAAGAGGCAAGACAGAGGCCATAAAAGCAGCAGAGAAGATGTTTAGTATCTAAAGGAGCACTTTAGCTTATAAAAAAATGGAGATTTGTGGGGGGGAGCAGGGTGGGTGGGAAGGTTCCCCCCTCTGCTCTTCCCTCCAGCACGAGCAATAATGCTGAACTGGGGTCCAGCGTGAAAATCGCTCACAGCCTCCCAAGCCTGGAGTTTCTTGCTCTCTGCTGAACCCAGAGCTCCTCCTGGAGGGCTGCAGAGTCCAAACCCTGACACTGACACGGCTCATCACTGCTGCTTGGCTCAAATGTGGATATATAGGGTACATAGGGTAATATAGTAACCCTACCTATGCCTACACATAGGCAGCTTGAGGTGGCTTCAGGCAGTTCAGCAGCTGCACCAAAGTCCCTTTGGTAAGTTGAATCCAATCACAAAAGTCCATCTGAATGTATTTACATATTAAACACATTCCTCCTAAAGTGCACATATTATTTTTTGCAGACAGGATGCTAAACTCAGGGTGGTGGAAGCTCCACCTAAATCCTCTTTGAACCTACAAAGCACATCTTTGCCTGCTGATGATACGCTAATGAGAGGTATCAAGACTCAGTACCAGTGAAATACCAGGAGACTTTTAGTTGGGACAAAAATAAACAAGATAGAGAAGCAAAAGCTGAACAGCTGAGGCTGGGTAGTAGTGTGCAGGAGGAGAGGGAGCAGGGCACGTGACGCTGCCCGACGCAGCCATCCTCATTGAACAAACATGTTTATTAATTTCTAGGCCCATATTAACTTTTCATAACTAGATTGTCTAGCTTTATCTGCTGCACTGCAGATATTGATCCCAAGTATACAGTTCAGCAATAGCCAGTTATCAAAATGTAGTTAACAAAACAATCAACTCACCTAAACTGTAATCAAAGTCACATGAACTGGTCAGGTTTTCCCTATGATACACCTCTGACTGAACGGTGCTGCACTGGTGGCTCTTGCCATGGTCTCTGCACTGGGGACAGGGGGGAGAAAATCTGACAGCTATGTAGGATTTGACTTGTGGTATTTGCCATTTCTTAAGATCTTCAAGCTAGTCCCTGCTGTGAAGTCATTTTGGAGACTAAAGCTTCCTCCTTAAAAAAAAAAAATAATATAAAAAAGAATCATTAATATAATTTAGGATTTACATCATTACAAACAGATTTTTCTCATTGGAAATATTCCCCCTACATGCCCATCCTCCTCTTCAACTCCCCCCCACAGCCCAGCTCTAGACACAGCAGGCACCTGAACGTACTGGAGCAGCTCCTGGACTTCTGTGGTGAAGCCTTTAGGCTTTACACAGAGGCAAAGATGGGCTGTCCAAGCAACTCAACCTTTTCCATGACAGATAAGGGGTGATGGGCTTAGAACACTGCTCCACCACTTTGTGTATCTGTGTAGATACAGCTGTGTGTACATAAAATTGGAGATACTATACATACAAACTTCCTCAAAGGAGATTCTAATGATAGAGGGGAAAAGAGGCACTGTTTTATTTGTTTCATTTCATCCTTGCCTAAAGGGTATCTCTTCTTTTCCATCTTTAAAAAGCCCAACCATTTTTCCTTGCCTGGAAAGTGAAATACACACATTTCTGAAACAAGAGATCTTGGGGAGTGGAGAGGCAGTAGGTATTTTGGAGACAAAGTAACAGAATCTCTTGCAACACAAAAGAGAAGGAATGCAGCCCAAACACCACAGCATACACTTGGGGTTTGGTTTTTTTGGTTAGTTGATTATTTTTTTTAAGCCTTTGAAGAATTCTTGAATTCTAACCTGATGCTAAATGATTAAAACATCAACAGATGTTTCAAAATATCCTCATGTCAAGAGCATTGTATCCTAATGACAGTGTAAGGAGAGTATTTCCAGTTTGACCTGATAGGAAAATTAATTTAATACAATACTATAACACAAATGTGAGACCAAAATATTTATTTACAGCATATATATTCATTCTTTTTACTTGTTATTAATATATTTTTCCCCCTTTACAGCTCTCCAGATTAAAAATGCCCAAGCCCACTCTCATAATAAATAAGAAACAAGAAAGAAGTAATCTATAGTACACCATCTGCTGCCACAATCCTCCTGTAAAATATGTTCCAGCCAATAGAGTACATTTGCAGCAACACGTCGACACTACTCACTGGTGTCTGCTGACACTAAACAAATACCATCTTGGCATGAAAAGAGACATATGTTCAAAGAAGGAAAAGCCATTTGTCCCGGTGTCATCTGATTTTACACAGGAAAGAGATATCTCCTCAGCTGAATTAAATGCTGAGAACTCCTTTGCTTGTTGAATGAAAGCAGTTCTCTCTTGTTTCCCCAAGTATGGCAGGGAGCACTCCAGTTCTGCAGCTGCACGCTGCAGTTTGGGTTGTGTGCTTGACTCTGGTATCTCTGAGGGCAGCTTCACACGTGTCCTCGCCTGTGGACTGCTTTGTGGCTGTCCCCCAGAATCACCAGCCACTCCACGCAAGCTTTTAGAGAAGCTCACCCACGGGTTTCCTTTCTTCACCCTTCACAAATTTTGGTTCTTAAAGTGTCCGGTCTGATATCAGCAAGCTGAAAACATCTGAAGCTTCTTAGGATCAACACTCGGCCAAAACCTTGCTGGAGGTCAGCTCTCAGGTGCTAGTCTGCAAAGGAGACAACCTTCCCTACAATTTATTCTCCTCTGCAGGGCATTCACATGGAAAATTATTCCACTAAAAAGAAAAAAAATCAGGTCCCTATTTTCAAGAGCAGACTAAAAATCACTTTAGTTTCACCAAAGCAGACTGAAAATCACTTCAGTTTCATCTGGAAGCTTAGAGACCTGTTTTGGTCAGGTTGCAGAGCACTTGAAATATGTTCAGTGCAACATAAATGCCAAGTAGTCAGAACCTACCAACTGAAGTGAGAATAGATGCTAGAGGCCAGCTCTTCCAAGCTGAGCCTGGGACTGCTGGCACAGTCTCGGATTTAGAAACACTAGATCTGTCCACAAGCACACGGCCAGCCTCCCGTGGTGATGCAATCAGGGTAGGCTAAGAGTTTCTGCACCCAATTCCAAGCCTTGCAGAGACTGCGTACCTTGAAAACAGGATTCCAGCCAACAGGATTAGCAAAGAACTTGGAATAATCATTATTTTATTAAATATGCCTGCTTTCAGCTGGCATCTCATCCTAAATTGCAGCAAGCATTAAAAACTGAGTAATGGTTTACTAGGGTTTGGTTTCCTACTGAGAGTTTTAAACTTAAGGCAGTTCTTCAATTATTTATTATTTTAATTGAATAGTTCCAGGCTTTCTTTACTCTCAACAGAAAGGGACAATTTTTCTGGTACCTCCCAACTTTGGGACAGAATTAAGACCATTTTTTCCAGTAGGAAATTTATCTGAAGTCAAATGGCAAGGCTTGATTCTCCCTTTTCTTTCAATCCAAAACCAATTCCACTAGAGAGAATGAAAAAGTCCTGCAAAACTGAATGTCAACACAGGGTTTGGAAATTTTGGGTTCATCCATGGAACCCAGACTTGTAAGGTTCCAAGAACACCAGCATGCTGTGTCCAGAAGCACCATCCTTAGCCTAAAACCCAGTAAGCTGATGCCCACTGTAGCCTATCAAAGGTACACGGGAAGGAATGGCAAAGTTAAAAGCTGTCACTTGGACAGTAACATCAACTTTACAAGCAATCCAGAATTTTACAAGTAATCCAGAATCAGCTTTTAAGCAGGGTTAAAAAGGCATTTCACATACAACACACTGGTATTATGTCCATTCAGACACTGAATGAGAGAGAACTGAGTGCTCTGAAATTAAAATTACTTTGAAATTGTATAATTAGAAAAAAAAATGTGTTACTAATGCCTTTAAGGATGAGTATTATACAAAGGCTCACCCTAGAAAGACATGGCAGAGGAGGCCAATAAAGGAAGGTGAAATCTCTTGGGGATTTTTGACAGGGTTAGTGGAAATAAGTTTGGTTTGGAAGAGATCTAGAAGAACTCGGGACATTTCGTTTTCCCCAGTGAGTGTAAAACTTTTCTCTAACTGAGTTGGAAGTAGTTCAAACTACAACAGAAACTGACCTGTAGAAGTGCAGAGGATGTTCTGGCCAGAGTTAAAACAAACCAAAAAACCTACCCCCCTCCAAAACAACTACAGAAGACTCTCCTCCTAATATTTAGGACACTGTAAGTTGCTCCAGGCAGGCTGTTCAAATCTCCATGCCCAAATGAACGGCTGTTAGCCCTTGGGCTCAAATGAATGTTCAAGCCAGGACATGTAGAGAGCTGGTTTGCTAACATTCAGAGAGTCTGGACCAAATCATCCTCTAGGGTAGGGCCTTGATGGCTTAACTTTTCCATTTCCACAGTGAATCCAGCCGTGTGCATGAGTGAGGCACACTGATGTTACAAACCAGCCAGATACAGTAAGACCTTAGCTAACAAAAACTGATACAAATAGCAAACCAAATCTCTGGCCAAGGCTGAATAAAACTTTGATGCTCAGGGGTTTTGGCAACTGTTGTGTTTGTTTGTTTGTTTCTGAACTAGTTTTGTAATACAGTAGTAACACTATTCGTAGCAAGATTGGCCATAAAAAAAGCCCAGACTGTATGAAATGGAATGAAATTAATCAGTTATGGTTATAAAACAGCATTACAGCTCTTTTCATCTGCACTGTAATGTTCAGACCATGCTCTTATGAAGCCCAGGCAGCCAGCTTCTTCATTTCATCTTCATCCTCTGCTCTCTTCCTGGTCGATGCTGCAGAGCAAGAGAGATTAACAATAACCATCAGCTAAGATTAACAGTCAGAACCATCTTACTGCACAGCTCTTTTCAGTTTGAAGATCTCAGATCAATTTACTGAGCAGCAAGCTAAACACAGGCAATGCAGTAACAAAGCTGATGAGAGATGGGACTGGTTTGTCCACCATTACCTCAGATATAACCCCGGGGTGAAAACCACAGGTCTGATGCAGCTCCTTCTGAAAGGCTCCCACAGAAAATACAATTCATTTCTAAAAGCTGTCACAGAGAGCGAGCATCCAGAAGAATGCTACCAGGAGTCCAGTCCCTACTCTAGAGGCAAGTGGCACTGGGGCTCGCTGTGCAGCTGGGGAAGGTCATTATCTCAGTTTCCCCACCTCTGAAGTCAGGAGGGTAATGAGCACCTCCAGTTAGAAGTGTTACAGAACCATTAACCATTGTTCCCACTTTGCCATTGCTGTGTAACTGTGAGTATCCAGTTTCAAAAAAGAGGAGCCACTTTTGCAAGGCCTTAAACTGTATAACTCTAACTGGCTAAT
>VWZY01003471.1:866-14836 GCA_013399075.1 Chloroceryle aenea
GGCAGTGCCAACAGGAGGGGATTCCCCTGGAGATTATCCTTGGCCAGTCGATTTTACTGAATGGCCCAGAAAAGACGGGCACCGATAGGGTTGGGGTTTGGTTGGCACTTGCGCTGGCTGGCCCGAAGCTTTCCCCTGTCGTGCCAATGAGGCAAGAGAAGCGGATAAAGCTTTGTTAAGAGAAACTGCCCCTCAGTTTGGTGTGCCCTTAGGGATGACCTCCGGTAAGGGACCCCATGGCGTTGCTGGCGTGATGGAGCAGTTGAGTAAAGCTTTAACTGTGCCCTGGGATTCTGACACCTCTTCTAAGGCCACAGCCAAGTGGTACAGTGGAACAAGCGAAGGATGCCACTAAAGAGCAGCTTGGGAAAATTGGGCAAGAGACATCAGTGTCTTGGGCACATGCCTTGCATGTAAGATTTTAACTCGGAGCTGGGATTCACCCTCGCGGAGAAGGTAATTTCAGTGTGTAGGATCTGGTCTGTGGACAGCCCTAGCAAGCCCTACACCTTCCCTCCCCGTAGCAGTCGTAGCACAGGGTAAATAAACGTTCAAAATGACTGCCTATATTTAGGATGCACTTGACAGAAACTCCTGAAATTTGTGGCTACCAGCAGAATTTTGGAGGTCGATGCAATAAAGATTGCTGGCGTTCTAAATCTTCAGAGTAAGCCTGAGAGGGGTTTTTTTCGTGATTGGATTTTACAATATCAGAGCTTTAAATTTTTTGGCCTTTTTCTGAAGATACTTGTCTACTGTTCTGGGTTTCAGCTCCCTTCCCTATCGCTCCTTTACAAGGCCGTTTGTCGAGAGAGGGGTAGCCCGGCGCGGAGGAAGATCCTGTCCCTCTGGAACTGTGAGGACTTTTCTAGTCAGGCACTGCGCTAGACAGCCCCACTGCGCAGACCAAGAACTGCGCGGCTCAGGCCCTGTCACTGTGGTAACTGGGGCTTTCCTTTTACGGTTCACAGACCATGGCGGTGCCTTTGCTGAGCGCGGCGTTACGGGCCCGACGGGCCTTCGGCACGGCCGGTGAGCCTTGGGCCGCGGAACCTCCCGTTCCTTACGAGTGGGCACCGGTTTGGGGTGGGCCGGGCGCGGGGAGCGCTCTCGGGTTCCAGCGTTTGCCCCGACGGAGTCGGCTCGGGCAGGCGGGCTGCAGTGGCACCGGCCTGGGACCTCGCTCCCTCTCTCCGCCCGCCCCGGTTCTCTCGTTCTCGTTCTTTTCTCTCTATGCAAAACAAAAACTCTTTCGCTTCCAGCCGTCCTGTGCAGGCGGGCAGCCCCTCTGGGGCCGATGCCCAACGAAGATTTTGACGTCAGCAACTTGGAAGCGTTGGAAAAATACCGTAATTTCAGTCGCTACTTCAGGCTGGCAGAAAAGGAGAGCAGGAAACCCCGCTGGTGGAAGACGTACCGGCAGCACACCAGCCCGCAGACAGGTACTCATGGGGCAAGCTGCACCATACGGGGTCTTGCTGCTGAAGGTCAGGGAAGCTGTTGTTGGGGCAGTGGGCTTGCTGCAAAACCTGCATGGTGAAGAGATGATGAGGTGCTTTTGCATCAGGTTGGCTGTTTTCCAATGTAGAAATTTGCAGAATGTTACTATTTTACTAAGAGAGGATAGATTTAGACGTAATAGAAGAAAGACATTTTTTATGCAGATGGTGGTGAGACCCTGGCTTAGGTTGCCCAGAGAAGTATTTGATGCCCCATCCCTGGAACCATTTCAGATGAGGTTGGCTGTGATTCTGAGGAACCTGCTCTAGTTGCAGCTGTCCCTGCTTACTGCAGAGGGGTTGGACTAGATGAGGTTTAAAGGTCTTTTCCAACCCAAACCATTCTATGATTCTATGAAATACCTTCCGGGGAAGTGGATGGCAGTTTTCTGGAAGGAAGAAAACTGGTCAGGGACTGCTGAAATACATGGAGCAAAGAGGTGATTTCTTGGGAGCCCAGTACCATTGGAGAAAGCAGACCAGAACCTGGAGCTTCAGTTGTGTGACAGATAATACTGAGACCAGACCTGCTTGATCTCTGGCAAATCTGTGGGTCTGGGAGTGCATTGAGTTGGGGAGGGAGATGGGATGCACAGATGGAAGGCAGAGGTGGTAGAATCTAATCTCTGATGTCTTGAAGTTTGCATTTTTGTATTTGGGAATTTTGGGTACTCACTTTTTTGTGTACATGATATTTTCTTCTTTCTCTGAAGAGCCAAAGACTGACATCAGCCTGCCACATGAGCAGCTGCCGAGGGCAAAGGAAATTAAGGAAAGAAAAAAGATCCTGAGGGAGAACCGCCAGAATGCAGAGATGGAAAGAGCAGCGCGGCTCCGTACTAGTCTGTGCCCCTTCAGCTCCCTGCCTGCCCTGGCTGAGCTGGGCACCCAGCACCTGCTGCAGCCTTTCTCTTTCCTTGCAGTGCTGATTCCTCTCGAGGAGGTCAGAGCTGAGTGGGAGGAGACAAGTGGCCCATTCCACAAGCAGCGTGTGGCAGAGCACTGTGGGGTATTTCGTGACTTGTTCAAGGGAGCCACGTTCACCCCATGGGTTACCCTCAGGGTGGAGTACAGCCAAGAAGATGAGCACCTTGTGCCAGTTTACTATGGGAACATAGTGACTCCCTCAGAGGTGTGTGAGGGGAGCTGGGAACAACCTTGACCCTGTGTTTCTGTCAGATGCTTCCAATGGGTGTTGCCCATTTGGGGGGTTTTCTTTTACAAGAGTATTTCCTCTGTGGTGAAGGAGATGTATTTTGTGGACACATTGAGGGCAGAACTTTGCAACAGGATCATTGTCCATCAGGAGGGTGGTGATGGTAATGCTCTGGGGGTTCTCTAGGTGGAGGTGGATTACCCAGTGGTGAGGGTGTGCTGGGTCTGTTGCTTCCTGGCCAGCCCATGACAAGTTCAAGTTCTTCACCTTGTAAATCGTGATCTGCTTTTAATAGAAACTGTTGTTTTAATTATTTACATTCTTTTTATGATGCTGTTTTAGGCTTCCCATCCCCCTGCGGTGTCATATGAGGCAGATAAAAGCTCCTTCTGGACTTTGTTGCTCACAAATCCAGGTAAGTAGCAAGTTATTTGAAAATATGTTTAAACTGTATTATTTCACTTTGCTTTTGGTTACCTCCCATTTCTTGGCTGCACAGGCAGAGATGATACGGTATCTGCTAAGCAGGGACATAGTACATATGCAGGAAAGTTTGTAGGTTTGTAGCTTCCCTAAATCTCTAGCAGTGGCAAGATGAGACAGGGACACAACAAGATCTGTGTCACAGTTCTCTGAATCCCATCTTTTGTTTACTCCCAAACTTCTCTCTCCCTGCAAGGTAGGTGAGCTGATGCTGTTTGCCCTGAGAAACCAGAGGACAGCTGACCAAGAAGTCCTTTTAATCTTGGAATTCCATCTATAGAGTTCTTTACTCCTCATTTTAAGCTAAGCCCTATAAGAATGAGTCCTTTTTCTGCTAGAAAAGGAGTGCTGGGAGGTCTCGAGTTGCTCCATTCATTCAAAGCGGGTCTGGGCATTCTCACTTCGGGGCTGATGTACACACCAGGGTGTCCCTGAGTCACATTTCTCTGTTGTGTGTGTTTGCAGATGGACATTTAAGAGACACAGAGTCGGAGTACCTTCACTGGCTGGTGTGAGTACATCAGAGCCACAAACTGCATAGCTCAGGGAAAGCCCAGGCCCAATGTCCAGAAACACCTCCAGCAGAGCTCAGGAATGTGCGTTCACTGAGGCAGTTCCGTGGCGCTCTCTAATGCTCCCACCATTAGCTTCTTTATCTCTGGGTTCTGAGTCCTGCTAAAGGTGCAGTGGGTCCAGGTGTTGCTGCTGTTTGACACTGAAATTACTGGGTGTGATTCTTCTTCCAGTGAAGGCAGCCTCTGCTCTTGGTTCATTCATCAAACAGGGCACAAAACATGTCAAAATGTAGCAGAGAGTGACTTGCAATCCTGGGTGGATCTGCTGGGGCTAGGGGAGGGAAATAAATGGATACAGCAAAGTAAACTTCTTCGTGTTCAGGACGAACATCCCAGGCAATGACATCAAGTTGGGTAAGGAAATCTGCCATTACTTGCCCCCCTTCCCTGCCATGGGAACCGGTTACCATCGCTTCGTCTTCCTCCTCTTCAAGCAAGACCACCCCATAGACTTCAGTGAGGACGTTCGGCCGACACCGTGGTAATTCAGGCTTTCGATGTGCAGCTTCACACTCACTTGTTTGGGCTTTTACTGCTTGTTACGATGGCATGCCTGTTAAGTGCCATAGGAGAGAAGTTTCTTTTACTCTGCAGGGTTGCTGGGTCTTCTTTGAGTTTGTGTTATCTGCAGCCATGATCCCAGCCCTGCAGGTGCTGAAGAGCCCCGTTGCTTCAAACCAGACTGTTAAGACAGTGGTTTGCCCTGCCTGGGGCAGAAAGGTGCACAGAGCTGGGAGATTTTCTTTTGGTGTCTTCCTTTTCTTACAGACTCTGGGTGATGTGGGGAAGTAGTTGCCTACCAGGATGCTGCAGGAAAAGAGGTTTACCTGAGTTCTTGTGCTTCGGTCTTGTTTCCAGCCACAGCCTCAAGATGCGAACCTTTAGCACCTTTGACTTCTACAGAAAGCATGAGGATGCCATGACCCCAGCAGGGCTGCTGTTTTTCCAGTGTCAGTGGGACAGCTCTGTTACTTGGGTCTTCCATCAGCTTCTCAGTAAGAAATTAAGCATGTGGGGAAGCTGTTTGTGGGGCAGAACATGGTCCGGTGGGTAAGACACAGGGTCAGTGCATGAGCTGTGGCTGTAGACTCTCATTTGAGCCTGGTACTTGTCTAGAATCACAGAATTGTAAAATTGTGCTCTGTTCCAGGGCTTAACAACACTTTCAGGGAAGAAAATTTTCTTCATGTCCAACCTAAACCTCCCCTGATGCAACTTGAGGCCATTTCCTCTTGTCTTGTCACTTGTGCCTTAGGCAAAGCAACTGACCCCACCTGGCTCCAACCTCCTGTCAGGGAGTTGTGAAGAATGAGGAGGTCTCCCCTGAGCCTCCTTTTCTTCAGGCTGAACAACCCCAGGTCCCTCAGCTGCTCCTCACCAGACTTGTGCTCTAGACCCTTCCCTGTCTTTGCTGCCCTTCTCTGGACATGGTCTTGGAGTGAGGGGTCAAAACTGATCCCAGGATTTGTAGTGTGACCTCCCCAGTGCTGAGTCCAGGGAAATGATCCCTGCCCTAGTACTTCTGGCCACACTAGTGCTAGTACAAGCCAGGATGGTGGTGGCCTTCCTGGCCACATGGGCACACACTGGTTTATCTTTAGCCAGCTATTGACCAACACCACCAGGCAGCTTTTCAGCCACTCTTCCCCAAGCCTGTGGTGTGTTTGTGTTGCACTGTCTAGGATCTGTTACGGCACAGGCTGAATACTTACTGAGCCATCCTCCACCAAACTCAGAGCAGTCAGAGGAAACAGCCTCTAAAAGGCTTTTTTCTTTTTGTATGAGCATTTTAATGTAACACTGAGAGAGCCTTCAGCAGGCTGTACCTGACCAGCCCTGCTCTTGTGTGCATGTGGGGGCCCTTGCTGGTGAAGGGTGGGGCCTGGGCTTGGTATCTGAACCATCTTGGTAACATTCTGCATCACCCCCTTACAGATATGAGAGAGCCTGTGTTTGAATTCACGCGGCCACCCGTTTACCATCCTCCTCAAGTAAAGTTTCCGCGCCACCAGCCCCTGCGGTACCTGGACAGATACCGAGACAGCGAGGAGTCCACCTATGGCATTTACTAGGGACTCAGCCTCCTCTTCAGGTGCTCTGGTGTATGCTGGGATGCCGGCCAGGCAGATGGGGCTGCCAGCTTCCCTGCAGCTGGGAGCTGCCTGCGCCTCTGGAGGGAAACACACAGTCTCAGCCCCTTGCCACCCAGTTCCCCTGTGCTGGCAGTGCTGGGAAGAGTGCGGCTGAGGACAACCAGCATACGCAACGCTGGCAGCCCAGTGGTCAAAAGGCTACTTAAAGAGGATGTTCACAGATGAAAACAAATCCATGGCCAGGCTGAAATCTTGCTTCTGATTCTGTAGCAGAGCTGATCAGTAAGGGTGACAGGGTAGAGTACCTCCAGAGGTGATCACAGTTCTTCTTTTGCCTGTTTTTGGAACAAATGGAACCAGGTCAGCCTGGATTTCCTCCTCTTCCAGCACTGTGGTTCAGAACTGTGTTGGCTTTCATTTGTGCAGTCCTCTTAAAGAGATGAGCCTGATTAAACACACACTGAGTGATGCTTGCAGAGCTGTCTTTATTGGGAAGACTGGTATCCAGGCAGACACACAAACTGCATTATGCCTCTCTCTGACCTTTGAGCATTTGGGCAGAATTTACAGCTTGAAATAAAAAAAATGTTTTGGGAACACGCAGAGAGTTGTGACTGATCCCAAATCACCTCCTGAGTCCAGGGAGGCTCTGGGGGGTGGCCCTGAGCCTGTCTGTGATACAGAAACTGCTCTGACCCCCCAGCAGCTTGCTGGTGAGTGCCCTGGCTACAGCACATCCTTCTCCCTGCTCTCCCTTGCCTGCACAGGTGGAAGAAAAGCCACACATGAGGGGAGGCTGCAGAGCTGTGAACTGGGGCCATCCTGCTTGCAAGCATGTGTGCAAGTGATATATTTCTGCAGGGGTGAGGAGATAAGGTGTGGGCTGGAAGGCTGGGAGCTTTTTCTCCTGAAACAACTGTATTAAGATAAGGTGAAGAGCTTTGGTGAGCAGGTACTGCCATCGCCTCCAGGCAGAAGACTCCACCTGCCACTTGAGCAGGGACTGATAGCCCAGATGTTGTCTCTTGTGTTTTGGAGAAGTGATGTGCATGAGTGTTGCAAGGAATTCTGTAGTAAAGTAGTGGTGGGTGTGCAGGGGCCGTGTGCAAGCAGCAAGAGCTGCAATTTAACATGGGAAGATGCAAGGACAGAATTTGGTGCTGTCTGCCTCTTGGTATCTGTCACAGCCCTTGTCACTGCAGAGGGAGGTGATGTGCAGCAGCAGCAGGTGCCCCTCTCTGCTGGTCCCCAGGCTGGCAGGGGCAAGGAGCCTTGTGCTGTGGTGTGCCATGCTCTGCAGCTGCAACCCTCCCCATCGTGTGGCACAGCCAGTGTGGCTAAGCACGCACCTACTGGATGGCCCTTTAAGAGCATGCCTGGCTCAGAACCCTGACCCGCCTCTGGGCTCAACGTCACCATTATTCCGCCTCCACCCAGATGAGTTTCTATTTCCTTGATGCCTTTTAATAGCTTCTTTCCCCTATTGCCCTGATCCCTGGTGAAGGAAGGATGCCATTGCCCATCCCAAAGAAGCTGGAGGAGAAGCTTGTGTGCTCCATCTGCCTGGAGCTCTTTACTCTGCCCGTGACCTTGCCCTGCGGGCACAACTTCTGCAAGTTCTGCATCAGTGACTATTGGGACAAACAAGAGAAGGAGCACGCCGGGATCGAGAAGGGCTACAACTGCCCTGACTGCCGCAGGAGCTTTAAACAGCGCCCAGAGCTGGAGAAGAACATCACTCTGTACAGCGTTGTGGAGCTGGCGCGGGATGGTGAAGCACGGGTCTCTGGCACAGAGAAGTGTGAGGTGGCCCTCAGTGAGCTGTGCCCACAGCATGGGCGCCCACTGGAGCTGTACTGCCAGGATGATCGACACTGCATCTGCTGCATCTGCACCATCAGGCAGTGCCAGCGGCACCAGCGGGTGCTCTTTGAGGAGGAGCGCTCCAAAAAGCAGGTGGGGACACTGGGTGACAGGACTGGGGTGGTGAGTGGGTGAGCAGGGGGAGTTGTGGCAGCTTGGACATGGCATAACATTCACCTCTTCTCTCCTGTCCCCTGCTGTGGGGATGTGATGTGCCTTTGTGTGCAGAACTGTGCCCAGCATCAGCAGAGCAGGGGCCTGGCACAAGCTCTGGGCAGGGAGATGCACCGGCACCTGTCAGCTTCCTGAGAAAGGTGGGGCTGCCTGGAGCAGCAGAGAGCTGGGTAAATCCAGCAGCATCAGATGAACAGTGCCAAGTGAAATCACAGAATCATTTTGGTTGGAAGAGACCTTTACAATCAAGTCCAACTGTTAACGCAGCAATGCCAGGGCACCACTAAACCATGTACCTCAGCACCACATCTCCACAGCTGTGAAACCCCTCCAGGGCAGGGGACTCTACCACTCCCCTGGGCAGCCTGGGCCAGGCCTTGTTGACAAAACTTTAAGGGAAGAAAGTTTTCCTCATGTCCAGCCTAAACCTTCCCTGGCACAACTCAAGGTTGTTTCCTCTTATCCTGTCACTGGTTACTTAGGAGAGGAGACTGACCCCACCTGTCTCCAATCTCCTGTCAGGGAGTTGTCGAGAGCAAGAAGGTCTCCCCTGAGCCTTCTTTCCTTTAGGCTGAACAACCCCAGGTGCCACAGCTACTTTTCACTAGATGTGCTCTAGACCTTTCCCCAGCTTCATTGCCTTTCTCTGGACATGCTCCAGCTCCTCAGTGTCCTTCTGGGAGTGAGGGATCAAAAACTAAATGCAGGATTCAAGGAGTGGCCTCCCCAGTGCCAAGTCTGAGGGGATCCCTGCCCTAGTCCTGCTGGCCACACTAGTGGTGGTAGAAGCTGGGATGCTCTTTGTAATCCCTTATTCTAGAGGAAACAGCCAAAAAAAGCATTGAAGACAGCACAGGGTTTCACTTCTCAGTGATCTTGGGTGCAGCCTCTCCCCTTCTCAAGCCTACTTCCTGTCAAGTCTTGTCCTGCAGCCCTGAGAGGGCTCCTGGGGACCAGGTGGGAAGCAGTGAGCAACTCCTAATGATGTTTGTGCCTCTCCTTGCAGGCCCTTTTAAAAGAATCCCTGGAAAAAGCCCAGGAAGAATCAGAGAGGATTGAGCAGGCGATGGAGAAGCTGAAGGAGCAAATGCAGAGCATCAAGGTAACACCATGACCACCTCCGTGTTGGGCACGTGAGTGGGAGTATGCTGGCTGTCATAGTTCTTCCCTATCCAGGACATCTCTGAGAGGGTCAAATCAGTGATTCTGAGCAAATTCACCCTCCTGAGGAAAGCCTTGGAGGATTCCCAGTGGCAGACGGTGGCCAGGATTGAACAAGAGCAGGTGACAGCACTGGGGCACATAGAGGAGGATTGGAACCTCCTGAATGACCACTTGGATGCCCTTGGCCAGCACAGGAAGAGGGCTGAGAGCCTGCTGGCCTGCCGTGACCACAGGACCTTCTTTCAGGTACTGTTGTGGCACAGTGTCCTTCCCCACACCCTTTAACTGAGGGCAGAGATATGGTTGGCCCCTTCCCCAGAGAGGGGACATCCTCAGCCTAGCTCACGGCTGTGGTGGTCCTGCATGGAAGAGCTGCTTTTGGAGGAGTCCTTGAAAAGCTGGGGTGTGTGATGCTGGATCAGAGCAGATTATGCTGTCTTCAGGTCCCTGAGTGGCTTCTCAAACCCCCAAACCACTCAGCAAAACCCAAAGTCCTGTGCCTCAGCCCCTCGGCTCCCCACAGCTTCCCACTCCCCCTGCAACTGTCCCCTGACCCCATGCACCAACTACAGCTAACTGCATACATTTGGGGGATGCCCGTGCCACCCACTGGGGAGACATGGTGCACATGGATGGGATTTTGAGCTGCTTATCCTCCCCACACTGGTACATGGGTGTCTGTGTGTCTGTCCCCAGGAGTTCCCCCTGCTCCCACCTCTAGAGAGCCTAGAGGCACTGCTCCCTGTAGAATTTGATGTGGCCAGCGTGGTGGAGCCCATCAATGAGATCCTCACCAACATCTCAAGGCTCCTACTGGTGGATCTGCCCGGCTCTGTGGCCCCCAAAGCCACTGACCCCACTGACCAAGGTAACCCTTCTGCTCACAAAGCCACCCCAAAGGGCTCCAGATCATCCTGAACCATGGCCTGGCCCATGTCACTGTGATGGAGACATGGCTGCGGGGCACAGGGATTGGGATGGGGACACATATCTATGGTTCAGCAGATGGGTGTCAATGAGGTGTGATGTGCTGGGTGGCTTGCCTGTGACCTCTCTTTGCTAGCAATGCTGAGCCATAGTACTATATGCCCACTCTCAGCATTGGATATGATGGACTTCCTCCTCCTCCTCCCATTGGAGCCAGGAAGAAGCAAGTTTTTGGGTAGCATCACTCAAGATGTCTGTCCCCATTCTCCACAGGCTCAGTGAATCCTCAGGAGATGGCAGTGAAGGTCGTGGCCCCTCTCCCAGACTGCCAGCTCCGATCTGAGCTTCTGAAGGGTGAGAAGCATGTGGGAGTCTGGAGGGACAGCACCCTTCTGGGGTCCCCAACAGGAAGGGATTACACCAAGATGGGCTCTTTCCCTGGGAGGAGGGTAGTTGTGGGGACAGGTGTTCCTTCCCTGGCATTCCCAATCCCTCTCCCTAAATGCAGAGAAGAGTGGTGCAGGGTGGGGGTGGCTGGGGGATGCTGTGCAGCTGGCAAAAGACTCGTTAGGGGGATTAGTGGCACCAGGGAATCTTTTCTGTGGAAACTGGGGCTGCTAATGCCCATCATTGGGTCAGTCACTGCCCCAGATCTTGCCCTATCTCCATCCTCTCCTTTTCACCCATCTTGGGCATCTGGCCTGGGCAGGAATGATGTGCCTGTTCCAAACAACCCATATTTAAACACAGCACTTTCCCACAGGCAGCCAGACTGTCAACGTCAGCAGCTGGCAAGCAAGTGCCCATAGGGATGTGTTGTGAGCTGCCCCAGCCACCCCACATGGCACAGCACCAGTCCAGAGCCCTGTCTGCAGAGGCCTGCCTGCAGTCATTGCTCTCTGTCCAGGGTTACAGCCTCCCAGCTGCATTCCCTGTCTTTCCTCCCTGCACCCATTCCAATCTAACCCCTTAAAGCTTTCCTCAGTGCACCTTTTCCCATCTCCTCCCTGTTGGGAAGAGGATTGGATAATGTTTAAGGCACATTGGTCATGTCATTTTTGCCAGGGAGGGAATTGATGATGCCTATGGAACCTGTAAGGATTCCTTCCATCAGGTCCCACAAAATGTTCTCAGGCTTATTAATAGGAAGAAAAAAATGTTACCTGTGGGCAGCAGGCGTGAGCTGAGCAGAGCCGGCTGGGCCAGGTTGTTGCAGGACCACACTGCTTGTTGGCAACTGCCTATGGCAGGAGGAGTTATCACAGCCCATTCAGAGAGTACTTCCCTGCAATACCACATTTGCTCACTTCATGCCTGATTTTCTCTCCATCTCCCTGCCCATGCTTACAGTTTTTGCACATCTCTTCCAAAATGACCACGGAGCCACCATGCATTGCTGGCTGTGATTTGGGCTGTGTGAGGACTGTACGAAATGTTGCATCCCAGTGCCTCACCAGCTATTTCTGGGCTCTTTCATTCTTTGTGGTAGGTGGGTAGGCAGGTATTGCATCTTCCACATGCTACAGCTTGTTTCCTTCTATTTGAAGAGCAAGCCCTACACAGTTTAAACTGTATCACCATTACAGGGGGCTCATGCCAAGGGTATGTCTGATGAAGTATTTCAGCCTCATCCATGCTGTTGCTCTTCCCAGATCATCGCAACCTGACTTTCAATCCCGAAACGGCCAACAAGTACCTGGAGCTGTCAAAAGGTAACCGGAAGGCGAAGCATGGCCCCAGTGCTGTGTGCAGGCAGCAGGAGCAGGGACCCCGCTTTGAGCCGTGGCAGGTGCTGTGCACCCAGAGCTTCAGCCATGGCCACCACTACTGGGAGGTAAAGATCTCCAGCCACTCCATCATCCTGGGGGTGACCTACTGCAGTCTTCCCCGAGAGTGGCAGCAGGGACACAAGTTCAACATCGGCCTGGATGGGGGCTCATGGGGGCTGCAGGTGCGGGAGGATTGTTACCTGGCCTGGCACAAGGGCCGGGCAGAGAAAATCCAGGAGCAGCTGTATAAGAACCTGGGGGTCAGCCTGGATTACAGCAAGGGGCTCCTCTCCTTCTACGGCCTTGGGAAGGAGACGAGACTCATCCACTCCTTCCACAACATCTTCACTGAGCCCCTCTATCCTGTCTTCTGGCTGTGCGAGGGGCGAGAGGTGAGGCTGTGCTGCAGGGACTGAGACAGTGACTGTGCCGCTCTGTTAGCCAGGCCAGTGAGCCCCAGTGCTGTAGCTGAGCTACAGTTAGGGGCTCTCACCGTGCAAGTAGGACCCTGATGCCAAAGCAGGGGTGGGGTGCAGTGTTTTGTTTGACAAGAGCTGTTGAGAAACATGCAAATTAACTCACTCTGGTTTGGATAGTACACTGTTGACATAAGTTAGGGTAGGAGAAACAATGGCAGACTTGGGGCCATGCCTTCACCATGGGGATGAAGACCCCAGTCGCTGTGCATGGGGGTACATGTGGGTGGATGCCTGTCCCTGCAGATGGGGTGAGGGAGGGAGGTAGGGAGGGTGAAGGAATCAGGTTTTCATCTTTCTCGTATTCCTGCCAAACCTCCCAATCACAGAGAAGATTTGGAGTGAGGGGGACCCCAGAGCAGGATGCTGCTGCTATGTGGTGCTGTGGAGCAATGTGGAGGGAGCCTCATGCTCCCCCAGCCCCACATGCAGGTCACTCCTGCTTCCCAAGCCCCTCTTGGTCGCCTCTTGCCACTCTTGGACATGGCAGAGAAACTTTCTGGGGTGCCACACTGCTGTTGGTCTTTGTACGAATCTGCTTTTCTCAGTAAAGCTCTATTTTCTTACTAGTTTGATCCCAGTGCTGGTGGGAACCATGGGACAAAGCAATGCTGGGGCGGGGAGGCTGAGCTGGGTGCCTCTGCTCCCACACCCATCCCTTTAGGGCCCCATCCTTCCCCTCTATGCAGTGGGGACCAGCCCCATGCAGTGGACAGTTGGCAATAGAACTTTATTTACACTAGCACAGTGATAAGCAAACCTAGTTTCCTACAGCTCTTCCCCAACGTTGATCTGGAGAAGATGAAAATCCAAAGCTGTAAGTTTTTCTAAGGGTGAGTCCACAGGTCCAGCATCTCCCCCCACCCCTACCAGAATGCTGGTGAGGACTAACAGGGCAAAACTGGGCACTGGGTTCAAAGGTACTGGGGACGTGCAGACAAATGCATGGGGAATTAATAGCATGAGCTTGTTTCCTTTGGGGAAAAAAGGCTTAAAAGGATCAATCTCCTTCAAGGACAGATGTGATTTGCCTTGACATGCTTTCTCCTTCACTCTGTACCTCCCAGCACTGTCCTTGGGTGGAACCTTGGGCCATTATGGACCTGGGAACATAGCCAAGCCAAAAAATTGTCTGTGTACAACTGGAGTTGTCCAGAGATCCCATGCTTACCAGGCATATCCTCATAACAAAAGCTCTTTCATGTATCCCCATTTCTGCCTGATGCCTGTGGGATCCCGTCAGGCTCTGGAGGAAGAGGGGACAGGGACTGAACTAGGACCTAGGCACTGCAGCCCTTGTTGACCATGGAAGTGGCTGACGTGGATCCATGGGCACAAGGGCTGGCAGGAAAGCACCTGCACCTCTGTAGTACAGAGTACCACTAGAGTACTACTGCGGAGCAGCCCAGGACCCTCCATGTGGCCCTAGAGTGGGAAGCAGTTCCTGGGGAGGCAGTGGGGGGTGGCAACAGGTTCTGGGGCAGCAGATCCTAGGCGGCAGGGACTGCTTGCTGGAGGCAGCAGACCTCTGGGAGGGGGATTGGAATGAGCCGGCAATAGCTTCCCTGGACAGGAGTTTTGGGGGAGTGTAGCAGCTACCCCTGGGGATGTCAGGACCCCAGGGAGGGTCCAGATACCAGTGGCACTAATCCTTTAGGAGGCAGCAGACCCTTGTTGGGAGGCAGAACATTCTCAGCAGAGTGGTGTTACCCGGGGAGAGCAGATCTCCTAGAAAGCAACAGATGCCAGGGAAAGGGACCGAACGCCTGGTGGAAGGATCCTGGAGGTGAG
>VWZY01003471.1:15644-63622 GCA_013399075.1 Chloroceryle aenea
CCATGGATGTAGGGCTGGGGGGCAGGGCACCTGGGACACCCCGCGGTGGCCACCTCCATGGTCACAAGGCTCTTGTCTTCTCCATCTTGTTCCCACAGCTTCGTCAGGGCGGTTTTTTTTCGTGCGCTGGCAGTCTGCCCAGCCGTGGCTCTACCAGCCCTTTGTGTCCTGGTCTTTTGGCAGCAGAGCTTTTTCCGTCATTCCCATTCCCAGATGAGGCTGAGTCACCTCCCAGATTCTCACCCACAAGCCTCCCCGGGAGCCCAGTGCAGTGCTGCCCGCTGGGGCACCAGTGCCTTGAGTTGCGTGGGGCCTCTGCGGGGCTGCAGGCAGATGGGAGCCTGTGAGCCTTATAGCATGTTGTCATCTCCACATCAGCATGGGACATGTGGGGACCTCGGCAGGGTTTGCTTCTTCCAGGGGACAGCCCAAGGGCTACAGATGTGCTGTCAAGGAGCACAGTAGCAGCCCCGAGACAGTTCCTGCTCCCTTATGGGCTCTTGGAACTGCAAAAAAACCCTTTTGCCAGTATTATTTGTCATCAGGTGCCTTAAAATAGTGTGTGATTCCAGCCCTGAGGAGCTGTCAGGCCTTAGAAGTCACCACTTAAAGTCTCCTGCATGGCCTCTGTGGCTGCTCTCTGCCACCATCCTCACACTGTGGGGTGGGAAGGGTGGATGGGGAAGGTGCCTGTCTCTCCTCACTGGGCATGAGTGCTGCAGTGGGCTGAGGATCAGTGGGACAGGATTTGACTCATCTGGGGAGTGCAGTGGCCTCCTATCTCCCAAGGGACCCATCCTTGTGATGGGCAATGGCTGGTGCTAACAATAGCGCATCAGGAAACATAGCACTCGGACAGTGCTTCCTTTGCAGCCACGCAGCACCCTGTGCTCCCGAGCAGATTTGCTTTGCCACTAACGAGAAACCTTTAAGGGGCTCAGCACTGCATTTCTGAGTGCTCTGGGTCTCCCTTTCAGGTCCTTCACCAGTCCCAGGTGGGGTTTTCCCCAGCCTTGGGGTGAGCACTAAGAACACACAGCTTAGCGTGCTTCCTGTGATCACCGCCAATGGTTTTGCTTTCAAATTCCTATTTTGTTTGGTTTCCGCTGGGACCAGGGTGGGGACCGTTTAAGTGGACATGACCCACTGCAGCCCGCTTGCTTCTTTAGTTTTGCAACTGAGTGAGAAGGTTGGATGTTGCAGAGGAAAAAAACAGGAAAACTACTCACAATTCTCCTTGCACTCTTCACCCAAAGCCTGACAGCATGGTCATGGGCAGAGAGAGGGCTGTGGATTGAATTTAGGGTGAGGGAGGGCCCCAGCACCTTCCTGCCACTGGAATTGAGGGGAGCAGAGCTCAATGTTTGTCCCTTATGTCCACAGGCCCAACAAGCCACATTCCTCAGCAATGTGGATAATGAGCTGGAGGAGCTGACAGTCACTATTGCGCAGGCCAAGAAGATGGTGG
Organism: Chloroceryle aenea; assembly: GCA_013399075.1. Taxonomy (NCBI): domain Eukaryota; kingdom Metazoa; phylum Chordata; class Aves; order Coraciiformes; family Cerylidae; genus Chloroceryle; species Chloroceryle aenea. The sequence goes on from VWZY01003471.1 coordinate 17,113, forward strand.
AGCTCATTAAGGTGACTGTATGATGGGTTTGCTCTGTTAGCACAGCTCTGCTGGACTGGGGAGCAGAAATGAAGGAGCCATGAGTTTTTGGGGTGTGTGGGCTGTCAAGGTGGTGCTTACAGAGGAGAAAGTTCTCCTTAAAATGATGGTGACTGTGCCAAGGATCTCTGAGAATTGTTGCTCCTCATCTCTGCTAACCTTTGCAACACCTCTGGTCTTTTTTTGTTTGCAACCTGGAAGGAGGAATGGTTGTAGAACAGTGCTGGGGCATCTGCTGGCTCTTGCAACTTCTCCCCCTAGACTCTTGGGGTTTTGGTCACCTTTGGCCCTTGTGCAAACACATCACTTCACTGCCTGGGAACATGAGATGTGGTGGTGTAGTAAGCATCTGTGCCCAGACAGGTCCGTCAACACCTGGGTTGTAAAGTGCTCTGAGCTCTTGGGTGAACGGGGCTACAGGGTGTCCAGGGGAGCCTGCAGAGCTGAGCACTGGGTGCTGCCCAGGGGACAAGGGTGCTCTCCCACACCCCTGCCTGCAGGAGGTGACCCTGACCCCTCTTTCTGTGCACTCAGGGTGCTGCCACAAAAGAGAGGGAAAGCGTTGAGAAGCTCTTTGCAGAAGCCTCTGAGGTCCTGGCAACCTTCCAGAAGGAGGTGACTGGTTTCATTGAGGATGGGGAGCGCTCCATGCTGGGGGAGGCGGAGGCTGATCTTCGTTGGAAGGAGGAGAGACGAGCTAAGCTGACCCAGTGCAAGCAAAACCTGGAGAATGTCCCTAGCACCAACACCATCTACTTCCTCCAGGTGCCTGGGTGGGATGGGGCAAGGAGAAGTTGCTGATAATGTTGTCTTTTGAAGCTTTGTCCCAGTTTTGTCCCAGTTCACATGGAGTGGGGTGCCAGGAACCCTGGGATGTGAGAGCTGCAGTCTTACTCGTGTTAGCATAGTCCTCTCCCCTTCCTGCTCCTGGGGGGACCAGGCAACCAAGACTTTCTCCTCCATCAACCCCACCTCCATCCTGGCTGTGACTCAGGAGAAGCTGATGTGCTGCCCAGGCTGGGTACCAAGGTGTGGAGGGCAGAAAGTGAGATGTTGGGGTGTCCCACTGCCCCCATCTGGCATCCCCCCCTCCCCAGAAGCCCAGCAAGAGGAGAACTTTTGGGGAGGAGATGCTGGTCTGAGCAAGTGGGCATGGTCTGAGTCCTGGTTTGAAAGGGAGTGAAGAGAAAGTGCTAGGAACGCATGGCCAGGAGGAGTGCTCTCCTCCCTTATGTGAGTCTGTCCTTGGGCCAAGTCCTTTGCACTGCCAGTTCCCAAATCCTCCAGGGCTGGGTGGGGTTGTGGAACAAGAAACAACTTCAGCTTGTTTGAAACCTCCTGAAACTCTTGTCTTTTTGGCTCAGGAATTTCAGGCCTTAAAAGTAGCCATGGAAGAAAACCTCTGCCCAGCTCTGAGCTTCCAGAATGAGCTAAACTTCACCAAGTGCACCAAAGCTGTGGGCTCAGTGAAGGATGTGCTGTCTGCTGCCTGCAAAAACCAGTGGGACCACTTGCAGGGGAAAGGAATTGATGGGCTGAATGTCCAGGAGACAGAGGAAGGTTTGTGGTTACCCAGCCCCTCTTCCCAGCTATCACGTCATCACCCTCCATCCTCCCCGTGTAGGTGAGAGATGTCTGCAGGCTCAATGTCTCCTGTGAGCACTGCTCCCTCTTCCACCAGCGCTGGAAGCTGCCTGGCATGGTTGTGTAGCACATTGCACAATCCCTGTCTGGTTTTACGCCTCGTCCTTGAGGCTTCATGAATTTTTCCATGGAGACCAGAGACTGAAGAGGCAACAAACAGCCTGGGAGTTAGACAGGGCACCGTGGGAGGGGGCAGGTAGCCAAAGTGGACTCCCATGAAAGGGGACTCTTTCTTCGCAGGATAGACGATCCTCTTCCTGGGGCTGGCTATGGTCTCACAAACTTTCTAGGCTTAGAAAGCCACTGTGGCACTTTCTACTGTGCTCTCTCGTTGAGCCAGAACTCTCTTCCCTCTCTTGTGTTCTCAGACATCCCTGAGAATTGCAGCCAGTTCCTTGCCCTCCCTGTCCATTTCCTTAGGTGGCAAAGGTGTCATCTGTCCCTTCCCATGTCTGAGCTGTCAGGGATGTGCAGGGGGAACTGTGGATGCCATGGAGGCTCAGGGGCTACAGCTGCAGAATGCCATCAAGAGTGTCAGGCAATGCTCCAGTAACACCGTTTGCAGCATCTGTTTCTGTGCTGATGGCAAACCCTTCTGTCCCTATCTCTGCAGTGTTGGTTGAATCCCAGATTCCAGACAAGTCAAACAATCCTGCCCGCCTGGAGAGCCGTGATTACTTCCTGAAATGTAAGTGAGGGGATTTTGCTATGACAGCTGTTGCTAAGGTCCATCTCCCCTTTCCTCTCTCCCAGCCAGCCAGCTCCTTCCTGCATGCCTGTCTGGCACTGGTCCTGAGCTGATGGCTGGCAGGAGCGCTGCCACCACCAGAGGAAATATTGCTCAGCTAACAAGGAAGCCTCCTTGCTTTCCTGACAACAGTCATAATCTGTTTTGGTGATACTTTTTCTCTTCTTGTCTGTGGTTCTGCCAGACCAGCTGCCAGGGGGCCTGCTCATGTGCCATGTAATTTCTGCTGCTTTCCAGACTTTGATGAACTGGATCCTCTGTTAAATTAAATCAGAGTTTGTACATCTGCTTTGTTTGTCACAGAGCATCGATCTGATGAGGGTCAGCTTCAGCTGCAGCAAGCAGGGGGATAATTCAGTGGCTGAGCAGAGCAGACAGTGGGGCAGAATGGGATGAAGCTGGAGGGTGCAGGGCTGTATTTGGGCTCCAACACCCAGCATGTCCACCCCAGCCTTACAGGGGATGTGGGATCACCCACTGAGATGTCCATAGGGGACAAGATCTGCCTTGATGCCTCAGGTGCACCCCCCTGAGAGCCAGGCAGCAAAGACTGGGCTCAGGTGGGGCATGCTGTACCACTGCTGTAGGGTTTGGACACGTCATGGGCTCAGACCTGCAACTCAGCAGTAATACATGTCCAGGGCTGTTCCTGCTGGCTATCCCCTCTGTTTGGGATCCAGCAGGCATTCGCATGTGGCCCTGTGTCCTGGGAGTGCCTCTGCTCTTGCAGGAGCCATAGAACATTAGGGGGTTGAAAGGGACCTCTGGTGATCATAGGGCATCGAGAGCTGACTGCAGGAGCAATTGTTTTTTAGCTGTGAGGTACCTGGCTGTTCTCCTGTCTTCTTGGGGTACCTCCTTGCTGCATTGCTCTGTGGTTGTCTGAAGCCCACTTTTATATGGGATGATCCCATTATGACTCTGCCTAGGTTCTCCAATGTCTGATACCATGATAAAGCTCATCGAGCAGCCCCTCTGCTCTCTCTGCTGCCTGGTTACCCATATTCATATTGATTATGGGAATATCAGCTCTTTCAGTCCCTATCCTCATTGGCTAAAATTGGCTGTGGAATTTAAAAGCAAGGTGACCAAATGATGGTGGAAAGGATTCTGCTAATTGCTGAAGGCTGGAGCAGAAGATCAGAGTGGGGAGGGCAGGGGTCTCTTCTCCCAATTAACAAGCAACGGGAGAAGAGGAAACAGCCTCAAGTTGTGCCAGGGAAGGTTTATGCTGGATATTAGGAAAAATTTCTTCACCACAGCACTGTTTTTCAAGCCCTGCAACAGGCTGCCCAGGGAAGTGGCTGAGTCACCGCCCCTGAAGGAATTTAAAAGACATGCAGATGTGATGCTGAGGGACATGGTTTAGTGATGGACTTGGCAATGCTGGGTTAATGGTTGGACTTGATGATCTTAAAGGTCTTTTCCAACCTAAACAATATTATGATTCTATTCTATGATTTCCTCCTGTTTCCCTCCTCATCCTCATGTCTCCTTCTTGCCTCACACAGTTGCCTTCATTATTGACCTGGACAGTGACACAGCTGACAAGTTCATCCAGTTGTTTGGCACCAAAGGGGCCAAGCGGGTGCTGTGCCCCATCCCTTACCCAGAGAGCCCAACCCGGTTCATCAACTGCGAGCAGGTACTGGGGGAGAACCTCATGAACCGGGGCAACTACTACTGGGAGGTGGAGCTCATTGATGGCTGGGTCAGCATTGGAGTCATTGCTGAGGACTTCAACCCCCGGGAGTCCTACAACCGTGGGCGCTTGGGGCGGAATGAGAAGTCCTGCTGCCTGCAGTGGAACGGACAGAACTATGTGGCCTGGTTTGGTGGCTTTGAGTCTGTCATCCAGCAGCCATTTTTCCACACAATTGGGGTCTTCCTGGAGTATTCAGAGAAGGCACTGACCTTCTACGGAGTCAAGGACTCCAAGATGACCTGCCTGCAGCAGCTCAAGGTCTCCCCTCTTGCCAAGGGTCAGTTTAACTCATTCCAGAGCAAGATCAACCACCAATTCGCCTCTCTTTTCTTGTGCAAGCTGAAACCAGCTTTCTTCCTGGAGAGCGTCGATGCCCACTTGCAGATTGGGCCACTGAAGAAAGATTGTGTTTCAGTGCTAAAGCGGCGGTAACTGCCTGGGGAGCAGGAGTGTGGGAAGACCCAGAAGAGCCTCTCCTGCAGTGTGTTGCCTCTGTCATGGATTCTCTTTGGTAGCATTGTAGTTATCCCTTCCTCCCCACTCTGTGCTGGTGGTGACCCAGGGGTGGATGAAGCTGTCTGTCAGGCAGAGCTGTGGGCTGGGAGCCAGGCAGGAGCTGGATCTAAGTGCCAGCTCTGCCACTGGGCTGCTGAGCAGACTTGGGTGAGTCTCTGGGCTGCTCCCTGCTACTCATTTTCCCTTTCTGGACATCAGGGGCTGCGATTCAGCCTTTCTTTGGTAAAATGCGTTGCTCAGGAGAAGTGCCATGTGGATCTGAAGCTGTATCTTGGCCAGTTGCCAGGCTGCCCAGTCCGTCTCCTTAATATCTGCTCATACTGCCCTGGTGAGTTGCACAGATGCTCTGCTTTTTGCCTTATCTCAATCTCTGCATTGAGCAGCATTGCTGCTGCTTTTTTAAGCACTAGCTTATCAACACCTTCCACACACTCCTTATGAAGTGCCTTTGAAGTAGCAAGGCTGGCGTGGACTCGGCAAAACCCCGAAGCAGATGGAGTCACCTCCCTGATGCCCACATCACTGTCATGCCTTGGTGTGGGTGAGCAGGGTGCTCCAGGGCAGGTGGGATGCAGAGAAGCTCAGGTGGGATGCAGAAGAGCCTGGCTGGGTGCAGGGGTGATGTTGGTGTGACTCAGTACCTCTTCTTGCAGGGCTGACTACCCACTAGAGCTGCAGATGCGAAACGAGGTTCTTTGCCCTCCCTCATGATGTGGCCAGTGGTTATTCTGAATGCTGGTCTGTGGCCAGGTTTATCTGGGAAAATCTGTGGTCCTGCTTGTGTGGAGCCTTGTGACTATGGGGCTGTTCCCCACCACAGCCAAAACTCCCATCTGGGAAAGGGGAGAAACCTCCTGCTGAGAAACAGAAGCACCGTTCCTGCTATGAGATGGCAAAGTGAGCAGCCCAAAACAGTTTTTGCAGACATGCTTTTAGTAAATATGATCTTCAGGAATCACTTACTGAAGCTTTGCAGCCAAATATCCCCCTGCCTTTTTTGGTGACACTACTATTTTAGAGGATTTTAATACTGTTAAACTCCCAACTCTTGAAGTACCCTGGTCACATTTGAGCTGTAAATGTATCCCTTAGCTTAGTGAGGTTTTTAAGTGACAAAGAGGTGCTGTGAGTATGTTCCAGGGCCAAATGATCTGTTTTAAGGACAGCTGTAAGTGTATGGATAAAAGGTGCATCAGTCTGTTATTAAATGACTCTAAATAAGCAACAATTAACAAAAAGATACTCTCAAGCAAGTGCCCCCACCCAGAAAGGTGGAAACTTGAGGCTGAAGGCCAAAAATGCCAGTTCACATATCCTAAGGGAGTTTTTCCAGAAGAAAAATACAGAAAATACTCCTGCAAGGGTGGCACAGAGCAGCCCCTGTCTCAGCACAGTGTGCCTTTCCACAAGTTTATTTTGTTTAGTTTGCTGCCTACCTCCCAAAGCTTGCTTTACAGAACCATAGTGCTGGGTAATATATATCTAGAGAGAAAATATATTGGGTCAGGTTCGTCACCGGTGTGAGTGAACCAGTAATGACACATCAACAGTTAACGGGGATGGAAAATGGCCCATTTAACTAAATATGAAATATATGTATTTTTTCCCAAGGATAAGCTGGAAATCACAGTGGTATATTCAAGGGGAGCCAAGGGAAAAAAGTGAACATGAATAAAAAGGCAGCCACAAAGCTGAGAAGTTTGAAGTTAAAGCCACGTTTACATAAACATTGAGGCACAAAGAGCTCCTTTACTGTAGCTCATCTGCCAGTGCTGCCAATTCCTGCTGGTGCGGGAAGAGGTGCTGGTCCCCAGCTAATGGTTGCTGCTGCAGACTCTTGTTGGAGGGCCGAAAGGTCCAAATGTAGGGCAGGGCTGTGAGCTGGGCTAGGAGGGAGACCGGTGGAGTGTGTCTGCAAATCCCTTCTACTCCTCTGCATGTCGGAACTCCTAAAATACTTCAGGCTGTGGGAAAAGGAGAGGTAAGCCCTCCAGAGTGAAATCTTCAGATGAAATCTTGGCCTTTCCTGGCCAGTGGGAATGTTGCCCAGATTTCTGTCCAGCTGGGAATTCAGTCTCTATGTCCTGAGCTCCTACCTCAAAACCGTTTTGTTTGGCTCAGGCCAGTCACCCTCCTGCAAAACTCAGCCTTTGCATAAGATGTCAATGCTGACACAGTGCAGGCGTTGCTACTGTTTTTCTAACACCAGAGAGGACTTGGTGTCAGGAATGTCTTGCCAGATAAGAAAGTCAGAGACATGCAACAGCCCGTGCACGGTCACATGCCAAGAGGAAGAGGAAGGTAACCTTGATCTCTGCTGCACACCTGCAGGAAAAGATCTCACATGCAGGCTCCCCTCTTGCAGAATCACAGAATTTCTTTGGTTGGAAGAGACCTTCAAGTTCATCTAGTCCAACCTTTGCCCTCTTAGCTCTATCTGGGCAGTAAATGCTCATTTATTCAGGCCATACTCTCACCATTCACAGCAAGGAGTTTTGCCACAATAAGTACAGCAAATCTGGGCCTTTGCCCCATTTAATTTTGCTGTAGGTGGATCAATTGCTCCATGGGGAAACCTGTGCTTGAGCCACACATCCCTCTCTTCTCTGTGTTGCCCAGTGCATAGACACAAATCTCGACTCCTCCAGGGCTTGGGATGGTTCAGCAGGGTCCTAGATCTTTCCCTTTCCATCCTGTAAACACATGGGAGCAGCTCAGGAAGACACATCTGGGGTTCAGGCTTTGCTTGTGGTTGTGCCGGTGCTTTTGCTTCATTCACCTCTGCCCTGAGATCTGGGGTGGTGGATTTTGAGGGCGCCAGTAGATGCGATGCAGTTGAAAAGTGCTCCCCGGCCCTCTTCGTCCAGCTGCTTGCTTTTATACTGCTTGGAAGTGCTACAAACCCTCATGTTCAGGGCATAAAGCAAATTCTGACAAATTTAAGACAGGAGTGATCCCCCTGGGGCATTGGTCCAGACTTTGCTCTGTGTTGCCAATAATTTGGGGTGGGAATTGGAATGATTAGGAAATGTGCACTATGCCAGCTCTGGATTGCTGATTTTGCTACAAGCAAATGGCTCAATGTGATGTGTGACGAGTTGAGATGGAGAAATAGCACTTGGCAATTTAAACAGCCTTAGTGTTCCCTTGAGTTATTTTTGTTGTCATAGAGTGTTCCTCTTTTTAATTAGGATTTTTTTAAATACAGTTACTGTAGAGTATTTTACAGTGTGTGACAAAACTGTAACAGAATAATATAATGATGTTAGAGACTATGAATTGACATTAAATATTATACAGACATCACTCTGGCTTGTCTTTCCTTAAAATACCAAACCATTAGAGTTGTCCCATTATCTTGTGTTTATTTTTCCATGTCCTGTACATCTGGCGTAAAATGACACAGATTTTATTTTCCAAGTGCATCTAAGGGAATTGTGCCAAATACACATTTTTTATTGCTCAACTGCAAAGGAGCGGAAGAATCCTAAAATCCAATAACAATATTGTCAGTCCTGGGAAACTCAAAACAATGAATTTTCTCAGTTCTCTCTTCCACTTCTGTCCTCAGTTTAGGAGTAACAAAAATTAACAGAATAGGCACTTTTTCCATATGCTTTCAGGTTTTAGAGTAAAAATTTCCACAGTTTTCTACGTGACAAGGAGGTCTAGAGCCTTCCCCACACACCGGCACTCACACCAGCACCTTTTTGAAATGAAGGCTGCATTTCTTAATACCAAATGTCAAAAACATTATTCGACGTGTTTTGGTTCATGTGAGGTGGCAATGCTTCAGCTGGGCCTTTGGTGGAAGCCAAGTGGATGGATGTCTGCTGCTGACTTTAATAGGAGAGGAATCAGGACTGTTTGTTAGAACCATTTCTTAAAAGGGAAACTTACGACTGCTTGAAAAAGCGGATATCAAAAGCACAAAGTTGCTCTATTCTTGCCAAGAACTGTGCACATTATGTCACTGTATTTATTTAAATCTGGTTTCCATTATGTAGGTTCTCTGCTTTTTCCCCAGACACCCCATCTGATTTTCAGGCACTCAGACAGGGCTGGGCTGCAAACCCTGCAGGGAAAAGCTGAAATGCCTGTAAAAAAAGGATATGATTTAAGGTAATAAATGCACTTAATATATATTTGGATATTATTGATATGCAGTTGTCAGTTACTGATGTAAGGAGCCCTTCAAAACAGCTAATTACAGAATCACAGAATCATTAAGGTTGGAAAAGACTTCAAAGATCATCCTTCAACTCTGACCATCTACTCAACATTGTCATGACCACTAAACCATGTTCTGCAGTGCCTCATCTTAGTTTTGCAAGGCTCCTTTTTTTAATGGAATTACACAATCATTACTTTTTTAGGAGTTTCTCCTGCTTGTGCATCTGGAGGCAGGAGATTAGACCCTTCCTGTAGCTCTGAAAATGCTTCAAGTATTTTCCTGCTCCCTCAGAATGGACACACAGACATGGTCCTGACTTCTTTATAGTGCGAATAGTTAGAATCATAGAATCATTTAGGTGGGAAAGGACTTTAAGATCATCAAGTCCAACCATTAACTGCTAGTCCTTCTTGTTTAACACTCCCCAATAAAAAGGGGTAATTTCACAGTGTGGTTGATTCCAGCATGGAGAGTAGCCAATATGAGACTTAAGAAGTCATTTGCAAGTGTGTCAAGTGTGAAACATACATCCAATGTGAAATAAAAAAATGTTGGAGCAAGCATCTGCTATTTAAGGGGCTAAGCCTCATTTTATGTCCAGCACCATCACAAACGTGAGAAGATTTTTATTTTACTCTACTAAGCATCTGAATTCCACCCATGCCACCTACTGAAAGTCCAATTTTGTCTCCATTTGATGTAGTTCTGGGCTTCCCTTGGGAGATCCTGCCAAACGGTGTTGAAATCACTTGGGATATGCAAACAGCCCCTTATTATGTACAAAACTGGACGACATTCTAAAGAAAATGGTTTATCCACTACTGAGCCAGCCAGAAATCATCTTCACAATAAAAAAATGAGGTGCAAACCACAGTGAAATGCAGCGTTTTCTAACAAATGTTGATGCAAACACTGCTGGGGTGCTTTGTGAACTCCCACCTGTGATGCGCTGCTCTTTCAGAGAGCCCTTGTGAGTGGAAAAGCTAGGAAAAAAAAAAAAAAGTCAAAAACCACACTCTGCTGCCAAGACCAGGTGGGCTCTGAATGACTGAAATAATTTTGGTTTATGTGGTTCAGTGGGACACCTGATGGGGTAATTAATGGGGTTTATAATCATGTTAGAGAGCTCTCCCAAAAAGGACAGTGGCTTCTGGATTGTCTTAGAAAAGTGAGAAAGCTTAATAAAACCTTATTTTATTTGTTTTTGACCAAAAACCTGGTCGAAATGGGCTGCCATGACAGTCCCCCTCTCCTACTCAGCAGCCTCCGGCTAGGGGCGGAGTGTCATGGCGTCCAACACTCCTACAACTCCCAGCATGCCCCGCGCGCGGCCCCTATCCCGTTGTGCCTCGCTGCCGCTGTGAGGTCAAGAGCCTGCCTTCCGCGCAGGCGTAGAGGGAGAGTGACGACGGGAGGAGGAGGTGGCGGCCATGGCGCTGAACGCGAATCACTCGGAGGGCGGCGGCGTCATCGTTAACAACCAAGAGAAGTAAGGTGCCATCCCCTTCTAACCACCCTCCCCGCCCTCCGGCCGCAGGTGCCGAGGAATCGTGGAAAGGTGCCGTCCCTCTGCCCCCTCTTCCTTCCCCCTCAGGAGAGCGGCTATGTGGGGAAGGGTGCTGAAGGGCCTGATAGAGGGGGGTGATGGTGGGTGGTTTAACCCTCTCAGTGCCGGCGTGGTAGGGCTTGTCCTCCCCTCTTCTCCCTACGAGGATAGGCGCCGTATGTATCCTCTAGGCCTCTGCTTGGCTTCAGCCGCGGGCCTCCCCTCGCCCTCGTTGCCGTCTGCAGCTTGTCCCTCCCTCTGCCTGCTGCTGGCTCTAACCGCTGTCCCCAGCCTCTCCCCGAGTGCAGAGCTCAGCCCCAGCCAGGTGATTCTGGACGGGACCCAAGCCTCACCGCTCTCTTGCTGCGGGAGAGCTCGGATGCTGCTCAGATGCCTCTTTTCGAGAGCTTCCCGCTTGGGAAGTGCCTGCCCGGTTTGGTTTGCAGGGTTCCTTGTGCGCATGCCTTGCTCCGTGTGTTCGGGAAGGAGCAACAGTGTTGGGAAAAGGTGCTGGGAGATAACCATGGAAACAGAACGCTTCCACAGAGCTGCCTCTGTCTGCATGTCAGTGGGCTGACCTCACGCTCTGTTCCTGCCAGCGTGACTCGGTTCTGATGTGGCAGTCAACTGCTTCTGGGACAAAGGAGTAGTTCGTTCTGCAGGGCTTCTTTCCACGAGGCCAGTTAAAGATTGGTACAGGAGTTCTGCACCTGACTTCTATCTGGAATGAGAAGCTTCTCAGAAAAACTTAGTAAGGTCAACTATGGGGCTTAAATTTACATTCACCGAAGCAAATAACTGCGGCAGCTTAACATGTTATTGTTCCCAGTTGTTGGCCTGCCTTGGGTCAGGGGTCACCTCTCACGTGGCATCCCATGCAGCTTGATTTGGCTGATATGCTATAGGCTGAACAGAGCTGCTGGTCCTGTGCCCTTCCAGAGCTTTTCCTGGAGGGGCAGGTACTTGCTGGCAGAGGGAAAGGCGAGTGACTGAGGTTGGTAAGATGTAGGCTGCCAAAGATAAAGGTGGTGGAGGTTTCTCCAGCTTTAAGGATTAGAGTCCCTAATGTGGATAGTGTTATGTTAATACAAGTTACCTGATGTATCCATGCAAGTGGATTGCACTGGTTTTAATCAGGTCAGTTTCTAATTGAGAATTGTGGAGTCAGTGCAGACAACATGGGTTAATGAAGTCTAGTGGCAAGAAAGGGGAGTTCCTCTTTATCACATTTGTTTCAACAGAGGTGCTTCAGCTGTGGTTAGATCTTCAAAGGCTGTGTGTTGCATAAGCTAGCTTGAGCAGTTCCTGCTCCAGCACCCCTTCCTCTTTTGTGTTGCTTGTGGTGAACTGAATTAGGGAACTGATCTAGCAGAAATACATCACAACTTTAAAAATAAATAAATGTATCTTGAGATCTTAATCAGTTCCTTTGAGTAGATTCAGTGCCTGGCTATGTAGGCAGCAGTAGCTGTGTCAGCACACTGAGGGGGAAGCACAAAGCTGAGAACAAGCAGCCATTGCTGTTTAAGATGCTACTGCCAACTACAGCAACAGAAAAAAGCAAGCCAGACTGAAAATGTCTGCTGAGCACTGGCCTGAGGATAAAGGCAGCTTGGGTGGGTCAGTAAATTTGTGTGCAAACTGCAGTTCTACCTTAAACTGTCAGGCTGTAATACCTTATATTTTCTCTTGTGTTTGCAGTGTTTTGATGACCTATGATCACGTAGAATTTACCTTCAGTGATATTGAACCTATGCCAGATGCCTTCAAAGGTACCAAGAAAGGGAGTGTTTTCTTGACTCCCTACCGAGTAAGTAATAAAAGTCTTTATCTTGTGTAAGGAGATAAGGGCTCTTGGTGATTCTGTATTTAAATGTCCTCAATGCATGAAAGTCAGGATAATCTACTACCCCTTGAAGTATGGCTCATCCTCTCCCTCTGGGGAGCATGATGAATTCATTGCATATCCTATCTATTTGTCAAAAGATAATAAATCTGATTAGTTCTTAAACAGGCAGCTCTTTGGTCTGTCAGGCATCTTCAAGATTGGAAATCAGCAATGGTCTGGAAATGCTGAATGTGACAGCTCAATTCCTAAATGATAGCTGCGTGGAGCAGCTCTGGAAGTTGGGAGGAGTATTATCAGAGCAAGGGTAGTCTTCCTGGAGGGCTTTATAGCCTGGAGGTTTCAGTTTACCCGTGGGAGGGAGTTTTCAGTCTATCAGAGTCTTCATATAGTGAATCAAGGCTGTGTTTCCTGTTTGTTTTAAATACCCTATATAATATTGTTTTCTTTTCAGGTTATCTTTGTGTCGAAGGGGAAGGATGCTCTGCAGTCTTTTATGATGCCCTTTTATTTGTTGAAAGATTGCGAGATTAAGCAACCTGTCTTTGGAGCAAATTACATCAAGGGCACAGTGAAAGCAGAGGCGGGAGGTATGTATAGTACAGTCAGACTCTCTGTATCCTAGTTCTACTACACAGTTCATACCAAGTGACATACCCAGCGTAACTGAAACTGCATAGTGACCAAATAGGCTTTTACAGTACTTCTAGAATGTGTTTGTTCCTAATAATATTCTACATATCTGCTCCCTGTACAGTTCCAAAGAACAGGTCTGCTCTGCAGCTGCTCTGATTCCTGCCTTCTGCACAAAACATGGTGTTCAGTCAGTCAAGTGATCTCACTGAGTAAACAGTAGAGCAGAGTGAGAGAGTGAGGATGTCAGTTTGCTTTGGTCACTTGGGGTTGGTTACCAGTGAATTCTGCATCCAGGTCCTCCTGTGCCAAAGCCTCGTGATCCTTTGTGGATCTGGCTGTCTCTTCAGGTGCAGGTCTCTAGGGCACTCTTCTCCATCATTGGTTTCTGGTGCAGTTCGAAGAAAGGCTTGTTACTGTTGTAGCACATCTTAGCAGTGAAATGACACTTGGAAGAGAAGGGCCCGTCCTGAAATGAGGGAATCTCCAAGGGGCAGTTTCATATTATCTTCAGTGAGAAGGCTGTGGCTGACATTTTCAAGAATTTTTCTTTTAATTGCTGTTGTATGCTTTCTGATTTTGCTAAATGCACATGGTTCAGTAAACTCTTTTATCTCCAGCTTGTTTTAGTCTTAGTTGTGTCACTGCGATCACAGTGCTTGACTTCATTTTGTAATCCTGACATCAACATTATGGCTCCTTTACAGGAGCAAAGTGGGACCATCCAGTGTGAGGGGAAACCAGGGAGTAGTGGTAAACTGTGTGAAAGGCAAATGGATTTAGCTAAATCTGTGAATTTTCCCCAGAGACCATCTCTTTTGATGAGGATGTTGCTTTAGCAGCCTTGAGAGTCTGGTTTAGCTCAAAAGGCTCTCTAATCTACATGTCCCTGTTTCAGCACTGACACAGCTTCTGCTTTGATGCATTGTTGGGGCTCTGGGCTGTGCATGTTTTTCCTTTTCAGTCTGTAATATGATATGTTACTAATTTTTAATTATTATTATTATCCTGACTTGAAATATCTTCCATGGCCTCTAATGGATTTATACAGGCCACGTTGTTCATTAAGCTCTTTGCTTCATTGGGCACTCGAACTCCCAAAGTAATTTATAGCTGACAGTTAGGTGTACTTGCAAAGGCTTTTTAGCAAATGGGATTTACAAAATCCCTGTCTTCTGCGCTAATCTTCTACAAAGCTAGAGCAGATATAGTGCTTTTGATAGCTCGATCTGTTGGTAGCTGTTGTGGTAACAGACACAACTTTAGAAAGCATTCATAGGTCTCCTTCATTGATGGTTCTTCAGGTATCTCTTGACTAGAGAATAGCCCACGGTTAACTTTTTTCATTATAGGGTAGTTCTGCTACTTTATCTGCATTGTGTTTTTTTTCATGGATTTTTGGGATAAGCTCTTTACAGAATTATATACAGGGCATCTGTAGATAAAGCATGGAATCTAAATACCATCAAAACACTTTCTTGCTTCTGAATTCTGTCTTTTCTCCCTGCAGGGGGCTGGGAAGGATCTGCCACATTCAAGATGACCTTTTCAGCCGGGGGTGCTATCGAGTTTGGGCAGCGTATGCTGCAGGTGGCATCGCAAGGTATGGGAGTCTGGACACGTCTGCCAGATAGCTCTGTGGTTTCCGGAGGCCCTGCCTTTATCTCACAGCAAGGGCAGCTTGAGGTTGCAACAGGTTGGATTCAGATCCATGGGAATTTCGGTCTGTATCTGGAACTTGCTTCCTCTGAAAAAGAAATTTTTCACATCCAGTGAATAGCAGATTTGTAGGGATGGAGCTTGTTTGTGTTTCAGATAAAGATTTTTAACTTTGCTGAGAGTTGTTGCCTGCTTTTGATGCAGGCTTGATGTTTTGATGAAGTCAGCTTACCTTTACTTTTCCAGTCTCCAGAGGTGAAATACCGAATGGAGCTTACGGCTATTCCTACATGCCAAACGGATCCTATGCTTTTGCACCAGCTGCAGCTAACGGGGGCTATCCATACCCACCGCCGCCTCCTGGTAAGTCTGGAGGGTGGGCATTATTTTAGTTAGTGAAAGTTAACACAGATAAAAGGGAGAAAACCCACAAATTTTACATAGTTCTTTAGATTGGATCTGATGCCTTGTGCAACTCTAGTTTCTGAGCTTCATGGCCTTTGGCTTTTTTTTTGGCTGCATGCTGTGACCCACCCAGAGGAGTTAAGTCTTCTGCTGTGTTATTTCCTTTCTGACAGAGTTATATCCTGGCCCTCCAGTGGTGGATGGGGACATGGGTTACATGCAGCTTCCACCCCCACCATACCCAGGGCCCATGGAACCCCCTGTCTGTGGCCCAGACCTGCCCTCCACTCCTGCAGGTAAGAAGCATGTCCAAGTGAATTACTTCACAATGATTTCGTGACCCATGAGACAGATGTGGTTTAATGTCTGTTATCTCTTGAGGAATTTAAAGTCCGCTCGGAAGTTAAAATTGTTGAGGAAAAGTATTAGGGAGTTTCCCTAATCTCCAGCTTTATATATCCAGGTAGATACCTTTAGTGCATATTGAGCAGCTGGATTTATTCATGTTGTTACAGAAAAAAATAGAGTTTGTGATTGTCTTGTGATAAATGTGATTCTCTTGCTCTGATAGATGAAGGAAAATAAAACTGATGGTGAAATGTGTTTCTAGTCCATTTTAGTTAGCAAGTGTGGCTTCTGTGATGTTCGTTCCCCGTTCCTCCATTCTAACCTGATTACTTAAACAATATGGAACAGAGGAGTAGATGATGGAAAAGAGATGGGGAAATACCAGTCTTATTTCCACTGCTTTGGGATTTATCATAATGATTTTGAACATGGTCTTAAAAGGTTTGCATGTAGGGGGGAAAAAGAAAGAGCTTTTGTGGTTGGACACAACCATAGATCTCTCACAGGTAAGGATATTTGTCTGGATAAGGATTTAACTTCTCTTTAGGGTTTGAAGAAATAGCCAGTCATCTTTAAATTATTATTTGGAAAGTGGCACTGATCCAGATGGCTGTATGAGATTATTGCATTCTGCAGAAATAGAGGGTCTGGATTATCTTCAGAAATAACCATGTTTAAAGCATGAATGCCCTGAGCTGCTATAAACTTGTGCTGATTTTTGTGTTGTCTGTTTTTATGTCCAAGAAGGATGGCTTTGTTCACTGTTTGTTTTTTAAAGGGTATTGCCTGTATTCAGGCAAAACAGTCGTTAGCGTTTACCTGTTGGCTAACAGGGAAGTCCCAGGTGAAATTTCCAAACTGTCTTGATCTGTTTGGCTTCAGACTTGGCAGTCCTGTGGCAGCTGAAGACATGCTCAGTTGTGTTTGTACCTATTTTGCAACTCGAGTGTTGCTCTATTAGTAACACTTGACAGCCAGCAATATGTGGTGTTTTCATTTGATGGTAAAAGTTTCTCTGTGTCACCTAATCTGTAACTTCTCTTCCTGTGACAGCTGAAGCAAAGGCTGCTGAAGCTGCTGCCAGTGCTTACTATAGCCCAGTCAACCCACATAATGTCTATATGCCCATGGTAAGTTCTGAGCATTCTGAGTTTGCTCTATGAGCCTGAGCCCAAGTGTGTATTTAGCAGTTCTTTTTCTCAGTGACACAGCAAAGTTTGAAAGGTATTGTGCTGGGGTAGTTTTTTGCTGGTTGGTTGGTTTGATTGTTGTGGGTTTTTTAATTTCTTAGCCATGAATTGATGTTCTCTTGTTGTCTTTATTTCAGGACCAGCCACCCCCTCCTCCATACTTCCCACCAGAGGACAAGAAAAACCAATAAGCTAACACAGACTTTCTCCACAGCTCATTGCTTTCTTAATTCCCATTTTGGCAGAATCCTGGGGCATGGTCCATAGCACTGAGTAGAGCCTTCCCCTGAGGCATGTAGCTTGCAGGTACTCTGGTGGTAGATCTGTGCAGAGCAAGGGGAGAGATACCAGCAGCCTGGGTTATCATAGAGCCCTGAAGGTTTACTGCCCCACTGCAGTGTTCCCTTCTCCCTGTGCTTGGCACTGCCTCAGCTGCAGGGTCTCTTCATCTGTGATTCATTTCCCTTATGTCTTGTTTCTTTTGATAACCAACTGCTCCCAACTGATACTTATAACATGGAAACAACACACTTTGGGGGTGGGGGTGAATTTACCCTAGTGCACAGCCAAGAGTATCTCTGGTCACAGGGGCATCTCTGGGTATTCCCCTCAACCCTGAGTATCACGTCCAGCTTTTCCCTCTGCTACTGAAAGGGCTTCAAAGGGAACCTTTGAGATCTCAAGGAAAAATAGGTATCTATTACAATTTTTACCTTTTTTTTTTTTCTTTCTTCTCTCAAAGTCAGTACAATTGTAGCGAATAATCTGGTAGCCCTCCAGATTTTCCTGCTGTGCATGATTATGCTGGCCAGCTCTTTGGAAAACACGCTATTCTTTACAGGGTTGATGAGTAGCATCTAACTAGTTATGGATCATGTGGGAACACTAGTTTTCTGTTGTGGTTTTTTTCTTTTTTTTTTCCAGTTACATGTGTGGACCTGAGATCATTAAACCCTGAATATTTTTTTTATAGTCTATAATGCACTTCTGGATTTTTTTTTGCTGTTACACAAGTTACACTTTTTGGCCAGTGAAGCATGTTATTGCTGTGATTTAACTGATGAATTAATAGCTAATGGGGAGAAAATAGTTGCTTTACTTCTGCCCTGGAAGTACTTGAGAGTATATGCAAAATGTTGGAATACACTGTTGGTACAACCGAGCTGCTCATTTGAATGTTGTTGAATTCTGTTGGTGTTCCTTGATCAGCTGTGAATTTACTTCCTGGTAACTTGAATGTGGATTCGAGTGTTTTACTTCCATAGCAGTGAGACATTGATTTCATTAGCAACGACTCAAGTATGCAGAACCTCTGCAGGACTGAGCAGAATCCAGGCTATAAAACTTTGCATTGTACAAAGCTTTGCACAGATGGGACCTCACTGACTTCTGAGAGCTGAGGGAGAGAAAATCCTTCCCAGCAAGTGTGAAGAAGGATCGTGTGTTAGGGAACTGCTGAGACTTGCTGCATGCAGCCTGCTTGGAGAGAAAAAGAGGTCCACCTCTTTTCTTTTTGTTTGAGTCGAGCTGATTAATCAAATTGCTACTGTCTGTGCACTGACTTTTCTAGAATTGCTACTGCAGTGATGTAAAGAAATGGTTATTTTAAAAAATATATATTTATTTTGAAAATGTTTGATTAATATATTAATGTGAAATGACTTTTGAATGCAGATTTGTTTTGCCAAGACTGAAGTAAAGAGAAACCAGCTCAAAACTTACAGTGTTAGTGCATTTATGGCGGTGGTGGGCAAACCTGGTGGTGACTTAGTAGGTTTGGATGGAGAGATGGGGAATTAAAACAGCAAAACCACTTGGATTTTATTCTTGGTTATTCATTGGTGACAGTCACTTGCTTTCTATTTACTGACTTTGTGAAGTGAAAATAAGATGTTAAAATCTTTTAACAAATGCCTATTTCACAATTCCAGCTGTAAACTGGTGAGGCGTCTGTGTAACACTTTACCCAGATGTGTCACCCAGAAGGTTTTTCCAGACCAATTGTCCTTGCAAAAGTTGCAGCCTGTTGCTAGAAGAAGTTGGGCTGCTGCTTTTAAAATACATCTCTAATTAGAAGCAATCCATAATTTTATCTATTTTCATTTTTTAAAGTGTGCTGAACTGCCTGGGGAATTCTGAACTAAGGTGGTGTGGTCCACCTGATAACTCCACCTGCAGAAGTGGAGTGAAGCGCTGCTCCTGGGTGTTCTCCAGCAGCAGCACCAGAGCTGTTTCTCCTGATGTTTGAGCAGAAGTAGGCCTGTCAGTGTAGTGTGGCAGGGCAGGAGAGGAGGTGTTCTGCATGGGTACTGGTCCTGTGCTTACTGGGGTCAGGTGGGCCCTTCTGGTTTGTACTGACATGTCAAACAGAAGATACTCAGAAGCTGCTCTACAGGTAACATTCATACCTCGTTTGGCTTCATTCCTCTTCCCAGCTGCCACCAGCCACCTTAATTCTCTTGAACTCCCTGATCAGCTGTGGAGATCTTCCAGATTCCACTTTCCTACACCACTTTGACTTTCCCGTCCTCCCACATGGATGCTTTACTGCATTTTAAGGTCTGAGCCACTTGCATTCATTTTCTTTGGCAAGAGGTGGGCAGGGAAGGAAAGGACTAAGACATAAAATTCAACAGCCACATAGGAACCTAATAAATTATGATTTGTGAAGTAAATTACTTCAAATCAGGGTTTCCTGAATCAGATGAGTCCATGATACTGCAGAAATCTCAACCTCTCTGTGTTTTGCTCTGGTTGCCCTCTACTCAGAGACAGTTCATCCTACGAAACAGTTTGCACTGTTTCCAGGTCTGTTGCTCAGCACTGCTCATGGGGCAGCTCCTGTCAACAATTGGCACAAGCACCCAGGGTGGTCTTTTTAAAATCTTTCCTCAACTAAGTGTGTTGAGAGAAAAAAACATTGAGATGGCTGCTCTGAGGAGAGCTTGGCTCCCTAGTTCAAGCTGAGTGTCTCCTCTGCTAGTGTGGTCAAGTGGTAAGATCTACAGAGAGGCCGTGAGGTTTGCTGCCTGGAAAAAGGAAAATATGTTGAGAGGATGAGTCAGGCTGGAATAAATGAAATACTCTCCTAAACATGGGTACTGGGGAGTTAAATCAGCTGCTTTTGAGGTGTGGGCTTTTTGCAATGGTTTGGTGAATGTTCCCATTCCTCCAGACTAGAGCTTGACATTGTCTATGAGTAGGTGAGAATAGAATAGAACCATAGAATTGTTTTGGTTGGAAAAGACCTTTAAGGTCAAGTCCAACTGTTAACCCAGCACTGACAGGTCACCACTAAACCGTGCCTCTCGCTGCCACATCTCCACGTGGGTCTTTGAAACCCTTTCAGGGCAGGGGCTTCCACCACTGCCCTGGGCAGCCTGGGCCAGGCCTTGACAACCCTTACAGGGAAGAAATTTTTCCTGATGTCCTTCTTAATTACCTGGGCACACAGTGGCTTATCTTCAGCCAGCTGTTGACCAGCACCCACAGGTCCTTTTCTCCCAGGCAGTTTCCAGCTGCATTTCCACAAGCTGAGACAGCTGCAAGGGGTCTTGTAACCCAAGGGCAGGACCTGGCCCTTGACCTTGGTGAACCTCACCCCATTGGCCTCAGCTCATCTCTCCAGTCTTTCCAAGGAAGGAGCAAGCCAAAATAAAGATCTTGATTTTGGTCTTCTTGGTGAATTTGGAGAATCTCTTGTGTTTGAGAACCCCTGCCTTGCTTGTTAAAATCTGATGGCAACTGGGAGCTGTGCTCTGCTTTGGAAACAGCTTAGAGAGGGTGGAAGGGTCAGCCAGTCCTGCTGCCCATGTAGAAGTTTTTAAATATTAAAGGAGGGAAGTGTAGCTGAAAGTCTGCTTCTGCTCTGGGAGTAGAGCAGGAGGAAATGTTGTGCATTAATACATCTCCAGGTGTAGTCCCTGCTAGAATCAACTATGCAGCAGAAAGGCTGTCATGTGAAAGCTAGATTGGTGCCATTAAATTCCTATATGTGGATGGTATTGTACTGAAGAAAAAGAAGAGGCAGAGGGAGCACTTATTCCTGGATCCAGTTAATCTTTTATCATAGACAGATTTTTTTTTTTTTCTACCACCATGTGTAGTTCCATCTCCTTGATCACAGAATGCTAAGGGTTGGAAGGGAGCTCTAGAGATCATCTAGTCCAACTCCTCTGCCAGAGCAGAACCACCTAAAGCAGGTCACACAGGAATGCATCCGGGTGGGTTTTAAATGTCTCCAGAAAAGGAGACTCCACAACTCTGGGCAGCCTGTTCCAGGGCTCTGTCACCCTACTGTGAAAAATTTTTTCCTTAAATTTCTCTGGAATCTCCTATGCTCCAGTATGTACCCATTGCCCCTTGTCCTATCATTGGACATTGCTGAGAAGAGCCTGGTTCCATCCTCCTGACACTTACCCTTTACATATTTATAAACATTAGTGAAGTCACCTCTCAGTCTTCTTCTCCAAGCTAGAGACCCAGCTTCCTCAGTCTTTCCTCATAAAGGAGATGCTCCGCTCCCTTAATCATCTTTGTGGCTCTGTGCTGGATATGATGTGACTGAGGCTCTTTGTTTGTGAAGTCTCTCACTGCACCCTGTGCCCATGTTCCCCCTCGGAATACATGGTGACTTCTCTCTTTCAGGTGACTGTGATGTACCACAGTATTTCTAAAGTGCTTTGAGTTCTTATGAAAACAAACAAACAAATCCTGTTACTGCAGGAACCGCGGGTACCAACAAATTTCCTACCTGAAATCTTGCTGATACTCCAGGGAGCTGGTGAAGGTCTTTATCCTGGGAGGCTGGGGCATGTACATACCTGCTCAGGATTGCTTCCAGCTGAAGGAAGAGCCTGAGCCTAAGTCCTCCTCCTCCACGTCATTCTGCCCATATTTCACCGTGAGCATTCCTGCTTCATTAGATCTAGTGCAAAAAAAACCCCATAATTAAAACAAATCATTATTTTGCGTTAATGGACATAGCTCTTCCTCAAGCAGTCAGGAGTGGGGCCAGCCCTCATCAGAGAGTGGCTTGTGCTGGCTGGTGTGGTCACACCGCAGGCACCTGCAGCCATAAACAACTGCCAGTTTGGCATTAAAAGATGGGATTTGTTAATACAGGCTGTGATCAAGAGGTGGTTTCAGGTTTAGAGCTGTACAAATGAGCCCAAGTGACAAATGTGGTTTTTTTGTGGGTTGGTATGAAATGCTGGGACATGCAGGGTGGAGACCTTCTTTTTAGAAAAGGTTGGGGTTTTTTTTCCAGTCGTACTGGGTATTACTCACCCGTCTGCTCTCCTGCGTGAGTCAGCTCAGAGAGCTGCCATCATAAGACTGAACTGGAAACCAGTATTTCAGCACCCTGCTTGCTCAAAGGCTGTCACTGTGCTGCTGAGAAAGGCCACAATAGCATGTGAAGAGACCCACGTAACAGCAAGCAGGAGGGGGAACTCATACCTGCCAGCGGGGGGTTGCTGGATCTCATGCCTGGGGGTGCAAACGGACCAGGATTCACCACCTGCCATTTCCTACAGTCTCTGGATACTGGAGCAAAAGGTATCATCCTGGACTCCATGTGCTAGTTAGGTTCAGCAAATCTTGTCTTTCTAAAACTTTCCCTTGCTCAAGTTCAGTCCCTCCTTTTCCTCCTTCTCCTCCATGTACTTTTTTCCATAAGGGCCAGGCTATGGCTGGGACACAGTCGCTCTCCTTGCTGCATGGATTGGCTGCAATAATATTGCTTGTTTTGGTGTGTCTGTCTGGGATCTGGGCGTTGTGGGGAGAGTACAGCCCTGCACCTTCCTCCCACCATCTAAGTGTATGGCTCTGCAGTGCTTGGTGAGCTCCTCCGGGGGTTTTGGCACACGTGCAGGGAGAACTGGTAGTGCAAAAGACAGGGAGAGACTGTTTCGATGCCGAAGCTGGTCAATAATTCGGCACATGTGCTCCAGGATAGGCACGAAGGTGCCTGATATGCACCATGGGGCATGCCTGGTACCCATGTATCAACCCCAGGTTCTTCTGCCTTCACAGGCGTCCATCCTGCTCTGCCCTTAGCTCATGCACATATCAGCTCACACACATACTGTAGGTCCTGCTGCTCTGACCTCAGTACCCCAAATCAGCAGATGAAATGACTTTGACTTTCATGACCCCCTTTTCCTCTCCCTGCAGTGAGAGGTGCCACAGCCCCAGCCCCGTGGTAAGGGGATGATAAAACCAGTGGTCAACACTGAATTCATTTCACCGGGAGAGGGAGGTGGATGAAATATTTGTTGCATACACATAGCACATGGCAGTGATGGAGAAAATGTTATAAAGCTGTCACAGGGTGCCCCAAGACAAACGAATGGTGTCCAGGTCAATACGTGAAGTTTGTCACCTCTGAAAGGAAAAAGCAGACTGCTGCCAGTTGCAGAGTTTGAGCTCAGATGGGGTCTGGGCAGGTCAGCCCTGTGCTCTGGGTCCTTGGGGGACATCAGGGAAGGGGGGTCAGGCTGGGCAGGACATGTTGTGCTTTTTCCTTTGGGACCCAGACAGCTGCCTGGGGAGCTGGATGAACTCCAAGCAGAGCTTGGCATTGCAGTGATGTTTCCTCCAGAGGGGATGGGGCTGTCCAGTGAAGCTTTCCCCGGGTGATCAGGGTGTTGACTGCCTCGTGGACAGTGTGGCTGGAGTCATTCTCACAGCCCTCGCCATGGAGCCTGCAGGTCTTGTGCTAAACCCATGCTCCTGCCCAGGGCTTCCAGGGGAAATGCAGCTTTCACAACCACCCTGCCTCACGTGGGTGGCTGGAAGTCCCCTTTGCTCTTCCCAGAAGGATGAGGTTTGCCTTGATGTCCTCCTAAGATGACCCAGTTGGGATGGGGGGTGCTGTGTGTTCCCCTACTTCTTCCCAGGTATCATTGCTTTTGTGAGGTGTTCTCAATGTGCTTGGGACAGCATGTAGAGGGAAAGATGTGAGGTTAGGGCAGAAATAACTGGAAGGCCCCAGAGCAGACAAGGAAGGAAACCAAGAAACATGCCTTCTGCCTAGGAAATTGCTGGTCCCAGTGCACACAGCACCCAGAGGTCACTGTGGTGATGGCCTGTCAGGGCAGACTGGAAAAATAGGATCAGGAGTTTCCCCATTCTCGTTTTGAAACCACCTTCCTCTCCTCCACACTGTGCTTTCACTGTCTGCTTGCCAAACTGCGGCAGGCGCAGCCAGGTTTTGCAGAGTCATTGGACCCCGTGTTTAAAAGGAGAAGTGAGGGAGGGACATGTTGAAATCAATTTTTTGACTATTTGCCCATTTCCAGCTGAGAGATTGAGATAAGGGTGAGGGCAGGCTGTGGCTCCAGGATTATCAAGCCAAGAGGTAAGGAGATAAACTACTACTAATGCTTGTGGAGGGTCCTCTCATACCAGGTTTTCCTTTCAAGAGGAGTTGATATCCTTTAAAGAGGCTGATAAGGCTTGTTCTTTGGGGATTGCTTTCTTGGCAGCACTTATAACCTTGTGCACGAGTGAACTATGAACTTTATACCAGGAACAGACTGTAACCCTCCCAGGAGTAGAGCCCTGTAGCCTGGGAGGAACAGCGTTTTCCTTTAGGATGAGTTGTTTTTAAAATAAATGGAGTTCACTCAATATCGTCCATATACATGGTATGTGCCACTGGATAGTTATGCTGGGGGGCAGAGCGATTTCATTTGAACGGGGGGCTGTTTTGGAGAATGCTGACCCACTCTCTTTGGTAAACAAAGTCCTTTGACAGCACCTGACCTCGGGTATCTGGGATGTTTTGGTAGCTGCCTGCAGGCTTGAGGCATGGAGTTTATTGGGATTGTTTCTGCTAACCAGAAAAATGATAATTTTGGAGCTGCTTTTAGGGCTTTTCTTATTGTTTCCTGGACTAGGAGTAATACGAGTGCAAACATGATGAGATACGTGAGCTCAGTGATTTTTGTCATCACCAGTATTCTGTGGGGCAGGTGGCTGCTGGTAAAACCCAGGAGGAAAAAAAAAAGGGGATACTTGCTTCTATTGAAACATGATCACCCAATAGCTCTCCCTTGGCACATGCAGAGGCTCAAAAACCACACGAGCCCTGCACAGAGACCTTTCATAAGGACTGTAAGGACTGTGCTGGCCTCTGACAGGGGACATGTGCTGCCCACCCAGCCAGGCTGTGCCTGGGTGTTTCCAGCAGGATGTTACAAACTGTCCCTGACCCAGTGACAAGCTGGGTAACTTGTGGGGAAAATGTTTTTTAGCAGACACTTCCACACTGAAGCTGAACTTTTCTTTTCCAAAATCTGAAAAAAAAAAAAAAAAGAATGATTGCCTGGTACTTAGCAATATGTAGGATCACAGTGTTACAAGGGGAATGGAGGTGGATTTGAGGATTAACTAAACTCTTAACAGTTGTTCTCTCTGTGCTGGTTGAGGTAAGAGACATTACTTTGCTCCCTGTTATTTTTTGTTGGCAAGACACTATAGCAGGTGTGAGCAGCTCAAGGATCTGTGTCTGCATCCTGCCTTTTATCTCTGTGGTTGCTCTTTGCTAGGCCAGATTTTGTTTTTGCAATCAAAGCTAAAAGCAAAGGCGACAGCAATCATTTTCAGATGCCATTGTGCACTTTACATCTCTACCTCCCACTGACAGCATGTTCCAGTGGATCATGGCACTGATATATCCCAGATCAATAAACAGCATTTGCGTGTGTCAAGGGAGAGGGATGCAGAGCAGAAATCAGCTCCTCTGCCATGCCCTCCTCCATCAGCAAGGGAGGAGATGCTTTTAAACTCTAACCAGCCTAACACTTGCTTGACCTTGGGCAAAAAGTCAAGGCTGAGACTGGTAGGGCTGGGCAAGCACCTCTGAGCAGCTCTGACAGCAAAGGGGACAGGCACCCACATCAGGTACAGGGCGATGAGGCATCTCCACCACCAAAGTGGGGAATGCAAGGGAAGTGATGCTCAAACCCAGTTCCTCAGGGCTACTGTGCTGTTTCCAGGAGACAGAAAAGACCTCTCCTGACCTGGGAAAGAGCAGAAGGACCAGCTTTTTTTCAGACCTCAGTGGATGAGGTTGAATGATTGCTATGAGATCAGGGAGGGATTTCAGTTTTTCAGTGTCTCACTCTATCTCTGGATTTTTATTATGTGGGTTTACTTGGCAGCCCCCTGACCCTGGCAGCTCATGGTGCCTGTGCTGGACAACCCCTCATGACCCCAGTCCCATGCTGGCTGACTTGCATAAAGTGAACCTGATGCCCACATGGACTCACTGCCAAGGCTGGCAGTTCTTTTTCCATCTCCTGGTCCCCCAACTTCAGGGAAACCCTTTTGCCTATATGTACTGCTCTTACAGGCTTTCAGGGTAAAGGGAAGTCGTGTCTCTCCTACAGTAGCTAGAAACAGCACAACCTGCCTTAAATAAAGGACTGGATGATTGCAAGGATGAAAGGGGCTGGCTGCCTGCCTCCTCCATCCTCTCACAGGGCTGCTGCTGACAGCCTCCTCCTGCAGCTCTTGGCAGCACTGGTTTGAGCCGGTACGCTGTGGGGTACCTCCATGCTATTGGAGTCATTGCTTCACAGTGCCTCATACAGTATTTAAGGGGACAAACTTTCCAGTGCAGTTTCCATGGTCATGGTTTCCTGTTTGGATGAAGCAGAAATCCCTGGCAGGCTGCACAGTACCACTGAATCCCACGCTGTGCCTCTTCCCACTGCACCGCATCTGAAACATGTTGTTGGCTTCCAGGAGTGTCTGGAGGCCAGAAATAGGGAGGTTGGAAAGACAAAAACTCTCCTCAATGGAGAATGCAGCATCATCCATGGTTACAGCCCTGATTCCCAGAGCCTGTGTGTCCTCAGCAGCCACAACAGTGACATGCAAGAACTGAGCACAGGCTGGTGTCCTTCCCCAGGCTGTGAGTCCAGCTGCTGAGCAGCAAATGCTTGTGGAGCTCAACAGCCCCTCTGAGCCCCATGCTGCTCTTAGCTGTTCCTGTTAGACATCCAGCAGCAAAACAGCTCTTCCCTTGTCCATCACCTGTGTCTCTCCATGATGTCCACCCAGGCTTCCCCCCTCCACCCCCCATTTGCCATCAGCACAGGCATTTCGATAGGGATCTTTGAAGGGAGGGTGCCTCTGCCACTCTGTGATAGACAACTGCCTTGAGAGCTGCAATCAGATAAAGTGTTTACAGGAATGAAAGCTGACAGTAAAGCACAAGTTTTAAACTTCATTTCCTGCTGCTTTTTTTCTCAGTAACAAGTTCTGCCTGGACAGCCCATTCAGGAAAACAGACGCTTGCCCTTTCCCAGTGCCATCCCCATCATGTGTACTAACTGAATCAGTTCTCAGCCCAACCTTCTCCAACATACCCGGGTACCACATGGATTTCCCACCCTGCAGTTTTTGCACTGGGTTTCAAACCCTCTCTAGCCCCAGAGATGAAAATGACTTCTACTTTCTGTGGGGTCCCCATCTGCACTTTCAGGGCACAAGGGATCCCAAACACACATCAGAGACCAGATCCTCAAAATTGCACCCACCCATCCTTCCCACTACACCCTTCCCCTGCTGGATTTTGCCTTCTCAGGACTATTTCTTTCCACTTGCTCCCAATGCCCTGCTTGCAAATAATAGCAGGGACTGGATGTGGCACCTTTCTTTTGTCCCCATCCCTTCTGTTCCATGAAGTCCCCGTTGGTGAGGGACCGCCTGCACAGGACAGGGTTGGGGTTCCTGCATCCCCATGCTGCTCTCTCGAAGGAGGCCTGCACACATTTCCGCTTGTTAAAATGGCCATGGTGAGATAAGGTCTGTGGTTTCCTTTGAGCATGCGAGTGACGGGGAGAGGCAGCAGCATCAGGCAGAGCTGCAGCCACTACCCTGCTCTGTGCTGAACCTCCCCCCAAGATGAATGCAGCCAGTGAGACCCCCATAGGGACCGTCCATGAGGATGAGAGCCCTGAGGTATGTGGTCTCGAATCCAGGGACCCTGGGAATGTGTTTGGGGACAGGAAGTGTGTTAGGGGTGTGATGGCCTCAGGGTTGATGGGGGGTTGGCAGTGCCTGGTGGACCCTGGGGTAGAGAGCTGGGTGCTGAGGCTGTAAAAAGGCAATGAGATAAACAGGACCAAGTCCCTGTCCCAGCTGCGATGCTTTGCAATGGCGAGCAAGGAGTGGGGGTGGGGATGCAGGGGGACTGTAACTGTGCAAATGTGCACCCCAGGACTGTGTATGGGGTCATCTGCAGCTCTGTGCTGGCACTGAGGGTTGCCTCTTAGCTTGGCTAAAGCTTCCCCATTGCCTCCCAGCCTGCCTGGGTTCTGTGCTGCGAGCAGATCCCCCAGAGCCCTGCTCTCAGCCAAGCCAACTGACTTCCACTCCAGTGGCTGGACAGATGGCATCCCTGTGTCTGCCCCCATGGAGCTGGGACCTGCAGCTATGCACGCCTCTGTCTGGTGCTGCTGGGAGCATGTGGGCAGGATATCCTGTGCTGAACTCCTGGGATGATCTGTCCTGGTGGTGTCACCTCCCCGGGTACTTGTCCTCCCTTCTAAGTGCCACCATCTCCAAGCTGGCACCCCGCACCGGTGACACTGCCATAGCTAACGGGGTGTGATGGGGGATGCTGGTGGTCATATCTGGACCTGCATTTAAGCACTGCTCTTGGATTTGAGCTGGGCTCTTGGGATGGGGATTAGCAACAGTAAACACATCCGGGTGGCTCAGCTCAGCTTTAGCTTAGCCAGTCCCATGCTCATACGGGCAAGCACAAGGGTGGGAGAGTTGAATTTAGTCCAGATGGCCAGGGGATTATGCCAGCCCTAGATCTGCCATAAGCAAATGTTAATGTTCCAGCTCAGTGTTGGTTTTGTGTTTTGTTGTTTTTGGTTTCTTTTTTTTTCTGTTGAGGGATCCTAAGGTCATTTCAGGGCCCGAGCAGACACACAGGTAGGGATTGTCCATCCATCTGTCCCTACCCTCCCTGGATGATGAGGCGCTGGGTCTGTGCTCAGTGTTGCCCCCCTCACAGAAAGGGGCAAAATAGTTTCAGTTATTTCAGGTTTTGTTTTGGTTTTTTTTTTGTATCACCCCTTCACACTCCCCAGAGGCTCCAGCACCAGGAACTGTAACAGATGGCACAGGGGCACCAGTCCCCTTCCCTCCACCTATGTCACTTGGCTTACAGGGGTGACAAAGTCACCATCACCTGGCCTCAGCTGGAATGAGTTGCTCGGCTGCGGTGGTGGCTGAATCCAGACCATGGTTAGAGAAGCAGCTGCAGGACAGGCTCAGCCTCGGTGCTGCAGAGGGAACGGGGGTGAGGAAGGGCTGAGAGCTGGGATTTGCCAAGGAAAAGGGGTATTTTTGGCAGAGGTGGTTTGATCTCCCAGCTGGACCCATGTGGAACTGGGATGAGTGGGAGGGGACATTTGAGGCAAGAGAATTGTGGGGGCTGTGTGGGCAGCAGGACTCCTTGGACAGCCCTTGGGCTGAGCACCACTGGAGCCAGGCTGTGCCTCATTGTGTGGCACCCTTTTAATTTAATCACCTTTTGGAAAATAAGCACAATTGCTGGTCATCCTTTAAGTGGGGAATAGATCTTGAGCTCTGAGCAATGCACTGTTGCAGCAGTGCTCGTTTTTCCTTCTTGCAAGGGGACTCCAGTCATGAATCCTGATGGCTTTTTGTCATCTCCTTGCCCACATCTGCCTCATCCAGCCTGCAGCTCCTCACTGTGTTTTGGCCTCTCCCTTGGCTGGTTTGCTCTCCAGCCTGATCCTGCTGGCCCTGGCTGGACCAGTGAGTGGCTCTGTGGGGTGAGAGGTGGGTGGTAGGTTTTTAAACCCTCTTGTGGGTCATCCCAAAATGCTGTTGCCGTCCATGCTACCCCCTCCTCAATCAACAGGACTTGGGTTTGAAACCCGTATGCTTTCCCACCAATGGGTGATGGAGGAAGTGGTCCCCTGGCCCACAGGGCATCTGCAGAGTGCCACAGCATCCTTCAGGGCATCCCACCCTGATGGGATGTGAGTGATGCCACCCTGTCCTGCCCTGCCATGCCCTGCCCTGCTGTGGTTTCCTCGTAAAGCCACCCTCTACCACAACGACCTGATGGGAAACTTCTGTTTCTCTTCTCTCTCTAGATGGATCTCTCCCACCGGTTCTCCAAGAGAGAGGTAGGAGTGTGGTCCCTCCATGGTCTCCTGTGGCGGCACTAGATGGGGTGGCAGCCCTGCTGGGGCTTGGGAATATGGCTCAGCTCCTGATGCTCCCCAGGGACAGGCAGTGGTGGTCAGGCAGAGCTGGATATTGGGAGGGCAGGGGCTGGGACCACTGGGGAGCTGGAAGGGTGGATACCCCATTAATCCTGGGGGAAGCAGAGTAAGTTCCTGCTGGCCTGGCCTTGTGTGAGGTGTTGGTGCTAACCCCCACAGCTGGCCCTGCTCTATGAGGAGGTCCTCTACACCATCCGGCACCGCCTGGGCAAGCCCGAGTACCACCATGTTGCTGACTCCCAGGAGCTCTACACCTATGTTCAAAAGGTGGGTCCCCATCTCCCCAGTGGGGTCCCCAAAACCTGTCCTTTGACTCATCCATCCTCCCAGTGAAAGGGGGTGGTGGGAGTCACTTGGAGTTTTAACAAACATCTTAAAATCTGTAGCAGTGGTGGGTCTGGGACAGCTTGTCCTGGGAAATGCCAGCCTTAGGGAGAAATATTTATCTTTGGCTTGGGATGGTGGGAAGCTTTCAGATGGTCCCTAGCCCTTCTGCTGGGCTCTTTGCTCCTCTTCTCTCTCCTCGAGTTGCAGCTTGCTCCCCGGGGAGTGGAGGGAAACCCCCAGCTGCTCTCCTGCCACTGTTAACAGAGCAGCAGCCGTTACAGCCCAAATATCTACACAGGCTTTCGGCATGGATACAGAGGAGCACAGCATCATCATGCAGCAGGTCAAGGAACTGGAGGTATTCAGCAAGACAATGTCTCCCCAGTATGCTGTGGCCCAGGGAGGGTTCCCACATGGGGGTATCACTGTGGGGCTGCAGTGTCACCTGTCTCTTGTGATCAGACTTTGGGGTACAGGGTACCCTGGGCTGTGCTGGAGGAGTTGCACAGGAGCTGTTTGCTGGCGTGAGATGATGGTGTGGTACTGCTTGAGCACCATCCTTCCTCACAGGGTTGGTGACCTCCTCACAAGAATAATTATTGTTTTCATTCTTCCAGAGCCCAATTTTCTGCCTGAAAGCAACAGTAAAGGAAGCCAAGGGGATTTTGGGTAAAGATGTCAGCGGTAAGTGGAGATGGGTGGATGTCCCATCAGAAAAGGGACCTCTGATGCTCTCAGCTGCGACTTGCATGGCTCTGCCCTTGCAGGTTTCAGTGACCCATACTGCCTGCTGGGCATTGACACCAAGAGCCAGGAACTGGCCCACCTTGACCACAAGAAGCGGATGAAGGCTGTAGTCAAAGATCTCATACCTGAAGACCAGATCCATCGCACACAAGTCATAAGCCAGACCCTAAACCCGGTGTGGGATGAGACGTTTATCCTGTAATCTGCATACCCTTGGCTTTACTCACTTGGGGGCTGGAAGGAATGCTCAGGGCTCTTGGGAGTGGATGGGGGGGTTCACCACTCACCTCAACCAGGAGCTGAGGCTGTCCTGGGGTGATGCCCACTGGGGCTTGTCAGGCTTCTGGTTTGACCCATGCAGAAGGTCCAGGGAGGTGAAAACCAAAAGTCCTTCCCTGGGAACTCTCCCACTACTTCCCCCGGGTTGTGTGAGGTGGTTTGAGGTCTCCTATAGGGAGAAACCACCTGTCTGTATTCCCCAGCTATCCTGCCTGCTTGCTGCCAGTCCCTTGGGTGCTGCTTGAGTAACAGCATTCCACTGGTTCCTTGCAGGGAGTTTGAAGACATGGAGACAGCCAGCTTCCACCTGGACATGTGGTGAGCAGCAGCACCCCCTGGCCATTGACCCTGACACCCATCCCCGAGTGGGGTCCTGCCTCCTGGGAGGCTCCCTGGTATAGTCCTTCAACCTGCACCTTTAAAAGTCCTCAGAAACCAGCTGGGGGGCCCTTTCCCCACCACTTTCTACTGGAGCAGTGCATAGTGCAGGATTGTGACCAGTATGAGCAGAGAGAGCCCAGGCTGGCTTTGATCCTGAGCCTCCATTTTATTTATGGAAAGAAGCCCAAT
Organism: Chloroceryle aenea; assembly: GCA_013399075.1. NCBI lineage: Eukaryota > Metazoa > Chordata > Aves > Coraciiformes > Cerylidae > Chloroceryle > Chloroceryle aenea. The sequence goes on from VWZY01003471.1 coordinate 48,778, forward strand.
GCTTGCAGATTTTGTCTTGACAACTGGTTTCAGGGGTGGCCTCAGCCCCCTCCACAAGCACCTTCCCTTCTCTGCCGTCATTGCAACTCCCTGAATTGTTTTGCTATCACCTCACTTTCTTCCTTTTCCTGGCGGTGGGTTTCTCTGCCCACCCTTGCAGGGACTCAGACATGGTGGAGTCGGTGCGTCACAAGCTGGGGGAGCTGACAGATCTCCATGGGCTCAAACGGTTGGTGCTGGTGTGGCCCTAATGGCTGCTGAGGAAGGAGGGTTTGAGAAATGTTTATTTGCCTGCTGGATTAAAAAAAAAAAAACCAACCACCTTTGGAAGGAGGGAGAGAGGGAAGGCAGCAGGTCTGCATCACCTTTCTTCACCCTGACCACAGCTGGGTCATGGCTTTAGGAAGCTGGTTCACCCTCTCCTTCATTCCTGCCTTTCAGGATCTTTAAAGATGCTCGAAAAGATAAAGGGCAGGACGATTTCCTGGGGAACGTGGTCCTGCGCCTGAAGGTGAGGACCATGGAGCAGCCTCTCCTCTGAGTGACTTCCCAGCTGCCCATAAACCCCACAGGGTCTGAGCAGGATCCCAGCCCTGCAGCAGCACCAAGCTCACCCAGAGTTCCATCTCAGAGCTGCAAACAGATGCCAGGTCCCTCAGTTTGGTGTCAGGTGCTCCAGCCACTCCACGCACTCGCTCAGCAAAGATACATCTTTTATTTTTAATCCAATACTAGTTATCCAGTAGAGCACCTTCCTTCCCCATTAACACAGTGGGACCTGGTACCTGAGTGGGAACCTTTCTCCAGGAAGCCTACCTGAGGCTTCACCCTTGTCTCTGTGTGTGCAGGACCTGCACTGCTGGGATGACCAGTGGTACCAGCTGGAGCCACGGACAGAGACATACCCCAACCGGGGACAGTGTCACCTGCAATTCCTGCTGACTCACAAGAAGGTAGCAGGAGATGGGGAAGGGTGGCCCTTTCCATTGCCCTGGCAAGACAAGGCATCTGCCTGTCCCCTGGAGGGACTCAGATCTCTGCACCAGGACCAGAGGCACCAGCACCAGGGTTTGCATGTGCACCAGCTCAACTCTCTCCTGAGCTCAATGCCAGCATATGTACCTTGCTCCTGGTGTGCCTGCACCCCTTGTCTTGGTCTCAAATGGGGCTTCAAACAGGATTCTCTGGCCCCATGCTGTTTGTACTCCCAGGTCCCTGCTCTCTCACTGTGTTCCTGCCTATTCAGGCAAGTTATGGGTATTGCTTCTATGCTTTGTCTCTTTTCAGAGGGCCACGACGAGCAGCCGTACACAGCCGAGCTACACTGTCCATCGCCATCTCCTGCAGCAGCTGGTGTCCTATGAAATCCTTCAGCACCAGGTACCAATGGGGAGCACCAGCCCTCCACCTATTGCTGCAGTATGAGGTGGAGGAGGGTCTTGATGACACCTACCTGTGCTTGTCAGCCTTATAAGGCACCCATTCCTCCCATGGTCCTGCAAATGCACCCCACCCTGGTGCCTCTCCTCCTCATTCAGCCCAGCTTGTTCCAGGAGATGTCACCCTCCTTTTGCATCTTTGCAGGCTGGCAGCATCGCCTGGGATGGGGAGCTGAGCAAGCACGCCAGCACCGTTCTGTACCTGCATGCCACGCAGAAGGATCTCTCTGACTTCCACCAGGTCATGGCGTGAGTACCCCATGCCTAAGGAGCCATGATGCAACATCATGGGGTGTCATGGGCCCCGATTCCTTCCCTGGGGCTGTCTGACCACAGCTGGTGTCTCCCATGAGCTTAGCATGGCTGGCATTGTGACCTGCCCCCAGCAGTGCCAGGTGGCTTGTGTCCTGGCCCTGCAATCCCAACCGTAGCCATGGGTGGGGGAGCTCCATGCCAGCTCCTGGGTGCCCCCAGCCCCTGGGGACTCAGCCCAGCCTATCCCTCCTCCCTAGGCAGTGGCTGGCCTACAGCAAGCTCTACCAGAGCCTTGAATTCAGCAGCAACTGCCTGCTCCACCAAATCACCAGCATTGAATACCAGTGGGTGCAGGAACGCCTGAAGCCAGAGCAGGTGAGGGGGCTTCAGCACCACACAGGGGGCAGAGACTGGGGAAACATGCCCCATGCACCCAACCCCAAGTCTCTCCTCCTAGTTCCTGAGGCCATTTCCCTCCCTTTGTTCCAGGAGGTGCAGAGCCTTGTGGGGTACAGGGGTGCTGGGGTGGATGGAGGGCATTTCTGGGGGATCCAGCCATGGGGACCAAGACAACTCATGGCTCACGGAGCCCTTTTGCCCCAGAGGCCTGTTCCCCATCTCTGCAGAGAAGTGCTTACCCTATGCACCAACACCCCCCCCCTCCTTCATTGCTGCCATCAAGTCAACCACAACCCCTCACAAAATGTAAATATGACCCAATCCCTACTTTTACCCACAAGTTTTCCCAGGGCATCCCAGCATGCTTCTGAGACTCCAAGTTTTTCATGTATAACAATGAGGTTTAGGCACAAAGCTCAGTTCAGCCCCTCCAGGGAGATCTTCCTGGAGTCATCATGGGGTTTTCCCATTCCTGGAGCAGACTAGAAAGGAATGGGAGCCACCAGCTCCCTCTGTCACAGTGCCATGGTTCTGCTGGCATCCCTGTCTGCTGCTGAGGAGGACAATGTGTGTTTTCTCCTTCTACCCAGAAAGCGGAGCTGGCTGAGTCCTTCCAGTCCTTGCTGACTTATGGGGTTTCCCTCATCCGGAGGTACCGCATCATTTTCCCCCTCTCTGTCCCGAGGTCCATGGAGAGGCTTCAGTCCCTGCTCCGGTGAGTCGAGCACTGGTGCCATCTGTGCATGTAGGGTTGTGTGGCTTGACCACCAGCATGGACAAGCCTGTAAGCTTGATCAAAAACCTGAGTGAGCCCTTTCTACTGCCTTCTAAGCTGCTGTGATGCTTGTGCTGTCCTATCCCTTGTCCTGGGTTTACCATGGAGATGTTGCTGGGAGGAGAAGGGTTGTTTGGGTAGGTTCTTTGAAGGGGAGAGGCAGCTGTTGCTGATGAGCTGATGCTGGGTTTTGCTCAATATTCTTGCTTTGCAGGGTCCTGGTCCAGATGTGCAAAATGAAAGCCTTCCATGAGCTGTGCACGCCAAGCCCCAACCTCACTGAGATGGTCTCCACAGCTCTAAAGGTAGTGGGACCAGAGGTCTCACCTTCCCCAGCCCCGGGGAGGTGAGATCCTGTGCTTCTTCCTTCCCACCCATCCGCTGCTCAATGCTTCTCCTGTTTCCCTGCCATCATACCAGGACTCCTCTCTTGCAGTCAGGCACGACGGAGTGGTTTCACATGAAGAAGCAGCACCTCAAGCCCATGGTGAAGGTCAGTTCCCATCGCTGTTTCTCTGACATTATAATGTTTTCTTGGTTTGGGCCTGTGGGGTTGGGAAGACAAGACTGAGATGATGCTTCTCCAGTTTTCTGATGCAGTCAAGACATTTGGGTTTCCAGCTTAAAAATACCATGACACATGTTACCTGCAGCTACTTAGGTGTATTGAAGCTTAAGACCTTGGTGCAATGCTCAGGAGAGCAGGAGGTGGTGCCAAGCCATGCAAGCACAGGGTGACAGTGGATGTTACCGACAACTTCTTGGTGCTCCTAATGTGGATCTAATGATAGAGTGCCACCCCACAAGACCAAATCATAGAAATAAAGCAGATCAGAACAGAGCACAGGTCATCTCAAAATCACTGAGCATTCAAAACAAGCTGTTCCTTCCTTTGCAGAGCATGGAGGAGAATGGCAAAGCCTTGTCCAGACTCCTTCTGGAGGTGATAGGCGATCTCCAGCAGTGCCAAAAAATCTGGAATAAATTCTTCATCAGGTAGGTTTTGGAGCATGATAACCCCTCATCAACCTTCCCTGGGCTGAAGAGCAACAGGACACTTTGATGTCTCATTCCTTGGCCCCTAGATTCCACAAACAGTATCTGTGGTCCCAGCTCTGCCTCTTAAAGCTGGACAGTCCTTGCCCTTATGTCAAGTGCATGGCCTGGGAGGGTTTGCTGGGCTGGTGCTTGCAGGCTCCTAACTCCTCATTTTTCTCTTGCAGCACCTTGAAGTTGAATCTCTTCTGTATCGCTTACCGGGAGCTGGAGAGCCTGGTGAGCAAGATGGGGCTGCTCTGCACTGTGGAACTAGGGTCTAAAGCCAGGCTGAGGTTTTTGGCCACCCTTCAGGTTACTGGTTGTTGCAAGCCTGCAAAAGGAGAAATCCAGGGAGACTCTCCATCTTTCCCTGTGTGCCCATAAAGGCACTATCATCTGCTTATTTAACCCAGTGGATCTCCTGAAATGCCCCTCAAAAGGAAGAGGAGTCCCCTGAGCTGACCCTCTCCCTGTGGCCCCAGAGAGCCCTGGCAGACCAAACCTTCCCATCCAGACCCTCACTAACAGCTGTCCCCACTTTCCTTGCTCCCTGCCAGGTCATGGAGCATGTCCAGGAGCAGCTGCATGAGCTTGACAGCAGCATGTCCAAGCCCACAGCTGAGAGCCTTTTCCAGCTCTACATGAACCTGCAGGAGCTCTATCGGATGAAGGACTTCCTCCCAAACAGGTATCAATCCCTCAGAGAGGGGAGATGCCAAAGCTGGGGAACAAGCAGTTAATTGCGAGGAACTCCAAATATTTTCCCCTAATCACACACAAGGCAGAGCAAGCTGTTGGTGTCTGGTGTTGATGTGAGCATTGCCAGAAGGGTTTCAGGCTTGTCTCTGAATGGGGTTTGTGGAGACCTCAACTTCCAGACAAAGGGAGGTTTCTCCTTAGCATGGTGCTATGTGCTGGCTCCACTTCAGGGCAGTTTCTTGCATGAGAGCAAGGAGGGGTGATGGTCCCATGCCATTGCTCTACGGTTTGAGAAGCTGCTACCTTAATCCACAGGGATGGACCTCTGGCTCTGACCAATTTCCACCAGTGGTTCAAGGAAGCTGTGCCCCAGTGGCTGCAGAAGGCCTACACCATTGCACTGGAGAGGGCACAGAGAGCTGTCCAGATGGACCAGGTAACCCAGGGAGGAGAACACCTCCCCCTGTCCTTTGGGGACACTCCAGCTGCCTCCACACCTTGCCACTGTGCCTTGCTCAGAGAATTGAGGCCACCACATAGGTGCCTCTTGCAGCTCGGGAGTGTTGCAGCTCGGGAGTGGACTGGTTCCTCTCCCAGATGCATAACAAAGGATGTGGTCTCCTGGACCAGCTGATCTCACCCTGGCCCCACACTGCATTTCTGTGTTCCTTCCTTTTCTGTCCCTAGTAGCCTGAGCAAACTGATGAGCCTGTGTTTGAGCCATGCTGTGAGCATCTCCTTCACCTCTGGCCTTTGGGGAGAGGGGAGGGAGGACAGTCATGGGCTTCTTGCCCTCCTCTTCATTGTGGTCCAATAAAGCCAGGGTGGAGTATGATGAAGGACAGCCCGAGGCAAGCTCAGTCTGCTCCATCCATCCTCATGTCCTCCATTCTCCAAAGTGACTGGGTGATATCTTTGGGTTATACGAAGTTGATAATGGGCCAAAGATCCCCAAAGTAAAGTAGCAGCTCTCCTGTCTGGGGTGGTTTCCTTCCATACAAGCTAAGTTTCATTTATTTTCTCTGTCCTCTCAGCTGACACCCTTTGGGGAGCACAACAAGCACAGCACATCCACTGTTGACCTGTCCACTTGCTATGCCCAGATTGTGAAGACTTGGCAGCAGCTCAATTGGCCAGACCCCGAGGAAGCCTTCATGATCATGGTGAAGCTGGTGGAGGTTTGTACACCAGGTCCTGATGGCAGATGCCATGCTCACAGGCATCAGCAGCCCGAGTTTCCTCTTCTGCTCTTGGAGACATGTCGCAATAGATGGGGCCAGTGTCACAGGCCAATGTGGCAGGGTGCCCTGGCCCTATGATGATCCCCATGCTGCTTGTCTGAGTCCTGTTGGTTTCTCTATCCTGCAGGACATGTGCAAAATTGCCCTGATGTACTGTCGGCTCATCAAGGAGCGGGCTGAGGCTCTGTCACTGAGAGAGCAGAACGAGGGTGAAGCAGCCAACAGGGTTGGTATCCAGGAAGGGTCCACTGCTTAGGGAGAGGCAGGATTTGGCCATGTTTTTGGGACAGAGAGGGAGATGAGATGCTGGGCACACAGCTGACATCCTGGATTTGGGTTTCATGGGGATCAATTGGCTCCCAATGGCTGTAATCCTGAGAAATTATGAGGGAAATGGTGTAAGCAGGGGGAGCAGGATGGGGATGAGGATGGGGATGGGAAGGGGGATGGGAATGAGGATGATCATGATGATGGGGATGAAGATGGGGATGGAGCCAGAAGGGGATGCACAAGGGGGTGTGGCACACACTGAAGCAGACCCACCTCCTCCAGCTCTGCATCGTGGTGAACAACATCAAGCAGCTGCGGCTGCTGATCCTGAAGCTGCCATCGCAGCTGGACTGGGCACATCTGGAGCAGCGAACAGGGGATGTCATTGATCGGCAGCAGATCCAGCACACGCTGCACAACCAGCTCGACAGCACGGTCTCCTGCCTGGATCATGAGGTCCGGGATGTGGTGCAAGCCCTGGCTACCAAGGTGACCACCTGCTACTGACTCCTTTTGGCCCTCGCCTGGCCCAAAGTGGGGAGGCCTCAACTAATCAGGCCTGGAGCCCATAGTGCTCCTGGGATGGAGACAAGCTGGACCCAGGCATGGGGAGGCTGATGCAGAGGGCAAAGCCCAAGTGCCTCTGTATGTTTCTCCTTGGCAGCTGGAAAAGGGCATTGCCAGACACATCCAGGAGCTCTCATCTTCTAATGGCACCCAGGAGCCTGAGGATGTAAGTACCTGGCCTGGCACCTCCTGGACCCTCTTTTTTGAACAGTTGTGAATAACCCTTGCCCACTTGGTGGAGGCCACCTTCCCCACGTCTCCCTGCCCCATACATGCACACAGGATGCACCATCACTGGGGCCAGACCTCCATACATTTTGTTTGATGCCTGTGTTGGCAGCAGGAACAGACTGGGCACAGCCTGCCCACATCCTCACTGTGGGAGGGAGCTCCCTCTGGACCACCTCCTGCCCTGCTAGCTCTGACCGGCAGCATTTCACCTCTCTCCTTGCTTTGCCCTGCTGGGTACAACCCTTCTGTGCCATCCCCAACGCCTCTCTCCTCTCACTTCAGTCCATCATCCCACTCATGAAGTTCCTGGAGTCAGAGCTGCAGTATCTCAATGAGCATCTGGTTCAGGAGAACTTCAAAAGGTAACCAGAGCCCTAGGGACTGATGGTAGAGATTAGCAGTGTCACCAGTCCTCAGCAGGAGTGACCCTCCCAGCCCCAAGAGTTTTGGGCACATCCCACTTTGGGGCTGGCTGCTCAGCCTAGTGGGATGAGCTCCTTCCCTCTGGGGCTTTGCAAAGCCCTTTGCCCAAAGGCCAACTGCCCCTAGCCCACTGCCCTGGACCATTGCTCACACCGTCCTCCCTCACCCCTGCAGCCTCCTCACTCACCTCTGGCATCACACCTTGGCTGTGCTGTCGGCAGCTGCGGGGCAGCAGGTCCCCTCAGCCCAGCACTACAAGAAGCTGAACTGTGCCCTGAAGGTACCAGGGTGAATGGGGAGGGTGTCCCAGACAGGGACGAGTGTTTAGATGCCAGCTAACAGCACCCTTCTCCCCAGAGCCTGGAGCTGTGCTTCCATGCTGAGGGCTGTGGGCTGCCGCTGGAGACCCTCCACACTGCAGCCTTCCTGGTACGGGGTGCTGGGGAGTGGGGGTGTTCCCCAAAGGTTTTCTGTGGGTGCTCTCCAGGGAGGGCAACCCTGGCTGTGGACCCATGCTTGACCTCATGTCTTCCCTGCAGTCACTGGAGACCCACCTGTCCCTCTGCTCCTCCACCAGCCGCAAACTTATCCAGAAATACTTCAGCAACAGGATCCAGCAGCAGGTAGGGGTCAGGATGGTGCCCCCAGTCCATTCCCACATCCCGCCCTTGCACACACAGGGCTGCCTGGCACAGCCTTGTCTGTGGAAACATGGGGGTTTCCCACCACCCTCCCAGTCCTGGTGCTGGTTTTGCCCCAGTGGAGGGCAGGAGGAGGTTNGAGGTGGGTTTGGGGAAAACGAGGGGTTGTTTGCACTGACCCAAGGTGGTCCGGGGGATGCTGTGGGTAGGACCAGGCAGGAAATTGTGCCCACTGCCTTCAGTTTGCAACAAAAGGCGTCAGCCAGGGCAGGTGACCTTTTTTCCAGTATGCAAAACACATCTCAGAGGAAAGAAACATGCCAGAGTGACAAGGGGCAGTTTCTCGCGTTGGTTGTCATTTAGGGAGCTCTCCAGGAGATGTCACTCCTCTTGCAGCCACCCATGTCCGATCGGTGCATGGGCAAGGTTCAGGATGTTCTGCACCCTTCAAGGAGCATGGGCTGGGCTGGGGGGTGGCAGTGAGGGTCCCCTGCTTTCCCCCCCTCCCCCCAGTGTGCCCAGTCACCCTGGCTGTGCCAGGGCAGAGGGGGTGACAGGAGAGGGCTAATGTCTGCACCTCACCAGGCTCGAGTGACCCCTTCGTCCAGCTCACCCTGGAGCCCCGGCATGAGTTCCCCGAGGTGGCGGCCCGGACCACCCAGTGCAAGAGGAAGGAGCTGCACCCCCTCTTTGACGAAGCCTTTGACTTGTACGTAGAGGTTGAGACTCACCAGACTCCCCCCNCCAGGAACTGGGTCCTGCCCTGGGATTTCACCTTCTGCACCCCACTGGGGGCTCAGCCATGGGGTCCCACAGTGGGAGTTGGGGTAGGGGCACCCCGAACACCTGGGTCCCACAGGCTGGGGGGGAAACTGTGCCATGTCCTTTGAAGGAGCTGGGGTCAGTGTGGTGGGGGTGGTTTCCCATGGAGCAGCACCGTGGCAGAACCTGTTTATTGCCTGGGGAGAAGGTTGAATTCTGGGATGGAGGGGATGGGATGTGATGATCCCCTCCATCCTGTCCCTCTTCAGCCTGATACCCCCTGAGAAGTGCCGGAAGGAGGGGGCCTGCCTGCTGCTGACTGTGTTCGACTATGACACGCTGGGGGCCAACGACCTGGAGGGTGAAGCCTTCTTCCCCCTCTGCCACCTGCCTGGCCTCGATGCAGAGGAGGACCAGGCTGATGCAGGACGAGTCCCCCAGACCCGCCTCCCCCTCACCCATCCCAAACCCACAGGTATGTGGTACTGCAGCTGGGCTGAGCCCCAGCAAGCCCCCACTGGCCCTGTGCTGTGGCGATGGGGCTGAGGTGACCATCTCCCACCATCACTCCCCTCCTCTCTGGCAGGAGATGAGATCCTCCGGCTGCTGGAGTCCAGGAAGGGGGACAAAGAGGCTCAGGCCTTTGTTAAGCTCCGCAAGCAACGGGCTAAGCAGTCGAAGGAGACAGAGTGAGGGAGGCAGAGGAAGGTCCTGACATGACGGAGGTCTGGCCAGTGGGACCCCGGGAGTTTTGCTGGTGCTGGAGCTGGAGCCGTATGCAGGGGCTAGGACAGAAGGGGTCCCTGTGCCACTTGTCACCTCACCCCCACCTTCAGGTAGCAGTGCTCCTGTGAGGCTGGGGAGGGTGGGCACACTATTTCAGGGGATTTCTTTGCCTCTCTGGACTAGCAACACTACGTGGGGGGTGTGAAAATGTGTGGCTGTCCCTGCCTGTCCCCCATTAGTTTGTCACTGCCAGTGCCACGTCTCCTGGCCATGTCCCCAACCCTCCTGTCTGCAACACTGTGTCAGGGTACTGCAAATGCATCGTTGTCTATTCAGGGTGGGGAGGCCAAACCTGCCTTTTTTTTTTTTCCTTTCTTTCTCTTTTCCCTTTATTTCTCTTTTCCTTGTGGATAAGCCTCTTACTTTAAATTAAAAGCAACAAAGCTGATGTGCGGGCTGAGTCTGTGCAGTGGGTGCTTTGGGTTAACAACCCTGTGCTGGCATCAGTGCAGTGGGGTGGAACAAGGCACTTGGGGTATGGTGGGGACTTGTCTTCTCAACGGGGTCAAGCCAGGAAAGGGCAGCTGGCTGCATGAGGCAGCACATGAGTGATTTTGTCCAAGATTCGTATTGGAAATAGGATGGGATGGGGAGATGAGCCTTGCACTGCTGGTGAGGAGCTGTGCCAGCACTGGGAGACAGCCAGGTCCCTCACCCAGGGACTGGCACCACTGGCTCAGCAATGGCTGGCACCAGCAGCTGCTTTTATTTCCCCTCCCAGCCTTGTCTGGTCCCCACAGGCAGCAAAGTCTTTGGGAATGGACCTGAACTTATCCTCCCATACTCAGGTGGAACAGCAGAAATGTATAGCAGGTCTATTCGCTGCAGTTTTGGAGCTTCTTTTAAGCTATGATTCTTACTAATTGTAATTCTGGAGCTTCCTGTGCGCCTAGCCTGCAAGGGGGTGGTTGTGTTTGAGCTGCAGCAGGTCTCTGGGAGCTGCAATGTCCCAGGGAATTAAAAGCATCACCCTCCCCAGTGCCTGGGTACCATCTGCTTTCTCGGTGGGCAGAGCAGCCGCTGGGTCAATTCAGGTCAAGCCCTCGGTGTGGGGAAGAAAAAAAGCTCCTTTGGTATCTGTGTGACATGCTAGGCTCAACCGAACCCACAGCAGGAGGGATTAAGGCGCTGCTGGCTCACAAGGAAGCCTTAAATCACTCATTTCTGTGCCTCCTACCCACCCCCGCCCCTTGTAGCTCTGCAGAGAAGTAAGACTGGGGAGAAGGGTCCTTGCCTGGGGAGGGGACCCTGTCCCAGGGCATCATTCCAGACAGGATGCAGATACTGCTTCCAGCCCGAGAGAGGAAACCCCCTGCCTGCGCTCAGCAGCTCCTTGGGTATTGGCACCCTCCAGCAACTGGCCTCACAGTTTATTGCAAGGCTTAGCTGCGTGGGGCTGCAGCTCTGAACATGGTTTTAGCTTATTTTTAGCTGTTTGTTTAAAAATTGTTGTGCTCTAATTTTCTCTGGGCTGACCATCACCCAGGATGCACCAGCCAGTGTGTCCCCGTGAGCAGGGGGCATGGGCTAACCCCGGGTTTGTTATTATCCAAGGCTCTTTAGTTTAATTTTTTTGCTCAGTTATGGGCAGTTCTCTGTGTCTTTACCCACAGCAAAAGACATCACACCTTTTACAGAGGCAGACTGATGAATGATTGGAGCGTAACTAACTGCACAGATCACAAAGAAAACAGCCCAAGCATTAAAAAGCATGGCTTGAAGCACATAAACCCAGCTCCTAGCCAATGCAAGACCCAGAAGGAAGAAGTTCCTAACGAAATCCTCCTCCTCCTTGTGGTCAGAAACCCCAACACAGGCAGATCGCTGCAACACAAGAGGGAAGGGGGCAGGCACTTATATCTACCCAGTTTATTGTATTACTAATAAACTAAATAGGGTGATTCAGATTCTTTGTTGTGATTGGACTGTGGATGAGTAGTTGATGCATCTTCAAAGCTTTAATTAGGCCAAAAAAAGGAGGTAGTTCTTCTTGGATCCAAATGTAATGTATGTTCTTTTGGGTGCCAATGCACAAAGCTATTAAGTGATGATTTGTGCAGCCATGGAGGCAGAGAGAGGAGCAGGCAGAGCTCACCCCCACCCAGCCTGATTCTTACAAGAGATAAACTCATGTCCAGATGAAGAATGTGGGTGAGAAAATGCTCTTTGCTCTGTGATTTTACCATTCCCAAAGGTCTCAGTCCCACCTCATCACACCCCCTTGGCTCCCCCCCTCTCCCACCACATCTTGATCATAAAAGTAAAGGGTCCCTGAAAAAGGAGCTTGATCCAGAAGGGGGCTCAGGAAGGAATTGTTCTTGGTCATGTGAAAAGGAGAAGGCAAAACTGGGCACAGAACTGTTATTTTGAGGGCTCTACCTCACAGATGTGTCTACCCCTCCCACAGCCCCAGTGCAGGGCTGCACATCCATCCTGGGCACGCACACACACACACCCACACACGGCTTTATTATATATTTTTTTTCTTAGCAAAAAAATAAAAATTTATTGTCCTCTAAAAAAAAAAAAAAGTCCATCCTGCCCTTGGAAACTGTGACACAGATTGAGTTCTTTCCAGCCCCACATGCAAATTCACTCTGCCAAGAAAAGAGTCTAAACCAGGTTTCCGACAGCCAAAACACATATTTACAGAGTACGAGAGAACGACAGCTGAAATCACAGTTCTATACATGGAATCAACAACACGTTTTACACACCACCGATCACCATTCTGCCAACTTCTACACCGACTAGGGGCGCTTCTGCCCAGTGCCCTTCCTCCTGGGGAAAGCGGGGAAGAGACTGGTCAAGAATTGCCACCAGAAATACTGCAGTGTGTATTATTATTATTTGTTTAAAATGTATACTGTATTTATTTTGTTTTAACATTGGAAGCTACGGAGTGGGGAAGCCCCAGAAATCCCTCCGATGCAGTCACTAGTTTGCAGGAATACTTCACCTTTAAAATACTAGGTTTTACATCAGTAACATCTATTTTGCTGCTGGCCATCACTCCAAGGATTATTATAATTCTGGAGGAAAACACTGGTCATATTCTTCCTTCTCAGATGGGGAAAAGGAGAAAGAGAGAGGATGTTCAGAAGCTGGTGGAACAGCAATGAATTACTGAGTCCATTCAGCATTATGGGCTTCCTCCCAGGGTAAGGACTTCTCTTCACTGTCTCAGCTGCACAAGCCTTGTAAGTGGCTCAGGTTCAGCTTCAGAGATGTACAGAAAGTATAAACCCCTGCGCCAGGGGATCAGCTGCAGCGAACCCCTTTGGAGGTGGGGAATTCAGCTTAATCCTGCTCTGACACTTTCCCCCCATCCCTCCCGTGCCACAGCAGGCATGCAGCCACATCATCTAAGGCTGGAGATGACCTAAAAGTGGTCCTATTAGCCCAAAGCAATGCCATAATTCTTCAGCTCCTGGCTTGCATCTACAGCTCTAGTCTTGCTTTTTTGATACCTATCTACCCAGGATAGTGTTGTCTTAAGCCGGCTGCTTCTACATTGTTTTTCCATAATAATGTAAGAGTTTATTGACCTTTAAGATACTGTGGTTTCACAACACAATTAAGACTCTTCCCCCAGCTCTTAGCTCAGAAGTGTCCAACCCCCTCAATTAGTCACTGAGGTTGACACTTCCAAAGCTCCCGAAAAACTTTGGGAGGAAAATGTCATTATCCAATAAGGAGTCTGTGTGAAGAGGCAGGACCCAGACATGTTCACAGCTGCTCAGCAACAGCCAGCTGGGCTGCTCACGAAGAAGCCTTGTGGACTAAAACTTCCTTTTGAAGCATGATTCGGCCAAAAAGAAAAAGCTCCCTTAGTTCTGATGTGTTACTGCATGTCTTGTAAAAGGGAGGTCCCGCTTCAGAAAGAAGCCTGACAGTACATTACAGGGGCTGTACTTATTAGCACCAGGTTTATTTCAACGAGACTCTTTTTACACCATACATAAGCTGACTACAGACTCTCAAGCCCTTAATGCAGTTCATCCTTCCTGCCCGGGGCAGGCACTAACAACTGCTGGAGTGGGTCAGAAATGCTGCCCTACCCCTGCTCTCACCTCACTCGGTTAAGAAATTGTCACAAAAGATGCAAAGATGAAGTTCTCTTTTTCCATCTGATGCTTAATATTTCACATTTCAGGTATTTATTTTGTTTGTTTGTTTTTTAAAGCAGCAAACAAATGGACAGAATCCTAAATTTAGGGAGTGTTTCTTAAAGAACCAAGGGAAAGCGAGAAACAGTCAGTGTGCTTGTGCAAAGAGGGTGCTGAGATACGTTGGGGTGGGGACAAGGGAAGGGGCTAGTGCTAATTTCTTCAGGCTGTTTTGCCATGAGTGCCATGTGGCAATGGAAAGTTAAAGGGCCGCAAATGGGTGAAGCTTTGAATTCTTTGGTCCTTCAGTATAAGTTATAAAACAGAGAAAATGTTTCACTCAAAAGGGAAAAACATGCTTTCTCTGGTATGGAATTTTCTGTGTAATCTCCTGCCTAAACCGTGTGCCCCCATGGAAACTGGGGGAAAATATCTCCTCCCCCGAGACCCACTAGCCTTGTGTCACCCTGGGAGTGGGAGTCCCACTGAGACAGTCAGAGCTGCCACCAGTGGACAGGTTGCATCTGAAGAGGAAGGACAAAGTGAAGAGCCCCTGTGGGAATCGGATGCAGGCACATCACCAGGTGCCAGACAGTTCTGATAAAAAGAGGGTTTGGCCAAAGGCAGCATCACCCTGAACAGTCCCCCAGGGAGGCAGGAGAGCAGATAAACCACCACCATGCTAATAAAAAGTGTTACAAACCAACAGCCAAAACAGGCTGATCAGCTCTGTTCCTTATAAATATTAAAGTCCTGATTCAAGAGTTTATTTCCTATGATTTAAGTTAGTTACAAAAACTGTTTACTAAATTTTTATCTTAATGGGGCTTTTTCCACCTCCCCACGACTTTTTTTTTCTTTTTTTTTTTCTAAAAAAAGAAATGTTCACATATTTTATTAAAAGGTCTTTCCTTAAGATTAGACCAAGGCAGGTGTGCTGCCCCATGGCACAGACATTCAAAGGCTATAACCAAACAACATAGCCACAATAGTCACTCAGCAGTGTCTCTCCATTAAAAAAAAAAAATATTAAAAACAACTGATGCTAGTTACAATAAAATACACATTGGGGTGGGAGGGGAAAAAAAGCATATTTACTAAAAATAAAACAAAAAAAAAACCACAAACAAACAAAGCCCCCCAAAACAAAACAAACAAAAAAAAAAAAAAAACGAAAACAAACAAAAAAAAACAAAAAAAAAAAACACAA